>JAQGDQ010000352.1:0-248377 GCA_030141605.1 Tubiluchus corallicola | reverse complement strand
CCCCACCATGGAGTATTTCACCCTAGGAAGCCAAACAAGATCAGTGTTGTTTTTAATTGCTCCTGCAAGTGCAATGGCATATCTCTGAATGATGTTATAATGTCTGGACCGAATCTGACATCAAATTTATTAGATGTATTGCTACGGTTCCGAGAGCATGAAGTTGCTATTTGTGCAGACATCGAGGGCATGTTCAACCAGGTCCTCGTAGATCCTTCACAGTATGACATGCTGAGATTCTTGTGGTATGATGATGGCGCTCAGATTGGCGACAGTCCAGTAGACTACCACATGTCTGTTCACTTGTTTGGTTGTATCTCATCACCATTTTGTGCCAATCTGGCAGTCAGAAAGACAGCTGATGACAATGCTCATGATTTTGATGCTGCAACACTGTATGCTGTAAAGAACAATTTTTATGTTGACGATCTGTTAAAGTCTGTCAGCACAGAGTATGAAGCAGTAAGACTAGCAAATAGCCTCACGGAACTACTGCAGAGAGGCGGTTTCCACTTGACAAAGTTCCTTAGTAACAGAGAGGCTGTTATCAAAGAAATTCCGGAATCGGAAAGAGCCAAACCTATTCTGGACTTGCAACAGAAGCTAGCTGATCCACCAATAGAGAGTGCCCTTGGAATTAGATGGAACACTCAAGATGATGTATTTCAATTCAAGTCTGTTCTGAAGGGCAAACCTACCACGAGGCGAGGTATCCTGTCTGAGACATCATCATTGTTTGACCCTTTGGGTTTCTTATGTGCTGTGATTCTACCAGCCAAGGTCTTACTCCAGCACTTGTGCAAGCTAAAGCTTAATTGGGATGAGCATATCCCAGATGATCTAGAAGCTAAGTGGCTAAAGTGGACTACTAGCTTGAGCAGTCTTAATGACCTGAAAATTCCGAGATGTATCAAACTCATCAATTTCGGACCTGTTGCATCCACCCAACTGCATCATTTTAGTGATGCCTCGAATGATGCCTATGGAGTATGCTCCTATGTTCGGTTTGTTAATCAGCAGGGACAGATTCATTGTTGTCTGCTAACAGCTAAGAGCAGAGTAGCTCCTCTGAAAACACAAACTGTGCCGAGATTAGAATTGCAAGCTTCAGTTATTGCTGTCAGAATGAACAAAACAATTCTAGAAGCTTTGGACATCAAAATAGATGCTGTTGTTTTCTGGACTGATTCAACATCAGTTTTGAAATTCATCCAAAATGAAAAGAAGAGGTTCCAAGTGTATGTGGCCAATAGACTCGCTGAGATTCATTGTGGTTCAGATGTTAGTCAATGGCGGTATGTCAGTTCTTCGCAGAATGTTGCAGATGACATAACAAGAGGCATAAAGGCAGAACAGCTATCTGCAGACCACAGATGGTTCAAGGGTCCTCCTTTTCTCTGGAAAACAGAAGCTGAGTGGCCAGCACAGCCAACACTATTCCCAGTACCTGATGACCATGAAGAAGTGAAGAAAGTGCAGATCAACTTGGCCATCCAAGAAGAGCCAATAGACGAGTTGCTAACTTATTTCTCTTCATGGGAAAAACTCCGTAATTCTGTAGCTTGGTTCATCAAGTATAAGCATTACTTGAAGAACAAGGGAACAGGTTACCATGGAAAGATAGGGAAGCATCTGCGATATGGTGATCTGGAAGAAGCAGAGAAATCCATTATTCATCTGGTGCAGAAGATTGCATTTCGAGAAGAGATAAAACTGATGTCTCCCGCATTACCAGGTAATAAAGAATCACTTAATAAAGAGAAGAATCACCTAAAGTCCAGTCCTCTGTATGGCATCAGACCCTTCGTGGATGCCGAAGGCCTACTGAGAGTTTATGGAAGACTAACCAGAGGTAGCTTCAACTATGGTTACAAATATCCACTGATTCTTCCCTACAAACATCACATAACTGACTTGCTGATTCAATATTATCATGAATCATATGCTCATTTAGGCAGAGACTACGTTCTTTCCCAGATGAGACTGAAGTATTACATTATTAAGGGGAAAAGCGCAGTAAGAAGAGTTTTGTCTCGGTGCTTCAAATGCAAGAAAGAACGCTCCCGGCCTGCCGAGCAGTTAATGGCAGATCTTCCGACTGCAAGGATTAAGCCATACGATCCTCCATTTTCCAGAATAGGAATCGACTTTTTCGGGCCGATATATGTTAGACAAGGCCGTTCTACCATCAAGCGCTATGGGTGCCTTGCTACATGCATGGCCACCAGAGCTGTTCATATAGAGATCACGCACAATCTTGACACCGACTCCTTCATCAACGCATTTCGAAGAATCATATGTAGAAGAGGAGAGGTGCTGGAAGTCTGGACTGACAGAGGGACAAACTTCATTGGTGGTGAGCGTAAACTTCGTGAAGCTCTACAACTGTGGAATGAAGAAAAATTAAACAAGCATATGGTGCAAAGGGGTGTAAAATGGACCTTCAACACTGCAGGGGCCAGTCACCATGGTGGTGTTTGGGACAGGTGTATCAGATCTTTCCGTGGCATCTTCCGGCAACTGTTGAAGGAACAAACCATTACTGATGAAGTCTTGCTGACTTTGATTGCTGAAGCCGAGTTCATCATGAACAACAGACCTTTAACGGAGTTTTCCAATGACCCAAATGACTTCAGACCATTAACGCCAAATGACCTCATTCTACAGCGACCTTGCCCAAATTTGCCACCAGGCATCTTCTGCAAAGACGACTCTATGCTGAAAAGGCGATGGAGGCAGTGCCAGTATCTCGTCAACATCTTCTGGCGCCGCTGGGTCAAGGAATACATTCCAAACTTGCAACAACGTCAGAAATGGCTGACTGTAAAAAGAAACTTTAAAGAGAATGATTTGGTTCTGGTCGTTGATGAGAATGCTGCTCGGAATCAATGGACAGCAGGCAGAATCACCGAAGTATTTCCAGCTCCGGATGGACTCGTGAGATCAGTTATGGTGAAGAACCCATCTACGACATTGCTTAGACCAATAACTAAGCTATGTCTCCTCGAAGAAGCTGAGTAAAATTCTGTGTAATGTGTTGATATACACTTTAATTCTAAAGTACGAATTATTTCATATTTGTCATATATAGTTACGTTTATTTGACCTAATGACTGCAGTATTGTTGGTGAGAAATGACCTTGCCTGTATTATTTAGTTATTTAAATTTGATGCTGCAATAGTTCGCTGTTATGCGAAAAATTTGATTCTGTGTTAATTTTGTGAATTAAGTGTTATTCATGAATGTGTGATTTAGTTTACAATTTTGCCAAATTAATTGCCAGTAATTTGAAATGTATGTCAAATATTTGCTTAAATCTTTCAGACAAAATTAACATTAAATTCTATCACTTGGCAGTATGCCAACTTTGTGATAATGTAATTCTAAAATTTATATGATGTGTTACATAGAACTTAGCATTGAACGACATTTGCCTTTGCTAACTGTTATAAGCTATCAAGTCACTATTGCATCAGATTCTGTTTTATTACATCGTATCTTATTATCGATTCGTTATTTGATTCATTGCTTTGTAGTGCTTTAGCTAACAGTATTTATCTGTAACTTTCATGTTTGGAATTATTTCACTCAAAGTGTTTCACTGGAATAGTGTTAACTATCAAACTGTGTGATTGTTCAGTTTTGACTGAAATATTTAGTTGTACTAAATAGCATCTAAGTGTTACTGTTCAGAGTTCATGTAATATTGTCAGTGACTTACAAGCAGATTATTGTAATGACCACTTTATAAGCGCTCATTAGGAGCCGGGTGTAGCAGGCTTAGCATTCTTTTTGTTAATCTTACTTATCGTGCACGAGGCGCCATCTGTGACGTGAATGTAAAGCTTTTGGTTTTGGCCAGCTTTTCTGTTTGTTACCTGCTAGTCACTTGTCTGTCATTACACACCTGTGCTCTGAACAGTCAGGTTAATCCACTTATGGGAGCTGTTGAACATTTATGTTATACTGGACATACTAATTATGTTAATAAAGCATTCAGTGGTATTAACCTCTGTTTACAGTGTTTTCTGTGACTACAACGGTATTATTATTATTGTTATTATTATTATTATAAATATTATTACATCATTTATTTCGAACACAATCGCAGTTTCAAATTAACTAAATATCTAGTAGGCATTTGATTTAAAAAATGCAGTAAAATAATTTAATTTTAAAGGAAAACCGGACCCAATCTTAAACTATAGCTCAAAACAATATGATCTACAAAATATTGAAAGGGAACATGCTATTTTTTCAAGAATGGCTATTCTGAAAGAATCATTATCACAGAATTACAATTTTTACTTGTGCCACTAGTTCTTTCGCTGTTAAATTTGCTAGTTATATGGGCACTAGTGCCTGCATCTAGGAAATGCGATGCTCCAAAAACAGGTGCTCTACCTCTTAGTTCAGAGGTGTTTGGTAGTGATGTAGTGTAGACGTATGACAGCTCATGCACGAACATTTTTGTAAACTTGAAATTTGAATATTAAACTTAATATTTATTGCATGTTTGTACATCACACTGAATGTACTTAAATTTTTGCTTTTGAAAACATGTGCAACACGATAGTGGAATGTTTGTGCTGTTGAAAATTATGTTCAATTGTGATAGTTGGGCTTGCCTGCCATTAATTAAGTTTTAAACCTATTATTTAATTAAACGAAATGCTTTGGCATTATTATAGGTGCTAAAATACATACTTTTTATCGCACTTCAAAATCGGGTAAGATATGAAAAATCATCCCGTTTTTCTTCATTAAAGTAACAGTAAAACCCCAATAAATTATCCATACACAATGGTGACACTAAAAGTTATTCCCTGTTTTTAAAATGGATAACATCAGTTACCAAGGCACAGCTGGGTTGCCAAGAGATGAGTATGCAGTCATTTTTATATCACGTTTTGCACAAAATTCCATCAGCTTCTTCTGATTAAGATAAGGATTGTTTTCCACCTGCAAAAAGTCAATATCGAAGTACCAGTTTCTTGTAAAAATAGCATATTCTTGCCAATAGGTGGCAGCACACTTTGGGAGTAAAAAAACTTAATACAGGTCCATTACAATTATGCTTGGCTTACACAAACTGCATGAAAATTTCTTTAGTAAGTACCGTATATACTCGCATATAAGCCGAATTTAGAACTATAAAATACAATACTGAAATCAGGGGGTCGGCTTATATGCGCATGAAACAAAATGAACACAAGGACAGACACTAATGCCAATTTTCCAGCCACACATTTTCATAGCTATCTGACTCTTTATTTGGTTGTGTGTCACCAGTGGCGTATTGGAGGGGGATCGCCGTCCACCCACTTTTTTTTAGAAAAAATTCACATTTCAATAAATGTCTGCTTTTTGTATTCATTAGATAAAAAATATTAAAAATGTATACGGGTTTAATATTAAATCTACTTGTTTTCATTTTTTCAAAAAACGGTTTTAAATAATGTCAATTTCTTTCAAATTTGTGAATGTAAAATGGTAAGTCTTGAGACTAGCCGTCCACCTACTTTTTATTTAGCAATACACCACTGTGTGTCACCAGTTGCGAGCCGTAACCAAGCTACAGCTAGTGGTGAAGCCGACGTCATCAGCCAATTGGTAGGCAGCGCGTGGGGAGACGAGGGTCACGTGGCTTATAGAGGAACATATTGGTGTACACGTTTTCTGAACAGACACTCTATAAGTTTGAGACAGAGAACGAAAATTGCACAAAAATTGCCATCACAATATGAACATAAACTTTTGGGTTTTCAAAAGTATGTTATTGATCAAAGAAAGGTTGGTGGTGACTTCCCTCTCTGCAGAATTGGCAACATGGATGAGACAAGTTGATGGTCGGCTTATATACGGGTTTTTGCAAAAACTGGCCATTTTAAAGCAGTTTTAGGGGGTCGGCTTATATGCGATGTAGGCTTATATGCGAGTATATACGGTAAGTAGGTAGGTAAATAATTTATCACCTATTAAATATAATATTATAATTAAATATGATATAAATATAAACGTGTTACAGACTAAATCAATAAGCAATAGAGCAAGCATGTGATAGTATTTTATAGACAAATGAGCGCACACAATAACTGAAAAAGTAAAAAAAATCAATGCAAAAGTTAATAAGAACTGTTTCCTCAACCATCTGTGTTGAGCAAAACATTTAAAAAAATGATAGTCGGTATGTTGGCCAGATGTTTTTCAAGCAAAAACTTGGCATACTTGTAAGATAGCAGGTTTCACTGAGCACGTATCAATAATTTCTTGAACTTGTTCACTGTTGAAATTTGACAGTCCAATGCCACGGACTTTTCCTGATTTCAAAACGTCTTCCATAGCCTGTGAAGACAGAAGCAAAACTGTTATATATATATATATATCTAATAATGTAGTTGCGTTGTTTTTTCGAAACAATAACTATTTTATCATTAAAATGGTCCTTTCTTTTTCTTTAGATGTACCATTCTTATGTAAAATGTGTGATGATACTAAACCAATTATTTTGGTTTATTGTATATTGTGTTGCATTATATTATATTACATTGTATTGTATTGTATTTTAATGCATTGTATTGATTGTATTGTACTGTATCTAATATTTATATATAAGATTCAAGGCTACAGCTTCGACGAGGGCACCATTTGCAGTGATCTATACATCAAACGAAAGGTCTCGATCTAGTGTCGTGCCATTGATGGTTTATTTTTCGTATCGGGCCCACCGGGAGGAACGGGGGGCGGGCGAAAAACCTCGAAAAATGGCCATTTTTCGGCCGTTTTTTGCAAAAGTTATATGGCTGAGATGTAGAGAACGTGAATGGGCCGAGGGTGGTGCTGGGTATGGATAGATAGCCCGTTCAGCGGTGGGTGTGATAGGCCTATTTAGAATTCGCGAGAGGGCCATGGCGTCCCATAACGGGCGTTTTCCCGGACCCAAGTCGCGATTTTTTCGAAATTTTGACCAAACAGCCTGCGGCAAAAACGTTCCAGCGGCGCCTGGTGGGACTCTCGGAAGGAGATACACGGCTCATCAGAAAGAGGAAGAACAGGGCTATTCGATGATGTAAGACATATGTTAGGACAGGTCCACCGAGAGGAGTATCGACGAGTTAATTAGGTGTTCTATTTTCGGCAATTTTCGCTTAGAAAACTGCTGACGCATGCCATTGTAGTGACGTCATCCATTGTACTCTGTCTATAATCTTATAGCTTTAATTCAGCAAAAAGCTGCTACAGGCTTTGCGTTAGGTAAGTAGGCAGGATGTTCGCATATTTTTGAGGACTATGTAGGATGTTCGCGTATTATTGATTACACGTGTATTTATACGCAAAATCTTTTGCAGGGCCTTTGCTAGTTATATATAAATTTTACTGTATTGTATTGTATTGTCTGTCACTTGACTTCGTAGTCAATAAATAAATCAATAAATCATCAAAAAATCAACTTTCAACAAATTACAATATGTAGAGTTGTCATCTTATTAATAATCTAATATAATGACAATAGGCAATGATTAGTGTTTGGTAAGTAAATAATTAAGTAAGTCAGTCAAAGTCTTTTATTGATAAAAAGAAGTTGCTATTCTCCATGACTACTTTACAATTACGACGTTATAAGAATTTAGTATAAATTGAGAACAATGTTTAAACAAGTTAATTTACATTTCAATTTAAATTACAGCTGTTAATAAACTTACAAAACATCATATAAAAACTTCAAAAAGACAAATCCTTGGGTACTAAAATGTGTATAAAACAGAGTAAAATTTTTGTATTAAATAAATTTAAAATGAAGATAAAACCAAAAAATAGCAATAAAAGATAAAATATTTATGGTAATCTACATTAAAAATATATCTGTTTGTAAAAGTATAAGTTGCCCTTTTTGTCTTTAATTTGGGTCTAGAAAACAAGCACTTTCTACGTCTAAAGTGTTCCGTTTTTCTTTTTGAAAAGAAAGATACTGACGTTGTGTCACGTGTACAGAACTAACAATAAATGTGAAAGCAAAACAAGACTTGAAATTTAAAAAGTTCACAGCTTAGTTAATCTCACAGTTCAAACTGACGACAGGCACCCCGGTCCTAGAAAGTGGTTGCGGAGCACGTCAGAACTGCTTTATTACAATTGCAAAACTGCAGTCAAAGCCAGTCGTGACATTGTTGCAAACCCTTTATGGGAAAGATAAAGCACTGAATGTCATATTATTTGGGTTAAAAATGAAAAGTCTTTGGAGAGTTCTCTCATATTTTAAGAGAAAGGTTCTTCACTAATTATGATAGTAGCCTTTGAATTCAAACAAAAATTAGTATAATTACGGTAAACGTGACCCTCAAATATGTGCTGACCCCTTTGTGTGAACATGAATAAATGAACCTCGATCTAGCACTACTGGATATGCATAACATAATTCTGTTAACATGGTAAAACTCATTCTTACTTTCCACGATTCAACAAAATGAATGTTATGAAACCGAAATTTTCCGTTGGCATCTTTGGGAAAGATTTCTCCTCCTTCCTGTAAAACAATAGAAATTCACATCAAACACAACATTTGAAAACCTATTATTAACAAAGATCTTACGTTAAGTGTTACCAGTACAATTATAGTAGTGTTTATTTTGATTCGCAAATTAACACATCACTACCAGAACATTGTTACTTAAAAAGGAAGAAAAAAACTTTAAACTATGTCCCAAAAAACTAGCATTGCACTTACCTGCTTAAAAACCTTATTTAACTAGCAAAAATTCTTAGTAATTTAAAACTCCATGCCAATTGGTAAAATGTCGCTGACTCACCTTCCCAGTGTGCACCACAGACTCACCAAAAACGTATTTTTAATCTTATCGATAAGATACAGTAATTTATATATTTGCTTAGTGAGTGAACTGTGTGCTACAAATGCTTTGATTATTTTTCCAAACTTCATGCCACATTATCTGTTATTTAAACTTGTTTCAAAAGACTTGCCAAAATGGTTACATCGAGAGGTCATCGCTGGAGTTTAAATTTACTAGTTTTATACAGAACTGCTAACACTAGCCCTGTGCACAATAAGACAGCACTTAGGTGATATAAAATTACAAGACAAATTTTTAAGCTTTATTTTAATTTATGAAGAGTATTTTCTAGCTTTATAGTTACAGTATAACTGATCAAAAAATTACAAAAATTTTTTCAGGCCTTTCAAACGAATTAAAAATCATTATTGCCATTAACTTGTAATTAATTTGATTCTAGTTCTGAGTCACTCACCACATAGCTCATTGGCCAATGCATTAAGTACATGTCAAGGTACTCCAGCTGCAATTTCTTCAATTGTATGTCAATGGCTTCGAAAACTTTAGCTCTACTATGAAAAGTATTCCACAACTATAAAAAAGAAACAGGTTAAGGTGAATGGTTGTGTCATGCCATATTTTGACTTACAGGAGGCCCAAATATAAAAAAAGAAAAAAACTGGTAATTAAATACGTTTCGGAAGATCTAAAAACACTTTAAACGTTAATTAGTTGCAAAAAATGTTTCCAAAGCTTCTCAAAGCATATGAAGACTTCTTTGAGTGAAAAATAGGTTGCTATAGCAACAAATAATGATAAAAAAGGTTTGACACTTTGGACAGGTTACAGAGAATTCTAGCCAATCTCAATGCTGAAAAAATAACTTTTAACATACTAAAAATTTATAACTATAATCAGCAAATTTTTTGCGAACAGAAGCGCTTGGTACAAAAAACTCGCAAAGCTACATGAAAAAGTCACGAAAAACACACCTTGCTTGTTACCCATAACTGTTCTCTGGTCACTGTTCCATCTTCAATTTTGGCCTTGATGGCCGATCCAACTTCTTCTTCATTCTCATAAGCATATGCTGTGTCTATATGACGGTAACCTGTATCGATTGCATCTTTCACTGCCTGGTTGACCTGCCCTGCTTTTGCCTATTAATATCAGAATTCCAATTCCAATTTATTAAATTTCAATAGGACAAACAGGACACAAACAAAGTGCAGTAAGTCCTTGCTTCATAACTCCCTGTTTAGCGATGTTTTGTTTTAATGATGCTAAACATTTGACACCTTTTTTTCACTTAACGACAAATGTTTCATTATAATGACGATTTTTTGCTTGGCTCAAAGCCTTTTTTTATTTTATCAACATTTTTACTTAACTGGATGCATAAAAAAAGTACATCACGTTATTTTGTTAATTATGTTTTTGCTTCTCCGACTGACTGATAAATGCTAGCCATTTGTATAATGTGAGATTTATTTGCAATTTATATGCCTTCAGGCACCTGGGTGCAAACTTAATGTCAGAGAATTTTGCCTGCAACGAGCTATAACAACCAGCTATTTATTATCTCAAGGCCTCCCTAGGGCTTGTTTCTACTATGCAATGTTCAACTGATAATTGCATTCTTTTGCATTATAATACACTTTCTATGGAAGTCTAACTGCATTTTGTTTAATGTTGTGTTTTGCTAGAACCCAATTAGTAAGTAGTTTAACAATTTAGCAATGCATTACAAACAAAATTACACAAAATGATTTATTTGAGTGTATCCAGCGCTGCCCTAAACACGTATATGACCATTTTCTGTGTAGGCACCGTGGCTAAGAAAATCAGCATTAGTGCGGGTGGTAGTTTGCTGTAGCAGTTCTGCTTGCTTGATTAACAACAGCCAGTAGTACATTTTAAAAGCTTAGTGTAAGCCAGCTGGGGAACTGAACTCACAACCTCTCGCAGGCGAAACAGGTAAAATAAATAGACTCTTTGGGCGGTGTTTAACTGCAGTTGGCATCAGCGTTTTTTTTAAATCTGCAGTGTGCACCTGGAATATTCGAAGTTCATACGTCAGGAGCTAACAGTAACTGACTAGTAACTATTCATTTGTGAGAATTGGTCAGCTATGTTCGGACATATCTCAAAAAATGACAACGGTGTTATTGCAACGAAATCCTGAAAGCAACATAGAGTTTGCCAAAAATAGCAGACGAGAAAACAGTGAGGAAGAAAAAATAATACCAGCCATGTCCCGAACCCAAGTTGCGGTATTTTCTGGCCATTATTCAACGTAATTAGCTGAACGTTCATCATGAAACAAATGAGAAATGACTGTAAATTTTATTGACAACAGCACACACAGAATACTACAACAAACGCAAACGAAGCGATACTATTGACTGCATGCAACGTGCGGCTCTGTTGGGAGCAGAGTAGGACATTAGCCGAAGTTTTACAACGAAAATTTTTACGTGTCATCTTCAAACTAGACAAAAGGAGCACAATTACTACTACACATTTTAAGCAATGTCAAATATTACTTCTGGATGATGTTATTAATTTTAATGGATGTATATACATGTATAGAACCAACAACAACTTATTTCCAACTTTTTTTGAAAATCCAGTCAAGATAAATGTAAAAAAATACAATACCAGACATAATGAATATATACCAAGACGTTGTAGAACAAATATGGCGAAACACTTCATCAGCTATATGGGGCCAGTCCTATGGAACAGACTAAGCCGCAATTCGAAATGTAGTCACTCCCTTTTAACTTTTAAAAAAACCGTCAGAAAAGAAATATTTCAAAAGTATTGAAGAGTAACACAATTTGATAATGGTAATAACCTGCATTTTTTGCTACAGTAATCTTAATATAACGTGACTATGTTTAACAGGATACTGAACACTTTGTAACCATGATCACAGTTTTTCTTAGTTTCTCGCTCCATTTCATCTTTCATTCACTACTCCCCCCCCCCATTTTTTTTAAGATTTCCACATACAGTTTGGCCTGTCAAGCTATGCTTTTAGGCTCAAACTGTATGCATCAAAAATTATTCTGTAATGAAATTTGCACATGTATATCCCGCATTATGAAATTTCTTAATAATATTGCATTTATTCATATTTATATTTATATTTGCTCAAATGGAAAATTATCTGTATTTTAATGCTAATTGTAATGATGCAATGTGGAAAATGAATAAAACTCTTGAAAACTCTTGAAGTAGGGCAATTGGCGTACATGGGCTGCCCAAGTAGGACACGGCTTTTTCCGCAAATTTAGCACATGCGTATTAGCGGAAGTGTCTTGCTTCGGCTGGCGGTGTACTTCACGCCCTACAGGCCCAATGCTTATTGGACCCACACTCCATAGTGACGGGTGTAGAGCGCAGAGTACGCCACTAACCGAATATAGCACACTTCCGCTAAAGGGCATGTGCTAAATTTGCGAGAATCGAGAATTATGACATGATAAAAACTAAAAACTATGACATAAAACTAAATTTGTTTTAGAAAAAAAGTAACTTTATAACAATGATGGATAGTCCTTGACAATTTACAAATGTATCTTTTTACAATAATAATTATCTTTACTATTAGCTCCTTTTACATCACTATAACATTAAGCTAAGTATCTAATGCTTGAAAGACAGAAACTATGTAGGTTACATAGCTCGCTAGCCCGTTTACTTAGTAGAAAACAATTATTTGTCCAAGAGGTAGTGAAACAGATCATCTGTCTGTGAAACCAGACAAAATAAAAAATGATAATTATACCTTAAGCAAATGTTGCAATCACCTAAAAAGTGGACTTATTTCACTTCAAAAAGATTAATATCGAAGCCAAATTTAATATTGGCTGTTCTACTACCTCATAATAAATTCTTTTATTCTATCAGATTTCTAATAAATTAGTCAAAGTGAATTGACGTTTTCAATTATTACTATTAAATAAACAAAGGCAATGGACGCTGTCAGTACGGTTAACGACTCAATTCGTGAGCTGTCCCTAGTGTCCTACTAGGGCAGCCCGTGTACGACTCGTGCAACTTAAGCTAGCCCATGTACGACGCGTTCTACGTCGGCTTCTTACTTCGGCTAATGTCTTACTCTGCTCCCAACAAGGGGTAATGTGCGAGAGCGCAATCTTTTAGGAAGAGTAGGTCAATTTCAGCCATTTATGAAGAGTTCTTGTATTGTTGCGAAAAAATATAGATGTAACCTGACTAACCTCTAAGCGCTATGCAGTTCGGATATTACATTCTCTGGCAGTTATTATAGCTGAATCTCCAGGTGATTATCAAAATACCAAAGAGTTCCCCGTTTTTGCAGCATTACACCAAGGCTTACGTCTGAAAAAATGGAGAAAAGGGCGGACAGTTTGAGCAGAGCACATTTAATATTAGGCTTATGTTGGTGTTCAGATTTTTAAATACGCTAGTGAATTCTGCTGTCTAACGTAGCATTTTTCGCGCACAAAAATTATTTTTCTATAAACATGGAATTGGAGGCTGAAGTGGAAGCTTTACAAGCGATATACCTCCATGAACTTGTAGTGCAACTGAATGATAGTAGTTCTAGGCCCGAGACGTTAATTTTTGATGTACATCCGGCCACAGCCGATAATCTTGAGTTGCAGTATGTACGTGTTACCTTAGTCATCAAATTACCAGATGAATATCCTGAAAAAGTTCCTTGCATAAAATTTGCATCGCCACGAGGACTGTCTGAAGACACTGTAATCAGACTGCAGCAGGAAGTTGAAAAACTGGTGAAAGAAAATTTAGGAAACCCCATGCTGTATGAAATAATTGAGTATGTAAAGGATCACCTTACGAGCGACAATGTTCCACATGGTGAATGTGCTATATGTTTGGATGGTTTTCACGAAAGTGATGTTTTTACAAAAACTGAGTGTTATCACCATTTTCACCAATATTGTCTTGGCCGATACGTGAGGCATTTCTTAAATGAAGCTAACAAAAAATCTGAAGAGCAAGAAATTACACAACTTAATGTGGAAGAAACTGAGGATGCAGTTGTTATTTGTCCTGTATGCCGACTACCTATATCATACAATTTAAATGTATTGCTGGATGCGCCCCCACCCATAGAAAGTAGCAGTGCATTTGTCTTTCAACCAAGTGATGAGATAAAAGATCTGCAGTTGAAGATGAAAGAATTGTATACAAAACAGCAAGAAAAAGGTGCAATAATTGACATAGAAGAGGAGCGGAAAAAACTTTTAATTGATTCAAACTGGACCCTGCCTGTGCCAAGTGTAGCATCAGGTGCAGAAAAAAACATTCCAACCACTAAACAGCACAAGCATCATGAGAAAAAAAAGTGGGCAAATGATAGGAGCAGACAGTGGAGAGAGAAACTGCACAACCAGACATCACAACCCAAAAAAGCTGGCTGTGGCAGTAGTCACAGTCATGACAAAGGGAAACCGAGAGGAAGAGGACGCCGTTTTCTTGGAAAGCCTGGTGAAGACAAGTCACAATGGGGTCAGCAAAACAGCAGAAAAGATTTCAAAATCAAGAACCCTGCTGCTAATCATCAGTCAGTGAATGTTAGTGTAGCAGCCGAAGACGTAGCTGGTAAAGTGAACGGTATTTATGATAAACTTGTGGACGATCAGTTTCTTACATCATCAAAAGACGAGTATCAATTTAAACACAGTCGTAGACAAATTAGTGATAAACAATGTGCCACTAAAGCTGTCTCAAGCCAGCGGCAGAACAAACCAAATAGAAAACAACATCGTCTTGAATTCAAGGCTAGCGAAGACCTAAACGGTGCAACATCCAATTTAAATACAAAACATGGCAGTAATCCACCACTTGTGGATACTGAACAATGTAAGAATTCATCACCAGCCCAACTTGAATGTGATAGCAAGTCTTCTTTAGCTGCTCATAAAAATCAACCTGTATCTGACAAAATTGAACCTATAGCAGATAAAGAAGTGCCGGAAGAGAATTGCTGGAATTCTTCATCTTTTCTACTTGATTTGTCTGTAGATGAGCAAAAGTGTACAGTTAAGCCACCACCAGGCTTAAATTATACAGATCAGACTACTAAATATTCATCCATTCAGTCACCACCCGGATTTAATTAGCGTTTCTGTTTAGTGACATTTCTTGTCATGTTAAGTCATAATAAGACAACATAACATAATGTAAAAAAGTCATGATTCACAATCCACAAAGTTCTTGCATATGAAGAATTCGGAACTAGTTAACGTCTCTGCTTTTCAGGCAGGGAAGGCAATGCCATTTTCTACATAGACTCATTTTTGCCAAATTCGTCTGAACTCAGAATAAAGTGTCTCACAAATAGTTAACAAGGAGTCGACTATAAGACTGCAAAGTTTAATGCAGAACTATTTGACTCCAAAACAGGAAGTGACTGGAACACCTTAAGCACATATCTGCAATGAGTACTATATTATTTGAATGCATTTTTTGTGGTAATGAAACTGGATAAAGTAGAAATCAGCCTGACATATTATATGACACTTGAATGCTGCAGTGGATTCCATCTTAGTCCTTTCAGTATTGTAACCAATTCGCCTCAGCAGAGCAAGCCAAGCTCATCGACAAATCAACTACACCTTTAACTGGGTACTTATTCATCAAAACTTCAACAGCTGCAAGAAAAACCATGTTCCTTACAGTCAATAACAGTCTAGAGTTTGCACCTACACAATTCAATTCCAGAATCAACAGGGAACCAACTTATTGACAAGGCTATTCTGTTGACACATTTGCGTGTATTTACTGTGATTTATGGTATGTACACAGCATTTTTGACAAGTTGTGGTATGCATTATTGAGAAATGTTTATTAGTTATGGTGAAGTGAATAACATAATTGGACGAACCAATAATTATTTGTGATTTAATACAAATGTGACATTGTAGTTAATAGAGATTTTTGACGAAACATCTAACAGCTGTATTTTAAAAAACACGAGATCGAGAATATTTTATTTTAAATCTAAATAATTTTGATGCATAAGTAAGAGTCTAGTGTAGAAGTGTAACATTAATGTTTCATAGCAGACAGTTTGTAAATGGTAGTAAATAATCCTTAAGATATTTTTTTACATTTTAATAGTTTTTTGATATGTAATTAGTACAATCATACCTCGGTTTTCGAATGTCCCAGTACTCGTACAAATCGGTCTTCGACCAGAAAATTCGAGTTGAAATTGTCTCTGTTTTCGACCAGAATTTCGGTGCTCGACCAACCGCCAAGCACGTGATGAACGCTTGCGCGGCGAGCCGAGCATAACCGACCGCGCCCGAGAGTAGTCACACACATGTTTCTGCTCTTGCTTTCATATACCATCACACTGCTACCAACACGTAAGGTTTTTTGTTGCAGGAATAATTATGTTTTTCTTTCTAAGGAATTCTATTATGTTTTTCTTATCAATCATATCTCATCTACTGTTTGAATAAGCATTTTTGCATTATTATATTTCGTTTTAGTAATACTTTACAGTTCAGTTGGTGCTTGAGAACGGATTATTTGCTTTTGCATTATTTCTCATGGGAATAAATGATTCGGTATGACTGTACATCTTAATAGTATTGAGACTGTGTTTTATAACAAAACTAAGCCTAGGGAGAGATTGGGCTGGGCAGTTTATCTGCTTACTAAACACTAATGAAAAGCTAATTAGTGTTAAATTGTGTACTAAATTGTGTAGATTGAAACCTCATTATTAACATCATTGATAACTAAAAATGAATGATTTTATTTTTTAGGGAATCTACCAGTAGCCACTGACCCACTGTTATATTTGTTCATGGACATAGTCACCAACTGAGAATATGGTGCAGCTTTTATTGAGAAAGTGTTTGCTGCCCTCTGCAGGTATTAGTGTAAAGTTTCCTAACACCCTGTGGCACTTGAGCAACTCTAAGCCTTTTATGTCTAGCGTCACACATGTTTTGAAGACTCGAGCAAATCTTACAGGAACAGCATACTCTGCCCATTCCGTCAGAAGTTTCTCTTTCAGAAAGCTATGGCTTTTGTGGACAAAGGGTAAACCATCTGTTGCGCAACTTGGCACTGTTCGAGCAGGTTTTGCTTTGTCAGTGACTGGTGCAGTTTTTCTTAGGACATGGTATTCCCACTCATTAATGCGTGTAAAATGTGAGGCAGGCCATTCAACCCGAATTCAAGATATCAGCAACAACAGCTCTGAGAGTCCATTATTTCCTTGGCTCGAATTTGTCAAGTTACTTCTGCCGGACATTTTATATTTGATTGCTGCAGTTGCAAGTGCCTTTGCCGTTGCTATAGTGAACATAAAAATTCCACACTTTCTTGGCGATGTAGTTAACGTACTTTCAAAATTCACTGGTGATGCAACAAAGGAGTACTTAGCCGAAATTAGAAGACCAGCAATCAGACTGGTGGCTGTTTATGGATTGCAAAGTTTGTTAACGTTTGTGTACATCTCACTTTTGACATTTGTTGGAGAACGTCTTGTCGAGAGATTAAAGAAAAAACTTTTTGCTTCACTCATTCAGCAAGACATTGCTTTCTTTGATGTGCATAAAACTGGCGAGATACTGAGTCGGCTCACAGCTGATACACAAGATTTGAAGAGTTCTTTTAAGCTGTGTATATCACAAGGACTGAGAAGCTTGACACAGACAGTCGGTTGTGTTGTTTCTTCTTACTTCATTTCTCCAAAGATGACTTTGATGATGGTGATCGTAATACCAAGCATCATTATAACTGGATGGCTATTGGGATCAATTCTGAGAAGACTTTCAAAAGATGCACAAGCACAAGTCGCCATGTCAGCAGCTGTAGCAGATGAGGCACTGGGTAACATGCGCACGGTGCGTGCGTTTGCTATGGAAGACAGTGAAATGCATCTGTTTAATATAGAGCTGAAGAAAGCATGTAGCATGAACGAACGCCTTGGAGTTGGAATAGCGCTATTCCAAGGCCTGTCCAACTTGGCTTTAAATGGAATTGTTTTGGGGACTCTCTTTGTGGGAGGTCATCTTGTTTCTGCAAAAGAGTTGTCTCCTGGGGACCTGATGGCATTCCTTGTCACGTCCCAAACAATACAACGGTCCTTGGGACAGATGTCTCTTCTTTTTGGACAAGCAATAAAGGCTGTAGCAGCTGGTGCACGAATTTTTGAATATATTAAGTCCACTCCTCTAATACCATTAAAAGGAGGACGAAAGATCCCTTTTCATTCCTTGTTGGGCGCTGTAGAATATGAGAATGTTACGTTCGCTTATCCTTCTCGCTCTCAACATGTGGTTTTAGACAATTTTTCACTCAAGCTTGCACCTGGGACTGTAGTTGCAGTGTGTGGACTGTCTGGGAGTGGCAAGTCCACCATGGCTGCCCTCCTTGAGAGATTTTATGATGTTCAACAAGGCAGCATTAAACTGGATGGTGTAGACATCAGAAACCTGGACCCTACCTGGCTTCGTGGACACGTAATTGGTTTCATCAGCCAGGAGCCAGTTTTGTTTGCCACATCTGTTCGGGAAAACATTCGTTACAGTCGACCAGATGCTAGTGACGCAGAGGTTTATGAAGCTGCTACACTTGCGAATGCGGATCAATTCATTCTTAACTTTCCGGAAGGATATGACACTGTTCTCGGCGAGCGGGGAGCGACCGTGTCGGGTGGACAGAAGCAACGGATAGCCATTGCTAGAGCACTCCTCAAAAACCCTTCCATTATTATCCTTGATGAAGCTACAAGTGCACTGGATGCTGAATCAGAACACCTGGTAAAAGAGGCGCTGGATCGCGTCATCAGAGGTCGTACAGTTTTGGTGATTGCTCACCGACTGAGCACGATACAGAATGCAGACACGATAGCAGTGCTGAACGATGGCGTTATAGCAGAAAAGGGCACCCATGCAGAACTGAAGAGACGCAGAGGTCTCTACTGGCACTTGATAAAACATCAGCAAGAAGAACGAGAGCTTGAAATGGAAGGGCATACAAAATATAGACCTAATGGACGTGCGTAGTTGTTATAACTCATAAAAATTCCTTTATTTATCAAAATGTAAATCCACCGTAAAAACAATGCCAAAAATTGTCAATGATTTAGCAAGGTAATGAGTAATGAACCGAATAACTTTCCATTCAAGTACAAAATTAACCAATTCAGAGAAAGCCGGTTGCTTAGCAAGCCTCAGTATTTTTTTAACTAATTAATACATATTGTTGTGCAAGTTAAGTGTTGTATATTCCATCGCTTTGTTGTACAAACAACTAACTATCAAGTAACTCATAAGAATGCGTCTTGTGACATGTACCAATACATTACGTGATAAGTTGTTTGCAAATGTGAGTGATTCATTTTCCAAAAAATGATAAATAATAGCCAAGGTCTATTCATTTTCATAAGTAGATGGCATTCCCAGAATTTGTTGGTAATATAAAAACAGATTCTTCTTAGCAGAATTTTGTAGATTGTCAAAAATATTGTTTCAAGTAGGGAGGTCTGAATGGGCAGATTGTTATTCTAGCAGTATTAGATGTCAAACCACATCGTACATTGGTTACTTTTTGTTTCAAGATTCTTTAATGGACATTATTGGATTTTAAGGAAAGTAAAACAATTTTGTAGAAAAACTTAGAGCGCTGTAATGTGTTAAGTCTTTGTTACGAAGAATTGTAAAATTCTTCACTGATAATTAAAATTTAAATTAAATTTAAAAGGCTTACTGAAGTCTCTGATTATCCATTTTTTGTTCATGTGTGTGCGTGCGTGTGTGTAATAACTGATAATGAAAATCCTGTAACGTAATAAACTACATTTTACATACATTAGTAATTAGGTGGTTAGTTACGGAAGTCATACATTCAGCCACTATAGACAGAACAGAGTTCATTATATACATATAAAATGTTTATTGCATAGCTATACACATTTACATTTACAGGTATGATAAAATACATGAAAATATGACTGATTATATGAATAACCTGTCACAGACTGTTGCAGTCAATAGTGTTAAACTAAATTACTAAACAAAAGTTAATTTGTAGTAGTACGTTTACTTGACAGTATTCTATAATTGCAACATTATATTCATACAAAAACACGAGAAAAATATTTTGTAATAAATGAATGTTAGTACACATACAAGGATGCGTAATTATTGCTTACAAAGCATACACAGAGTATACATTTGTATATATTGCATACCAAGCATGTACGTACATACAGGCCCTTGGGTTTTTTACAATAAACTAGTGTTGAACTACTACAAAATATAATAGACAATTAACAAATGTACAATAGGGTTCTAATAGTTACATTTTTATTATAACTCATAATTGGTTAAGAGACTGAATAGCTTTGTAACATCATCTAAATTTGGAAAATAGCGTATACTTTTGTAATCCTTGACACCTGGCAATTTTTACAATTTTATTAGAAAGGTTAATTAACAGCATACTTGAATGAATGAAATAGTGAGTAAATGAATGAGTGAACGAACGAATGATTAACTCTTCCGGCTGCACTGTTCCCCATATCAACATCCGTGGTTGCAGTTCGTCCCTTCATCCTCCTCGGTGTTACCTCATTTACTCGCTATTTCATTCATTTATTAATCCGTTCACTTATTCATCATTCGTCTAAAAACAATCTAGCTTTTGCTACCTGTGAATTGATGTCAATCACGTCATGTTAGAAAATTATTATGGTCATTGTAAATATTTCACCGGTGAGCACTCAGAGCTGCAGACGTAACGCATTTATTTCAGCGCACGCAATCACTTACGCACAATACACAGTTGCGTGACAACCCTGGAGAAAACGTGCGTTGCATAAATACGCTCTGGGATGCAGTTTGCGTCTACATATGATGGTAATGTGTTCTATAATTCCTTGACAATTAATGACTGTATAGTCTAGCATTTAGTGATTGAAACCGCTTTTAACTTTGTAAAACTAACACCACATCACACTATTACATGTTTTCCATTTCATCAGAGAATGTAATATCCGCTACGCCTTAATTGTTTCCATGTAGGTTTGCTCAGTTTGAATTAAACTACAAATCAACCGATTTCAGCTACACCTAACTACAACTGATAAGGGCAATTGTTAAAGAAAGGTTTGATTTTCAGATCATCTAAACGTAATAGGAAGGTACACGCGTCATTACAGATACAAAATGACCCATACAAGCCATCTGGCGCTGTGTAATTGCTATTATTGTTTTGTCAATCACGATTAACATTGACACTCACACAGGCAAGAAACTGAATGAACTAGAAATCTCTTGAAGTAGAAGCAGAAGTAGAATCTGAAATGTGAAGAGATTTAATGAGACTTGCCTTCATCTCATCATAATTTTATGTAATTTTCTATTCAATATTGGCAAACTCCATCTTTAATGTCTGTGCCAAACACATAAAATATGTTCTGTGTAAATTTTAATACCTACGTTTTAAAAGATTTAATTATTTTTATCATAGATTTGTTTACAACTTTTACCCCTTTGATCTCACAAAATGTCATAGAGTGTTTATGTAAAATTTGTAATGTATAAGTTCAGGTGTATTTAACTGTTCATCCCTGGAGGAGTATCATCAACCGTACATTCCTATTTGGGACTTTGTGTCTTTTAAATTTTGTTTACAGCAAAGAAATTCTTAATAATACACTTTTCTTTCAAAATAACCCACTAGAAGCTAATCCAATTGTAAGCAAGGAGAATCTTCACTTTAGTGCAGTTTATTTTATTTAGAGTTAAAGAGATAAACGCGTCTTCACATCAAGTTTTTATTAATTTATCGTACAGTAGGAAGTGTGAAGGACCTACGCCACAAAAAGTAAAACACACAAGAACAAGAACGCCAACAAAACAGGCACGTAGCCAGGAGGAGCCTGGGCACCCCCTTTCATTGCATTTAAAAAAGTATGCTCTTTAAAATAGTTTTTTTGCGGTAAAGCTTTTAACATTTTATATTTATATATTTATTTACATGCTTATTTGTGTGCTTCTTTCGTGAGAGCTTCTGAAAGCACGTGACAAGTTCCTATATTATATTCACTGTTGACAATTCCATTGTCTTCAAGCACACCAGAAGGAACATTTTCTGCCTTATGTCTATTGAAAACTTTCATTCGCAGCAGAGCTGGGGAAGACAGGTTAAATGGCTTAGCCCGCTTAAATGTACTTAAACAAAGACGAAATAGTCATTGTAATTCATATGTTTGCAGACCTCAAAAATAGGCGCATTATTTTACAAGTTACAGTTACAAATAATTATGTAATTTATTTTATTGTAATTACAATGTACTTATAAGTAACCTCTACTTTTAATAAAACTTGGAACGAAACTTTACTTTTAATTATACCTGACGAACCCAATTTGTTTACGTGGTACAGGAGTGCAAACTGCATTAGATTATACAGTACATGTGTTAGCACTCCTGGCTACGTGCCTGCAAGAAATGAACGAAAATAGAATTTGATGGAAAAAGTAAATAATGGATATAATTTTTTGGTATAAAAAATGACATCGTACTAAAACGATGGCAGAAATTACTGTTCATATTTGTGTTACTAAATTATGTAGTTCATAATCATATATCTGTAATTAAAATAAGTACCACTCCAGAGATGCCAATCGCAACTACCGAATTTGCCTTCACCATGCTTATGAGAGTTACATTCTGCTATCGATAAATCTGCTATATATTGCCAAACATACTGGATTCAGTGCCTTTTGGCAATAATCTGTGTAATTACCAGGGATACACAATTCAGCTTAATTTGCAGAAATAATCATGTCGCTTTCACATACAAAAGAAAAAAGAATGAGGAGGTAATATTAAGAGTAACACGCGAAATTTTCAGGGTAAGAGACGAAGCAAGTTATGAACTTAAAACTTTAACACTTATAATTTCTAGTTGCGTTATTGCTAGCTAATCATTAGTGATTAATAATTACTAATTATTAATAATTATTTAATAAATAATTAATGAAATATTTCATTGGTAGTTTAGCCCCATTGTCAGCAAAGGCCTCGGTAGCGATGAGTGACTGATTGAAAGTTGCAAAGTTGGTATTTCAGTCTAGGTCCACCAAAAAAGGTACAATAACTCAGGTCAGATGGGGGGGGGCAGTGCAAGGGATGATACGCTCGGTGTCAGGTTCAAATCCGTTCTTTCGCCTTCTTTCTTTTAACAAATTAAAGATTAGGGTGCATATAATCCGATTATAATTAACAGTTTAATTTCATGTATGTATGTATTAAAATTGTATTGTAAAGGTAAACACAACGATAGACTGTACTAGAATAATTTGAAGCCATGTTGAAATAACCAATTTGCTGTTGCATAGCAGATTCAAACCTTACAGGACATTAAATTTCTGTCTTCGTAATTAATCACCGTACAGTAGTTTTTGAATAGTTACTGAAGTAATCTTTAGGCTTGGAGAATAAAAATGCATTCAGGGAATTATCGGAGCGCACAGCCTATATGTATTTTCCCACTCTACTTGTGTACAGTAATTGGCTTTGCTGATATGTAAACTGTGGCGCAAAATGCTAGTTTACTAAGTTAAGAACGTGATTTATTTACCGGTAAAACGATCTATTTACATTTTACTAACATTATAATGTGATGTCAAGCTAATTGTTAATACTGTCATTGTTTAACATGTTCTGGTGCAATAATTATCATTGTCGTAACATTTTTATGCCAATTATAGGTGCTTCTCGTTTTGTTTTACAACTAGGAACGAAATACAGATCGCACGAAATAAAAAATTCTTTCTAGCAACACTATAATCGAACTTCGAGACTCAACCTTTAGTTAAAACAGTAAAACGATAACAATAAATTTCAGTCAGCTCGCTTTAGCATTAAAAAAAATGCAATCAAAAGAGAAATTTCTGGACAGGTTTAGGCTTAATTATTATTTAGCGAATTAAACCTTGCCTGTCGTTACTTTTAAATTTTTAAAGTTTTGATTGCTTTAAAAGTTAGCTTTAAAACGTTAAATGAACAGTTACTGAAGAAAGTAAGTTACCAATTTAACCATATATGATACAACATGTCATAATTATGAGGGCAAGCGGTGCACGGATGAATACTACATTTAATGCATCAGCACACACATACCTGCGCACGATGATGTTAAGTGACAAAACGAATTAGCGTGCTATTATCTTCCCACACTATCTACCTACTTACCTGGATACTACGACAGCTTTTACAGGATACGGGATAAACAGGAAGCGCTATCGCGTAACGGAACTCTTCCCACACCGGCAAACGTTCTACGCACGTAATGTGAGATCATAAGTCCATACAGAAAATATTAATCTAATTGCTGTAATGTTTATGGGATGAAGTTTTCTCTGAGTTTATTGTAAACGCTGAAACGAGTGTCACACGATTACAAGAGAAATGATGCTGGTTGATTAAAACGGCATAATGTTTCGCATAACCGGGCAGATTCACATATTTTGTTGGCAGAGATGGGTCTCCTATTGTTTAGATTAGTGTATGTCCTGTGCGCTTTGTTGTGCGTTTGCGGAATCGTTCAAGCCATGGTAACCAACAGGGTGAGTAGTTGCGTTTACACGTGTTACAGTTTGTGTGTACGACAACGGTGATGTGTGAATGTACCTTTAAGAGAGTGTAATCCTATGTTTTTTAAATTATACTTTAATGCAGTGTGATATGTCAGTATTGTAGCAGGATAATGAGTTTGGAGCTAATGAGTTGCGACGACAGCGTTGTGAGAGACAATAACTAAAAAAATTAAACAAAATGTTTCGGCTGCTTACCTGATTGAAAAAAATTTGACAATTTTTCATTAATTGATTGATATAAAGGCTTTCTGAACATGCGCGCTGAATTCAAAACTTGTTTCCGCTTTACTTAGCTACTTATAATATTTCAAGGTCATTAATCATTGATTAAACCGATGTGGAACTAGTATTGTATTATAAATATCAGTTAGCATGTATATAGTTAAGCGCTTATAGTTGAACCTAGAATTTTTCTATAAAAATGTATTGCAAAAAGACACTCTTTCCAGACCTTATAAAACTTTTTAGTAATAGAGCTCGTAAAAGGATAGACCAGAAATACCAATATACGCTAGTCTGCTAAGGCAACTGTACTAATAAAAATAGCCGAAAGGCAGATTTTCAAATTATTAAGTAGCATAAAAATATAAAAATACGACATGTTGTTGAGTGGCTATTTTTAAAAATTAATGAGTAATTGTTTTAGACCTTTAGCGAATGAGGCGAACGGCACAACTTTTTATAAAGTATAACTGTATAGCCGTAATTTGTAAAGTTTATAACTTGAACATAGAAAAACAGTTATAATTTATATAAGAAGATTCTTGCATGGATACTTTTTAAGATGTAATTCAGTAGAATTAGTGACTAACTCAATCTCGTCTATTCCTAGAGTTAAAATTGTGTTGATGAAGACGTAATAAGTCTAATGGGTGTAAACTAACTAACTTAAACTGGTGATAATAAGCAAGATTTAGTTACGATGTTTTTCAAAAACAAAACTATTCCATACTAAAACCGAAAAACTTTTCTTCGTTTTCCAAACCCTTACAAATGGCCTTATGAATGAAACGGTTACAATAAAAAATATATTTATTGTGCAATTTCACTGCAATTTTGCCTTTTGCCTCAAACTATTGAGTGTCTGCATGGGGCGATTTGAAGAATTTTTCCTCTACGGTGGCTTTTTCAAGAAATATACCAGGAGGTCTCTTAGGCCTATAATTACAAATCAGGGACTCAACATATTTTTATAATTTTATAAACTGATGATTATTACAACACTTTTGCTAATTATAGTCCAGTTGGTCATTGCTCTGCCTTTTCATAATAATTATCGCATAAAAAACCAAAATTTTCTCAATCTTTCACTCGTCATCTGAAATAGATAATTTACAACAAATAGATCTCCTGACCTGTATTAAGTTATAAAAAAGATAATAAATTTTTGTCATGATTTTGCATTATTCAATAAAAGTTAGTATTAGTAAGCAAACGTCAATTCCCAGAATTGTTAATTTTTACTGCTTTTTAGTAAGCGGAAAATGCATCATGCATTAACCCAGGGCAAAACACTTGAATTCCAACCACTTTATAAGAAAATACTAACATTTCATAGCGTTATAAACGAAGAGTGCAAAGAATTTGAGTAACCGTGTATAATATAGTCATAGTAACCACAGTTACCTACTATATGTGGTGAAGCAAATTGGGTTATATTTTTGACAATCCAGCTAAATGAATAAATTACTATTACTATACTGAAAACCATGGTGTATTTATTACAGCGTTTCTTGCTGATGAATTCGTAAGTCTTCAAGAATTTGAAAGAATCAAGTACTGGTTCATTGTTATTCTTTTCTAAGAGTTTATTCATTTTTTCCACATTGCATCATTACAATTAGCATTAAAATACAGATAATTTTCCATTTGAGTAAATATAAATATAAATATGAATAAATGCAATATTATTAAGAAATTTCATAATGCGGGATATACATGTGCAAATTTCATTACAGAATAAGTTTTTGATGCATACAGTTTGAGCCTAAAAGCATAGCTTGACAGGCCAAACTGTATGTGGAAATCTTAAAAAAAAAATGGGGGGGGGAGTAGTGAATGAAAGATGAAATGGAGCGAGAAACTAAGAAAAACTGTGATCATGGTTACAAAGTGTTCAGTATCCTGTTAAACATAGTCACGTTATATTAAGATTACTGTAGCAAAAAATGCAGGTTATTACCATTATCAAATTGTGTTACTCTTCAATACTTTTGAAATATTTCTTTTCTGACGGTTTTTTTAAAAGTTAAAAGGGAGTGACTACATTTCAAATTGCGGCTTAGTCTGTTCCATAGGACTATTGTTATCATCGTCGTCATCAACAGTAACAGGTATCATCAACACCATCATCATAGTTATCATTAATTATCAATATCGCCAGCATTAGCATTATCACTGTTATCATTTATTACCATAGTCATTAGCAACATCATCTTCATCATAGTCATTATCAATAAGAATGTCGTCATCTAAATCAATATTGTCATCTTTTTAATTGTCGCTATCATCATCATCATCATCATCCTCATACTCATCATCGCCTTCATCGCCATCATCATCATTGTCGTTGTCGTCGTCATCATCATCATCAGCACTATCGTCGTCATCATCATCGTCATCGTCATTGCCATCATGTGAATGGCAAAACTTCACTTACTATGCTGTACGTCCATCTCCGTTTTTGTAAGTAAGTAAGCAAGCAAGCAAGTAAATGAGTAAGTAGTTTATTTAAACTCGAAAATGAGGTACATAAAACATTAATTCACACAAGAACTATGATCGCCGGCTAAAATTACAACAAAGGTGATAAAACTAATGAAAACAAGCAAAAGCTTGCAAAGGTAAGCACAGTGACACGTATTTAAGCCTATTTACAATTTGAAAACATATAAATTAAAAAAAACTGCGTTCCATTTAGTGAGCAAATTTCTGCTTAGTGAGTAGTAAGTACTGAACTGAGTCTAAAAACGATCATTTATTTTATTGATCAAGAAACAGTTAGTGATAAAGACAATTCTGCTTCTATTTTTCAGAAAAGGATGGACACCAACATGATTTTTGACCTACCATCAGACGGCGTCTTCAGAGATCGCAGAGGGATGTACAGTTTTGATGAACCTCAGCCAGTTGACTACCCACGAATGATATCAGTTGTCAACTTTGGAGACGCCGATGACATCGAAGAAGATGACGATGAGATAAACACGTTTACGACAGGTAAATTTTCAAGCAAATTACGTCATTTCCGGGAAATTTAAACGCGTAACAAGCACTTCACGGTCTGTTTAGATAAGGAATGGAAGATATCTGGTTATTACGAAAGAACTCATTGCAAAGAAATTATTATTACATTTTACTTTTTATTTCAGGCAAAATGTCTTATATACAAATATTTACGTAATTACAGAAAGAACTAAGATGAAACTGACATTATAAATATAATTACAAATTCACTAAAATAGCCACAAAAACTTATATAAGTTGAAAATTTGGAGATAAAAGTTCATTCCACAATTTGAACATATTTTATTTGTATAGTACATCAGAATTCACAACACTGAAAATATACGTGTTATTAGAGAACAGAGAACTATTTCTACGGCTATACGCAGATTTTCTAGGCAAATGAACAAACTGAAATAGTCGGAGATTCGTGCGCATGCCAGATAGCAACGCGGATAGAGCTTAAAGTACCAGCACTTTATTTATTCCATACACTACTACAGTAAAGTTTAAGGATTAAATGATATTTAGGCTGGTGCTTCGGTGTATCTTAATTCATTTGACAGACTGCAGAATTCGATTGCCAATCTGGTTGGGTCTAACATTAGATCAACACTGTAGTTCTCTTACTCTTCGAACTAAGCTACATTGCTACATTAATACTAACTTACTTACTACTACTTACTACATTACTACTAACGTACTTACTACATTACTACTAACTTGCTTACTACTACTTACTATATTAAGAACTTACTCTGGTACAGTAATCGTTATTATTGCTTTCAGAACCTCAGATCACCGGTTCCTAAATGAACACACTACTCGATTTTCTGTTGCTTCTCATAGGTTTATTCTGGACGTTCCTAGATGTAGAATAGCTGCTCATCATTTTTGCCTCTAGTTCCTCTACATCTCGTCTCTGTGCGTCCGTCGTATACTTTCTCCAGGAATTCCAGATACTACAGTTCATAGGATTAAGTTCCATGTTTTCTTGCCAACAAATCTTTATCAGTCTATTATTATCTGCGGTGAAGACAATGATGTAAACTGGTTTGTTTCTTTATTGCTATGGTGCTATGAATTGAGTGCTTTAGATACATCGAGTGCCGGTATCTTGCGGCACGAAGCCTATAGACGTGGAACAAGTTATAGTGCGTTTATTATTAACTTGATAATCCTGGCTTGTCTATAACGCAGCAGTTGTTTCTTTGTTGTGTGTGCTTTGTATTTTGTTTGTTTTTGAGTCTATTAGGAAGTTTGTAACTGATTTAAAGGACAAGAAAAGGGGTACCTGAAGTAGGTATCAGAAAAGTCGCCTTAAAAATTATACCAATTTTACTTGCTTTATAGCAATTTTATGTATTTATCGTACTCGCGTTGAAAGGCTTTTTTGTTTGTTTTCATTTTAAATTTCCTACAATACTGTTCCGATCGCGCCATTACATAATGTCATATACACACAACGTATAAATCAGGGGAAGAGAAGCAAATGTTAAACTACGTCACAAAAAACTTTCCCTGCAAAGTTATATTACTTAGCATTTCGCTTACCTGTTTGAAAGACTTATGTAACTAGAAAAGAAAATTAATAATTATTTAAAATGTTTTCATATTATTGGTAAAATGTCGTTGACTCACCTACATGGTGCACCACTCACTAACCAAAGACGTACTTTTAATCTAATTGACAAGATACAGTCTAATACAAGATACATGCTCTGATTGTTTTTTCCAACTTCATTCAGTGTTACCTAAATTTGCTTTAAATGACATCGTCAAAATGGTCATCGCGGCTTTGAAATTCATGTCTTGAACTGATTCACGAGTTTGTTTATGAACTTTATAAACTTTAGCAACATTACAACTTTACAGCAAGTTAGACTACAGTGAATCATTTTCTCACCTGACTGGTTTCTGATATACATTGCCCAAGGTTAACAAGTTTCAACTGATATGAGCTTTTACAGTTTTAATCTAGTAGTCACAACGTAGTGTACAGAAAGAGAGTCAATAATAAAGTGTTTGCGCCACTAAAGGAGTTTGGTTTATTATGCTATATATATATTGACAAAAGCTTTTTTCACAATTCAGAAGTTTTATACAGCGTCACTGCCGACGCAAGCCCTGCATGCAAAAAGGCTGTATTTAAGTGGTAGAAAATTTCAGGACGAATTTTTTACGCTTATGTAAGTGGAGGGTTCTCTTGTGCTTTAAATCCTCGATGATAGTGCGTTGTTATACTACACTCAGTAGCTTTATTCTACCACAACACAATTAAAAGAATTTGCAAAACCAAAATTTTTTGACGAAAATTGAACAAAAATCAATTCTTGATTAATTAAGCATTTTCTCCAAAATTTGCTTCTTGTTAGCTATTGAGTTATTGAAATTTTTGAATTTGATTTTATTGCATTTATTTATGTTGATGTGAAATAAATAGTCCTATTCTTCAAAATTTTTTCAAAAATCGCTATTTACAAAAATAAAAATGGTCGAAACACATTAATGTATACATTAAATTTTGGAAACTTTGTCAGTTGGCTAGTTTTAGCCGTTTTTTTAAAAAATGCTGTTTATTGTGTACATAATGGTTCTTCGTTCAACTGGAAGTGGAGTGTATTCCGTACTGTGACCACACTAATTTTGTTAAAAATATTTTAGACAATCAATCCTACAAGAGAGAGCACTGAGAACTGCATATCATGATTAAAGCTACATAACATTGTTAAAAAGGCTAAAGTGCTAAGTACAATTATTATGTATAAATACAGCTTGCTCGAAAAAGTGTATACGTCAGTCCATGACACCAGTCCCGCTAGTATATGTCAAATGTTTGAGAAGGGAATCACAATATATTCTTTAACAGGTGATTTGAAATTAAAAATCCTGTTAGTCAAAACTACAAGAAATGGATTAAATTCATTTATATATGAAGGATCCAAACTCTAGTATGTTCTTAATAATGATGTTAGAAAGTCGACAACACTTGCTATTAACTCCCGCAAAGTTAAGAAATATTTAGAAACGATGTCTTATTAATATATGCGTAAATTGGTTTTTTATTTTTTTATCATTCTAATATTGCTGTAAGTACTAATTAAGCCTTTATTTATTGTTTTAACTTGTGGTTGCTATAACTTTTAGTCGAATGAACAGTTCTTTATGGACTAAAATTCTTTGTAGGTAATGAAAATCGACGTAAAATAAACTTAATTATTTATTTACTTACTTACTTACTTACTTACTTACTTACTTACTTACTTACTTACTTACTTACTTACTTACTTACATACTTACATACTTACATACTTACTTACTTACTTACTTACTTACATACTTACTTACTTACTTACTTACTTACTTACATACTTACATACTTACATACATACTTACTTACTTACTTACTTACTTACTTACTTACTTACTTACTTACTTACTTACTTACTTACTTACTTACTTACTTAGAGCTTCAGAGATAGAGCTCCAAAAAAGAGCACCAGATAACTGTTATGACACAGTACAGTCTGGATTATTATTGTTTAAACGATTAAAATGTATATAATTATTATACGTATATATCACCCGAGGTGCGTTGCACTGACTTTTTGACCGATCCTATGAGAATCCTGTAGAGTGCAAATGATCTAAAATGTTTCTCCACGTGACAACTTGACAAATTGCGGAACGTGTCGTGCAATTTGTAAAATAGTCGTTTACATTATGAGCCTTTATGAGTCCTATAAAGTACTAAACTTCCCGCTGCGACAGTTGTGAGGGAAAAATTGGAAAATTACTAATAGATGCGTTACGACTCTCCAGGGAGCGCCACACTCGCAAAAACCTCTCAAATCAGTTTAAAACGTCATCAATACGCTGCAAATATGTGAACAGGGACAAATATTTCGACAAAAACATGATGGTTTGGCATTGATGTACTGCAGTGCCTGGTACACTAGACTTGACATGCAAAGAAGTTTAGGCAGTGCGTCGCAATAATACTTGTGTTACCAGTCAGCTGATTTCCAAAAAAAGGTCTACTTTTTAAATGCATTCTGTAGAAAAAAATTCGATTAAAGAAACGTTGACCTTTATCTAATAGTCAGGGCTGCGGTAGTTAAGCAGTGCCGAACCTGGCTATAAAATGGATGGGAAAGCGCCTAAAAACCAACCTCTGGAGAATTTTATCTGTCATGCTGTCTGGCTAAATGGCTCCGTGAGGAAGCTGTATGAACATTCGAATGTGATAAGCACTTCGTGGGTTGATACTAAGCAAGATACCGGTATGTCTACAGCTACTACAGGATGTCACAAAATTCAACTTTGATTTCGAACTTTCTTTTAAAAATTTTCTCCAGTCTCAGCAAGCTCTTATAAAAAGGCCTTTGACAATTCTTTTTATTTATTTTTTGTGTGTAACCACGTTGCTATGACGACGGCAGTAATGTTAGAAATGAGGTGCAATGAGGTGAGTCCAGCCTGACACGAGGCGGTCCTTTGATCTCCAACTAAAGTTCGGCGGTAATTCAGAGCACTGTATGAACCACACCATTTTCTCACTATTAACAATGTAATTTCTCAACAAACTGCAGCCCTTCATTAGCAGTCGTGAGCCGTGAGAGACTTTTTCTTTGCAAGATGCCTGACTTTCCATTGGATTGGTATCCGAAGCTCTTGAGGACCCTGTAAGGTAGTCAAAATAGCAAAACTACTAGTGCAATAGTTCTTTTCAGATTTTCGTTTAAATTGACTAAAAGAGTTGCCTCAGGCTTTAGTTCATCTGCTTTGTTAAAACATTTTGCTTTGTTTGTTAAGAAATAAAGAAAATGCAAAGTGCAGTACGATAGCGTATTAGGGCCATTATATCCGATTGTAAAAAAATCTGGTTATAACCAAATTTTTTACTATTCGATTATAAAAAAATCTGGTTTTATCCAATTTTTTGCTAGTACTGGATACTGGCTTACGGTGCGCTGAACTGTGAGGAAGGAGTAGCCTATTTCACCTTTTTGGTATTTTATCACGTGTTTTATCATGATCGAAGTAGGTAAATTTTCAACAACTGTATGCCACGTATTGAACTTTGGTTATGAAACATTATCTTTTGTACCATAAAGTTGCCATTGCACTGATTAGAAGAATATGGCATTTATTTACCAGCCACTTTTGACGAAAGTTTGTTCACGGTAAGCAGGGACAGTAAATTATATTTTTTACTTTTGTTGTGTTCAGATGCCTTACCCATTGAAGAAGAAGAGGAAGAAATACGAAAGCGCTCAGAGTTACAATCAATAAACATCAAAGTAATGTTGGGATATTGTGACATCATTTCACAAGGTGCAACACGGACAATACTGACCACTCTGGACGCAGAGGAACTTCTACTAGAACAGGTATGCAAAATTTCCACACATCCTCCCCAAATTACAAAATAATAAAAGCATTTATTGATATACTAGCTGAATTTATTTGGCCGTTATATTGGGATATTGTTATTCAGACATAATGAGACGTCGATATTTGAACGCAGGAGCTCCTCAAACTTCTAAAAAGTTATATTGGACAACATAGGTAGTAGGATGTTTAAAAAGTGCCATTTTGCACACCTTTTTACCCGCCATATTGGGAGGTGGGACTGGTGGGAACGTAAATAGACATTAACCTAAGACCTTCCTGGTGCATTGCTGGTTCTGATGGAACACCACATATGGGCTTACGCTACATGTGAGCGTGCATAAACAACAAACGGACAACCACATAGATTTTCGTTTTTATATACATATATTAATTTACCTACAACTTATATGCCTACAACTAATATATAAATAGTGTTTCTGGCAAATTATTACTAATTTTGTACATAAAATGTAAGATGAGTGCGTCTCTAGTTTTCAGGTATAAAGTTGCCATTGCACTCATTAGAAGAATATGGCATTTATTTACCAGCCACTTTTGACGAAAGTTTGTTCACGGTAAGCAAGGACAGTAAATTATATTTTTTACTTTTCATGTTTTACGTTCTCTTACGTGCATAAGAAAACCCTTTATAAACCATGTCTTGCAGTATGAGATCAACATCTTTTGCCATTTTGAAGGTGACTTTTATTGTTTTTTACGACTCTACGTATTGTATTTTTTAGCAATTTGTCTTGTGTATTTATGTTTTCTGTCTGGGTGCGTATGTATGTATATATGTAAATATTTTATTAGCTTCTATCGTAATCGTATATATTAATTTCGCTGGTATATATATATATATATATATATATATATGTATATATATATATATATACATATGTAAAACCGGCGAGGCTACAGCTCCGACGACTGCACCATTCTCGATAATCTATACGTCAAATGAAAGGTCTCTACCCATGGGTTGGCACCCGAGGGTTTGTTTTTCGAATCGGGCCCACTGGGAGGAACGGGGGCCGAAAAACCTCCAAAACGGCCATTTTTTGTCCATTTTTTACAAAACTTATACCTCTTATTTCTAGAGATCCGGAATGGTGCTGGTAATGATTGAATAACCCATTCAACGGTGGGTGTAATAGTCATATTTAAATTTCGCGAGAGGGCCACTGATGTACACTACGGGCATTTTCCCGGAACCAACTCCCAATTTTTTCGAAATTTTGGCCAAACGGCCTGTAGAAAAAACATTCTAACGGCGTTCAATGGGACTCTTGGAAGAAGATATATAGTTCTGTAGAAAGAGGAAGAAAGGGCCTACACGATGATGTGGACACATATTTTAGGACACATCCACCAAGAGGAGTGGCGACGAGTTAATTAGATGTTCCATTTTTGGCAATTTTCGCAAGTTTTGGGAAAACTGCTGACGGAAAGCCACTATTTTGATGTCATCCATTATACTCTGCTTATAACCTTATAACTTTAATTCAGTAAAAGCTGCTACTGTGCTTTATAAATGAGGACAATGTAGGATGTTCTCGTATTATTGATTATAAGTGTATTTATACGCAAAATTTTTTGCGGGGCCTTTGCTAGTTTTTTTTTAATATAGCTGAGTGTTTTTATTTTTTACATAATGCTATGTACTTTTAAATGTATGAAATAAATTTAAAATAAGTTATAAAATAAAGCTAAAAAGTTGCCTCATACGTTTTTAACACCTGAATACTGCTTTACGGCGCACAGAGCTAATTTTAGCAGCAACGCTACGCTATACATAAAAGTTGGAACTTCCGCAATTACCGTTTATTTCTATTCTATTCAGGTTTTATAATTTTTTTTGTTTGTTTTTGTTAAATTTTTAAAATAATCCCTTTAAATGTGCATGTACTATTACAGAGAAAATGCCGCCGGACCAAGTGATTAACCAACTGACCAAATTTTTATGCCTCCTTTCTTTGCTGGTTGTTTGACACTGCAATTTGGTTGTCAACACTTGTCATTAAGTTTCTGAGGTTCACTAGTACAAAATAGACTGCTCTAGAATTGCACCTGTGTGGAACGTGTGGCGCTCTCTATACTCAGATTTATTTTACAAAGGTTTAACGTTTTTTGCAGACAAAAGAGACGGTCGAGTTGACTTTTTTGGGATTGAAGAACTACTCAGCAAACGTGTTGCGGGCGTGGAAAGACCATCGGATATACTCCGGTACTGACCACCACACCCCGGGCGAACTAAAACAGGAATACTCAGCGCTACTCAACATTCTCTTTGATCAACTAGGAGATCTATCAGTGACGGCTTTGGCGACTTTGCATCACTTGTCGAGAGATGACGCCACTAGTTACACAGTCAAAGTGAGAGCTGCGCCGTCTAATAAACTGATGAAAAACGCTTCTGACAGACTGTATCGGAACGCGATTCTCAATAAGCATCTACTGAAATACCTCGAATTCGTGAAGAAAGTGTATTCAGATATACAGTATTCACTTAGCACAATTTTTGAGTGATAATTTATTCATTTTATCTATTTATGTTATTTGATTTATATGTATGTTTGGACATTCCACAACTCTGCACACGTCAATCATCACTGAGTTTATGTCTTGTTTTATGTACGTTTTAAATTGTCACTATGTTTTAGCAGAACAGAATTTTAAGAACCAGAAGTGAATGGAATTTAAAATGTTACTCCAACTCTGACTACAACATAACGTCATCTCCGATCCGACTCCTCGGCCCACTCCTGTCTCATTGCTGAAATGACAACTTCTTCATCTGATTAAACAAACAAAAATTCGCGAAATCCAATGACACTGGCTGACCCTCAGATACCACTACAAGTTCCAAACAATTTAATTTGCCAATCCGATACATCCTAACTTAATCAAACATATTTTTATAAATCCTGAAGTATTTAGTATCAACGCCGTCAGTTTTAGTGGGGACTTGTAACAACCATTACTTCTGGTTTTACATTCTTTAATGTATTTATATTAGCAAGTTTTAATGTAATATGGTCTTGATGCCAACGAACACTATATTACAGCTAACAATGGAATGTCTTTTTGAAAATCTTATCTTGTTAGCAAACAAAAAGGCAAGCGGCACCCAAGTCCGTTTTGAAAGCATATTATTGAAAACTGTAACGTTTCAGTTATATCATTTCACCCACCCTCAAACAACCATAAAACTGTGTACCAGCACTAAAAGCAACTGCCGACTGAACTGCTTGAACTCTGAGGTGAAGGTACTTAATTTTTATTTACCTGGTATGACTCAATACTGATTTTTGCAGTCACTCAGCTGATTGATCTGCTTCTTTTTGTATTTTCATGTGAACATAATTTTCATTTTCACTTTCATCTCATTCACTTCACATTGTCATTTCTTACCCCCACTCTAGTATTTCATTTCTCTTGTTTATTTTACACGTACTTTCTACAACTCTTCTTTCCATTTTGCTCTTCTGTTTAGGCCTGTACAAGTTGATTTTCTTGGCCTGAGCCGATCTCTCAATATCTGGTGAAATTTTAATTTTTGTTTTGTTCTGTAGTAGTAATATCTTGACTGTAATGTTTGTAACAATGTATTATTTATAGCATTTTGGAAATGAGCTAAACTAAGCAAAATTAAGCTAAACTAAACTAAACCAAACCAAACCAAACCAAACTAAACTTGGTTGTTTGAGGAAGGTTGGGGCAACAATCAGAATTCTACAGTTTTCAATAAAGATTCTTTTCAATTCTTGCTCGGGTCTTGCCGTTTTGTGACTATGTTGAGAAAGCAAAATACTGCCAAGAAAAATAACTTTTTCAGAATTTAATTATGGGTAACATCAGCGCCTGTTTGGCTCCAGTTTACTTCGAAGATGAGAGACCCCTCCGCTCCAAATCAGCTTCATGGAGGCTCATATCATAAAATGTGACTTTAGACACACGGCTCTAGTTCTTGCTAACCTTACTTTTAATGGAAAACAGGATGATTTTTCATATTTTATATCATCTTGAACTACGATAAAAGTATGCGTTGTAATACGTATAATAATATTAAAGTGTTTCTGATAATTGAATAATAGATCAAAAACTTAATTATAGGCGGGCAAGCCCAATTGGTGATGACGTTACAAATAAACATAATTTTCAACAGCACAAACATTCCAGGAGCGTGTTGCATTCTATTGAAAATTGAAGTACAGTACTATTGTACAGCATTTAGTGTTATATACAAAACTCGGAAAATTTCAAGTTTACAAGCATGAGCTCCAAAACGTGTGCATTACGTCACAACTGAACACCTCTGAATGGAGATGTACTGCACCTGTTTTTGTGCAATGCGTTTCCGAGATGCGGGCGCTGGTGCTCGTCTAACTAGCGAATGGTAAAATGCATGTAACAGCGAAGAACTAAACGCGTGAACGCGAATTACGTATCTCTGTTAATACGTATAAGTCATTTTTAAAAAAAAATAGTGTCTTCTTTCAATATTTTATAGGGTAGATCGTTTTGAGACACAGTTTAAAATGGGGTCCAGTTTTCCTTTAAGAGAAAGTTAGGCAACACTTCGGTGAACCATTAATATCTGCTTAAGCCTAATTTTGTTGAAGAGGTCCAAGTTTTTAGTGATAACAAATGACGTTCTAATACATAACAAATGCAGTGCGATGGAGGATAGATTGTATATAATAATAATAATAATAATTTTAATTAACCAGTAAACTGAAAGGCAATTTAGAATAGTACTGCAGCTCAGTAGGTACGTCTGTAGTAGGTAGTTATCAACAGCTCTAGGATTAGCTGGGAAACTGAATGGGCCTACAATTAGGCACACTTCATTCAATTGTGATTAAGTTGCAGAAGACATTTAATGAGTTATTAGTATTGCTGCGATTTTTTATTGTGATGTATTTATTATTTGCTGTAATACAAGTATCATTTTGGATATTTGCCATAAATTTTTTTTATGTATACGCTGTTTGTAATCATGGTATCAATTTTAAAGTGCATATAGGCCTATGCTAATTTGCACCAGTTTTCGAGTATTTAGTTTCCAGTATTCCGAACTACTAAATCTAGCAATTTGCAGAATAAAACCTCACATTTAACAATAGACTAAGCTCTATTGCGCATCCACCTCATATCTCTTGGGACAATTGTTACAGCATATTGACTTCGATATTTGACCTCGCGACATTGGAAAGTAACTGTTAATGTGATTAGGATAATCGTCCTGCTAAACCTTGTTATAAGTATTTCGATATGTCCACTAAGGTAATCACTTATAGGCTCTTCGAACTTCTTCTCAAGTGACCGCTCAGCTTTCTTAAATATTAAAAGTCAAATTTAACGTAAAATTTTTTCCTTAATTAAAAAATTAATCGTAGCTTAAAACTTGACACAAATTTCGGAAAATCGCTGACTAAACAACTGTGCGTAGAAACGGTTTCCCAGGATACAACGTCGTTTCATATTATATATGGTGGCGTCATCTAACGAGTAAAACATCCAAAATTGAGTTCCAGACTTTCTTGGGAAATGACACCTTCACATTTCGTTTTATATAAACCAGCAAGAAAAAGTTAATCTGAAAATTTTAGTTAGAGTATTTTCTTTTCTTTTTTTTGTAAAACTGAAACTTCATAAAATACAGTACTCTGATAACAGTACTCTGATTTGACTTTTAACATCCTGATAATACTAGTGCTTATGTAACATAAGATCATTTGCTTATACTTTACTTTTTACTTGTTTTTGACACACACGTATGTTGTAAAGAATGTAAACTACGTGACTTTTACTTCTCTGTGACCTTGAATTTTAGGAGCAGCTGAAACGTATCAGCTCAGTTTTCAAGGATAAACAGGTCTGGTGTTACAATTCTGTTTTAGCAGAAGTCTGTTGCTGGCGACAATGTGAATTATATAAGAAATACATAATAAATCCCTTTGTGGCTTTCTGACTGTAGGAACATTTTGACAGACGAATTGAATGAGTGAACTATACGAAGTCAAAGGACCAGCAGGTTTTTAAAAGTAAAAACTTACGTTAAATTAAGCAGGCCCTATTTCAGGGGGGGGGGTAAGTGGGGATACTTCCCCGGGGTCTCAGCCTCCAGGGGGGCCTCGCGCCGAGGTAACATTTTTTTTGTTTTTTGCGAACATACTGCCTCCTCTCTCTTGCCGCGCGCGCGCCGTTTGCCTTGTGCGGCTCGGTGCCGATGTTCAGCTGTTTTCAATTTCGGAATTTCTAACACAGGCTTGTACGGAAGTGAGAGTACGGCATTACATATTGCAAAGATGTTGTTTTTAATTTGACTATTTGACAAGTATTAAGGACTGGTCTTGAGAATAAAGCAGTTTTTCTTTCAATTGTTCTTTCCTTTAACAACTGTATAACTCCATATTTTCTCTTCGAAAATGCTGCTCCGGCGTTCTAGCAGTTCAAAAAATTTTTGGGCGCCAACCATGGTGGCGCCCGCCACCCGGCGCTTCGCCCCCCCCCCCCCTGAGGGGGCCTCACACGCCCCACTTCCCCGGGCCTCGCTTAAGCTGAAATAGGCCCTGAAATTGAGTATTGTGATCTGTTACAAGTTGTGACGACCTAAGCCGTCCATGGTGATGCGCTAATAACGATTGATTGACTTATTTTCTATTAATGTTTTTTTATGACAATCCAAAGTTTATTGCTTTGGTATAACATTGATTGCCATTATTGTTAATATTTTTTATTAGACTTGTGATTTTTGTTGCCATTGATTTTTTTTGTAACATTAGATGGAAGCACTTTACAGGTTTGAGTGACCAGAGCCTGGGTCACATGGCCAAATTTACCTGCCTGGCCAGGTATTGGCCTAGTTTTGTGATCAATCTGGTTTTGTAGCTCAAGGTAAAAAGAGCAAATTTTGTTGATAGCCTGTTGCCCGTTTTGAACATGTGTTTATGCCTCGAAGGTGAAAGCCACAACATAATTGGCTATTTGGTTATTGGTTAGAGAGGCTTTGGAAAGAAACTTGGTTATTCACGAAATCTCCGATTGTGTTTCTTGATGGTAATGCCAGTGGAGGCCATACAGTATAGAACATCTCTGTTGTTTCCCGTACTGAATGCTTGTCATTAAACTCTTTCTCTTATTGGAGACTGAGTTCCAGTTTGGTTGCTTAATGTCATTATCCAGTGCAGTACCGTCTAGAGGAGTCAATTATCATTTGTTGGAGACATAGGAGCTGATGGTTTTGGCAGACGTGTCCTGGAAGCCATATTGGATACGTGGTACGACATGTGGGCGAATACGTGGTAGGAGCATTGCTGACGGTATCCATCTCCCTGGACAGTTATGCTGGGCCCAGCCATCGTAAAGTTGAGAAAAATGTTAAATTTTATACGTTAGATTTATCCAGTTGATTTTTGAAACATTCGAATTGACTATGTGAACCATTTCTATATTGTCACGTTAACCATTATTGCTTTTCTACGTGTTTGTTTACACAAGAACTTTATACGCTGGTACAGTTACTTTTTCTGTGAGAATCGAAAATAATTCAATGTCCTCTTTATTATTATTATTAAGAATCCTGTTGTTTGGGTAATTGTACTCCCAGAGAATTAAGGCAAAAACCTAGAGCATTGTTCACACTGTCTTACACGGACTCGTGTGCTAATTTTTACTATATTTTGGTCAATCAAGGTATAACTCGTGACAGCGGGACTGCTTAGCAAAACATCCTAACAACAATTTAACATTTTCTTAGATACGCTGTCACACAAGTTTTATTGTTTCCCCTAAACAGTTTACTTTCGATTTTGTGAATTTCTAGACGGCACTTAAACCAATATCAAATAAACTAGATAACAAAGCAATATCCATCAGGAGATAAGTAAAAAGAAGGAAGAAGATGATGCTAAAAACAACAGAAAAACAGTAGACGAACTGAGGTAGACGGAGCGGCAAGGAAGAGTAATCGAGAATGAAAAAAGGGAAACCAATAAATAGAAAGTGACGAAGACAGGCGAGACAACGTAGAAGAGATCTACAACAGAAAAAGACTGAAACTGAAAAAGACAAAAAAAAACAAATTTCTAAAAATAGTGTATCGCCATTGTGCATTTTAAATTTATACTTTCGAATTTAATTTGCTGTACGATGTGCCCTGTGTCTTGACTGCAAACTTACTTTGCAAAAGCAGTCTGAAGCTTTTCGTGCTTCAAATTGCTAAAGTATCATTTGTTCACTTTTTCTCAAATCGAGTTGTACTGATTTGGACTCTTTGCCTGCATATGTTGACGATGCACCCTTAACTGCACAAAATATTAAATTGTTTAGAAGCCGCTTAAATAAAGCTAACTTGCATAATTTTCTTGTACATAATACACGTGTGTAAATAGTTCATCATTGTAATGTGTCTTTACCACACTCTTGCAAATATTGTATTTGTATGCTTTTGCGGACACGGTTTATATGTAATGTTTTTATTATATTTTACTATTGGTATTGGATGTGAATAAAATAAATAAATAAATGTATAAATAAAATAAACTCTTCAGAAAAGGAAAACCTAAACGTCATTCTACAGTAAAATGTCACATTTTTTATTCGCGCAATCTTTATTTCAACTAAGTTATCAATTCAGGACTTGCAGGTTTTTAATGAAATACCCAACGACAGACGATGCTATTTAACTCCATAACGTCTAGTTAATGTGATTTACTACAAAAATACAACCAACGAAGCTATTAATGGATTACATTATTTTTTAATTTTTGATTGTTTCGCCTGTCGTTCTTTCTCCTTTTCTTGTTTTTCCAGTGCCTTCTGAATTTTTTCAGCTCTTTCTAGTTGTGCCTTTTCTTTCCTTTCCTGTTTCAATTCTTCTTCTGTTTTCTCGTACTTTCCTTTTGCTCCAATGTCTGTTTCGTAGTCCAGGAATTTTTCCTAGAAAAAAAATCATGTTTATTGTTATAACATTATTTGGCATTTCTCAGGACGGCCTACTGATTTCTAGCCGTCTAGTCTGAAAATTCATACTTGCCTTGGGCATGTAGAGACCATAGGATTCTGCGTTCGAGTCCTGGTTTGGACCGAAATTTCAAAGCGTTTCTCTTTCTATTATCTGACTTTTGATTCTAACAGGTTAAATTCTTTCAAGAATTTCAATACAAAATTAATATTAGTAACACAGTGCCGAAAAGTTAAACATCGACAATAATAACGAAGATGTCGACGACAGTGACGATGACATTGATTCTTGTACCCGCACCAATACATAAAACAGCAACAACAGCGACGACGAAAACAACAACGAAGATGACAACAATGACAATGGCAACGGCAATTGCAATTGCAACGATACTGATACCTGCACCGAGACTAAGATCAATGAAAACAACAACAACGATGACGACGAAGACAACAACAGCAATAACACTACCAACAACAACACCACCACCACCACCACCACCACCACCAACAACAACAACAATACCAACAACAACACTATCAACACCACCACCACGAACAACACCGACAACAGCACCAACGCAACAAACATCATCACCACCACCACCAACAACAACAACGATGACGACGAAGACAACAACAGCAATAACACTACCAACAACAACAACAACAACACCACCACCACCAACAACAACAACAATACCAACAACAACACTATCAACACCACCACCACGAACAACAACAACACCTACAACAGCACCAACGCAACAAACATCATCACCACCACCACCACCACCACCAACAACAACAACAACAACAACAATAACATGGGTGGAAGGTGAAGAGAAGCCGAAAAATGAAAAAAAGCGATGACGACAATGTCAATAACAAGTTAACAACAATGGTACCAAGATGGTGACATTAAAGCAATGTTAAAGGAAAAAGCAATATAATAATAACAATAAGTAAACAATGAAAAACGAAAAAGAAGAAGAACAAGGAAAATCTCATGTTACTAAATGACTGAACAAATCAGAAAGAGAAACGACAGAAGTGCGGAAGTTAAAAGAAGCAACATTCAAGATGTAGGAAAAAACTAAAACACCGTCTACTCACATCCATCACGTATGGTTTATCAAGCTTATAGAGGCCAGCATCTGTAACTTTGATTAGCTGCAGCGGAACTCCGTTGTATGGGTCAGGTGCAATGTTTCCCAATTTTTTCAGCATATCCTATAGTATTATGTTAATGAATCAACAAGGTGATTAAATGTTACAGCCTAAACGTCGTTTAAAGTATTACCTCAAACGTGATCAGCAGTCAGCAGATCTGTGCTTCCTATGTACAGCTACTAGGTTAATTAATATAAAGTTTATTTCAACACTGAAATGAACTAAAAGTTTAAACGTACGTGAAGTTCAGAAAAAAAAGTGGGGCAAAGGTAAGTGGCAGGAGAAAAATTGCTGTTACTTCCAATGGAATGTCTTTTTGAGGTTCTTAACTTGATAATAAACAAAATGCAAACAGAAACAGGAATAGAAACAAAATGCCGAGCGCTAGGAAGAGTACCAAGCTCCACAAAGAACAGTAATTCTAATTTGATGCTAAACAAAAAGGCAAATGCCAGAGCCAGTTTTGATAACATCTTATTTGAAAGCTTTAGCCATCCTCACAGGACTATACCTTTTCAAAACTTTCAAATAAGATGTTGTCAAAACTAGCTCGGGCGCTTGCCTTTTTAAGGGCACGAGCAAAATGACGTGTGAAATTGCAGAACCGTTTTCTAAGTAATCACACATTTCTTCGCGTTGCTTAACTTTAGTGTCAAGCACACGCTGTGAAAATTCAGCTACTTGGTGTGTCAGGTGAAGAGACATCACTTTTGTATGTATGTATGTATGTATGTATGTATGTATGTATGTATGTATGTATGTATGTATGTATGTATGTATGTATGTATGTGTGTATGTGTGTATGTGTGTATGTGTGTATGTGTGTATGTGTGTATGTGTGTATGTGTGTATGTGTGTATGTGTGTATGTGTGTATGTGTGTATGTGTGTATGTGTGTATGTATGTATGTATGTATGTATGTATGTATGTATGTATGTATGTATGTATGTATGTATGTATGTATGTATGTATGTATGTATGTATGTAGTATGTATGTAGTATGTATGTATGTATGTATGTATGTATGTATGTATGTATGTATGTATGTATGTATGTATGTACGTATGTATGTATGTATGTATGTATATTCAGAAAATGCCAAATAGTGTACTTGAACGTGTTATATACAAAATGAAGCCATGATACGTGGCACCATCTGTGACCGAAAATAAGAAACTGCGATGATGCTGCAACATACTTAAAAGCGAATTTTCAACTTTCCTTACCATTCCTTGTACAATACGTCCAAAGACTACGTTCTTGTTATCCAGCCATCTAGCCTTGCCCAATGTGAAAAAGAACTGACTCTGGTTGCTATCAGGACCATTGTTAGCCATTGACACCCAGCCCGCGCTACGATGACTCAGAATAAAATTTTCATCATCGAAGAGAGGGGCGTAGATGCTTCGACCTAAAATACTCATTCTTTGCAGAACAGTTAGTTTCTGTAATCTTAATATCAAAATTATTATTACTAACGACTGTACGAACCGACATTTGTTTGAATTTTGAAGCGAAATTTTCAAAATTGGAAAAGTGAAAACATTGTAACATGGCTTGGAATTGAACAAGGGACCTTCCGCTTACAAGAATGACGCTAGACCACCGATCCCTAGCGATCATGCTGCTCCAAAGTCCATCTCTTATACAAACCAGTTTAGTATTTTTAATATCAGATCGGACATACTCACGAAAATCAAAATTGAAATTATCCTAATTAATTAGAATCACTAACTTCTCAGTTAATTAGGATCATTAACGTAGTCCTTTACTAATATTATGAGCAGAACATCATCGTATTTGGCTTGGTACAGCAATATATTGGTTCATCTAAACGTTTTAGTTATTTAAATTAACAACTGGAATAGTTATGTGTATATTGTGATAGACTTATTATTCCTGTCAAATCGTATCCTGTAAATTTTGTAGCAACCTGATCAACATTTGTTTGCTGTTTGGGAAAAGCAGTTATTTCAAATAAATATGTTTAGAAAAAAACAGTAACACGCCAGCGTGAACTAACATTTAAAACGCAGAAAAAGCTGACTAGCTATAAATGATGAACTTTGGATTGTCGCAATACGGTTATGGCGCCTGCTTTGTAAGCAGAAGGCTCTGGTTCAAATCCAGGCTGCGTTGTAACTTTTCACATTTCGTATCCAAAATTTGGTTTCAAAATTCCTAAACCTGTGAGTTAGTACCATATTTGGAATGTAGAATAGCGCTTCGCAAGTTTCAGAAAAAAGCTTGTTTCGGACTGTTTCTTAAAAAAGCAAATGATTTGGGTCACGAATTGTTGAAAAAGGTTAAAAAGTGCCATGTTGTACGCACACGTCTGTATTTGTCTTTACACATTACTAAAAATTAAAATACTCTCACTACGTCCGGTATGGCTATCAAGCGTATAAATAAAGTTGATTATTATTACTATCACTATCGTTATCGTTGTCGTTGTCGTTGTCGTTGTCGTTTTCGTTTTCGTTTTCGTTTTCGTTTTCGTTTTCGTTTTCGTTGTCGTTGTCGTTGTCGTTGTCGTTGTCGTTGTTTTTACCATTGTCATCGTCATCATCATCATCATCATCATCATCATCATCACCATCATCATCATCATAGAACAGTACCTTAATTTTAATTTACATTAATTTGTATGTAAATTCACAGCGTCAGCGTAAACTACTAGGTAGAAGCAATTTAAAACAGAAAGAACACGCGAAAAGTGACTAGATAAAGCAGTTACAAAATGAAAGAACAAAAACTATATTAGTCGGATTCGAACCCGCGCGCGTGAAATTTACATTATATTGTAGTACTAACCTCCACTGCCGTCACCAACAGTCACATCTCCCATTTGAACAATCAGATCAGGTACAATTCTGTGCACGTATGTGTTCCTGTATTGTAGTTTCTGATGCTGTAAAAACATTTTGAATTCTTTAAGTTATGTTTAAGCAGCTGAACAAATCTTCATAATTGCAGAAGCGCAAATTTGAAAGGCAAATCTCAAAAATTCTTCATAATTTGTAAGCAGTCTACATAATGTCTTAATATTTTTGAAAGGGAGATTTTTCACATGTGCGCGGCAGTTGAGTTTACAATGTCCTAACTAAAAATAATTAAAAAACCGTCTCTCACTCTGCCTTATTTGCGACATCGGTTCCGCCACTTTGTTAAAAATGGCCGAAACAGAAATCTGGTCAGCTAAAATGAATAATAAAATCAATATAATTATAGAATATTAATCTTAATCGACATATAGCTTTGACACAGAAATTTATCTTGATCGTTTCAAATGGTAAATGGTGACATGAAAGTATGGCAGCCATGTTTAACGCCTCCAGAAATTCTTAACTTGATGCGCTCGATTTTTTTGTCAGCTCTTCCTTGATGACCAAATGACGGGTTTTTTCTTGAGGAGGTGGATTTCGTGATTGAAAACGCAAGAGCTCCTTTTTCCTAGAAATGAATTATCGAGAAGGGAAGCTGTTTAAACTGTAAAAATGCATGTACGGTATATATATATATATATATATAGTATATACAGTAAAGGCAGTATATGCAGTACTCGCATTATATACAATATATACACTATATACAGTAATGTATGTTTGTATCTGTTTCTGTGCTAGTTAGTGAGCTCACAACAAGGGCGCTACAATCATACTGTGCAGGTTGAAAATTTTACCGAGTGTCACGCCGTTGCATATAGTCGAGCGTGTGATTCTACAGCCCCTTGCTTTAGCAGATGTCAACCTTATGTAACCCAATATCATGTACCAGGTATACAGTTATAACCTATATAAACACATTTTCCTGTTCGAAATTAACACTCGCGCGTTGTTTGTTAACCTCTTCGTCCTAGTTTTATTTGTGTCCAAGAAATCTAATGAAGCCCACAGGCAAGCATAGTGCAAATCAGATAACAAAGTGTGATAACCAAGATCGCGAAGTCACCGTATGTGACAGTTATTGCTGCTTGTGGTCAAAATAATGACTTCAAAAATTTTAATGTGCACGTACTTAATTTTCGGAGTTCATTAAGAAAAAGATGTAGGTTTTATTTGGTTGACTGACTTTAAATTTCAGCATTGGTACTGCTTCAAATAACTTCAAATTGTGAACAATTACACGAGGCGGGAGCACAAGCGTCATAATTGTACAGTAGGCGTATCAGCTCGAAATCAGTATGTCCGAAAATTTCTTCAACCAATGTGAAACGCAGCGTGAACAGTGTGAACAGTGCGAAACTATTGATTTTTTGACATACGCGGTTGTGCTGCCAATCATCTGTTCCATTGGTATCATTGGGAACACAATTAATTTAGTCGTCCTGTGGAACAACCACCCGTTGTTTGGTGCTGCCGCTTTTGTGTACTTCCGTGCTTTAGCCGTAACAGATTTCTTAACTATGGTTCTTAGTTTTCCATTCTGTGCCATCAAAGTGCCCAGTTCGACGATGACTCAGCGACCAGCTGGCTCATTTTATGCCGCAAATCTTGATTTGTATCTCATCAACAGCACTGTGGCCATCAGCAACATCTTCATCTTAGCATTGACGGTGGAAAGATTTGTTTGCGTGTGGTACTCTTCAGCTGTCGTGATGACGTGGCGTACACATCAAGTGACTCGAAAGTTTGTGATTGCCATCACAGTGATGTGTTTAATTGTACAGTTACCATACGTATTTAACAAGGAGCAAAATAAAGTTGTTGACGAATCAGGCAAACCCGTCTACTGCGTAACTTACTCTGATGTTTTCGATGAAGTTTGGTACAGGTATATTTGGGTAACATTTTCCAACATTTTGGCCAGGTTCATGCCTATGGTAGTCGTAATAATTTTAAATCCGATGATAATTAGAAAATACCGCGACAACTACAAAAGACGCCAACAGATGGTGACGCCGTTGACGAGAGAGGAAAAAGAAAAGTCTCGAGACGACAGGAGAATTTTAGCTCTACTCTCTGCGATTTCTTTCGTCTTCGTCGTTTGTATGTTTCCAGCTGCAGTTCGGTCTATCATGTACAATGAATCCAATAACACCGAGTTTGGGTTTAGAGTATTCGTCTCCATTACAAACTGCTTGGAGATTAGCAATTATGCATTAAATTTTTACGCTTACAGCATCGCCAGCTCAGACTTCAGGAGGCGTTTAGTCAGCATCTGTAGAGCAAGAAGGATAAATCCCAGCACCCAGGATCCCTTGACTACAGAATGTTAGATCAGTGACTTTTGTAATTAGAGAAGTAAACCTAATTTGATATTGCATGTGTTAAATGTTTTCAAAAATGGCATTAAATGCATCAGTAGTATCGACTGATTGGTTGTGTACAGCTCAGATGAATCTGATCTGACGTGATTATGGAAAATAGCTGAAATGGCAGAGAATCCCTCCTCATATTGCCTGTCCTGGCCTCCCACACTTTTTCATTTAGTAAGTAGCCAGGTTAATAATTGTTGTAAGGATATGACATCTTTCTTACTACCTAGCGAAACTATCCTGGTGTGATGTTTTGCTATCCTTTTGTAATGCCAAAATTGCATGCTGTCAAGATGCCACGACTATGTCTTTATCAGACGCACGCTACGTCACTTACGTGATCTCACATTAGAAGATGTTGCCAATATGCAAAATTGAAGGAAACAGGGTATACCCAATATTACGTAATCGTATGCCCTGTTTCAGGATTCTGGACTATATTTGTAGAAGCATTGCCTTTTATATCTTCATTCAACGTGCATTTGTGTCTGCTATAACCACAGCGAGGCAAAAAGTAAAAAGTTCAGATGTAAATAAGTAGTCGTGAGACAGGTTAATTAATTTTTATTGTTTCACGGCAGTCAAACATGAATAAGAAGTAAAAAAATCGCATTTTTTCAATTGTTGCATTCGTAAAGCACAAGGACTTGGATGAGATAAGTAGTCGGCAAGAGGCACTACTATACATGTAAAACAGGGTATATGTGAGAGAGATGTTTGTTTACAAAAACATTTATTTTCAGGTATCACCTTTTTTTCAAATTAGCTGGCAATAAACAATATCATTTATTAGATTATTACTATGGTATTTACTATATTAACTACTATACTATATATTATATTATATACTATATATAATATGGTATTACTATATTATTATTACTACTGTCAGGATTCTAGACTATATTTGTAGAAGCACTGGCGTTTACAATCACATTCTAATTAATGATATTTATTTTAATTTTGCCTAATATTTTGCAACTTGTGTTTTGTTTTTATAAAAACGCGCTGCATAAACTTGTGATTTGCAATAATAAATCGAGCTTCATCTATATTAAAAAGTTCACAATAAAAACATTTTCTTGCTAACATATGTTACTGATATTGTGCTGTCGTCTATGGTGCACTCGGTTCATAATCACGATCAACAGAAAAAAATTAAACACTTAACAAGCATTTACAGTTAACACTTGCACATTGAAATGAAATGCAAACCAACTTGACGGGATTAAATCAGAATTCACTTAATCACAACTAATTTAAAAACTTGATTGGAAAAATTAAAATCCGAATCTGATAATGGCCGAGAACGCAGTGCCCCCGAGTCCACGGGAGCACGCTTAAAAAATTGGCCTAAAAATCCTAGATTCTGATTGGCTAACGGAAGGTCACATTTGATACTACATTCTCATGAGGCCTGTGGTTTAGATTTGAAATTCGGAATGGTTTAATCCCGCGACCCGCCACAATATATTATTGTCTACTTACTGGTGGGTTGGCTTTCTTGAATCCTTTAGCAATCATCGCAAAATTAAACGTGGTAATAGGGCACGACTCCGTGAAAAGAGCCACCACAATTCGCCCTTTCACGTGCTCTTGTGTTGGGTACTTGGGGGTGATGGAAAATTCCAAATACGCCTCTTTTCCCACTGTGTAGTTTGCTGAGGGTGCGGCGAATGCAGCGCCGCCGAAGATGGCGAATAAGGTGGTTATCGCAATCGGTATCATCTACAAAAGTACCAAAAGCCATTTTTAACTTTTAAAGTACTGAGACATTTCTTTCTTTGGAAAAAACGAAGAAAGGCCATTTTCTCATGAAGCAGGAATCACTGCATGCTAACACAGAGAGAAACCAATTTATTAAAAATATCTACATTTTATTGTAGTCATATTTAGCTAACATAAAAGCTGACAATTGATAAAGGTAAAAGAATTCTTATTCTTATAAAGTTACAAGTTTTTAATAACGTTAATTCGGTGAAATGCCATTTATTTTCACCCCCACACAGTGATAATTCGACCTATTACGAAGCCATTGCATATCAGTACTGTATACCAAGTATAAAACTCTGATGTGAAATGGCCTCGTCGATTCTTCTGGTAAACGGACAAGTGTTTTACTATCACAGTACCTACCTGTTTCACGGACGCATGGACATGAGGCATGAGGCAGACGAGACAAGTTCACTGGCCTGCCCTTCCTATAAATTTCTGACGTTTTACTGTCCAACTCTGAAGCATCTTTAAATTATGTAGCTGATATCTAATACACACCTTCAGAAAATTTATCATTATCCTGGCATCGAACCCGGACCATCCGAAATATGAAGGAATAAGTAAAGGCTGGAACCATGCTTTCTGTAACCAATCAGACCCCTGGCGGCGAAGACCAGCATTGTTACACTGGTGTCAGGAATGTGATCGCATCCCATGCCAATGGTTTTATACTTGTATGCAATGGCTTCGTAATGGATCGCACCATCACAATGTGGGAGTGGAAGTGAAATAAATGGTGCTTCATCGTTATAACAGTAAATTTGTCTATGTTGTTCAAGAGCCTGATTTTTTTAAAATTCTTCAATTGTCCAGTTTTTATGGCTTCATAGCAATTTGCACATTTTTAAATAAATCGATATTAATTTTAAAGCAAAGAAAAATATTTTTGTACTAAGGAGTTCTTGAAGTGAATGTTTACCTGATTTTAAATGCAGGTTTATTGTAATACGCCTTATTGGGAATTAAGAAAAACAAGAAATAGTGAATGAAAATTTTGTCGAATTTCTGAATCTGACGCCGAACCACAAGTATTGACTGGTAGCATGTGTTCCGGACCACATACAACACATTGCTAACATCTATATAATTATGATTTAAAAATACAATGTGACATACTTTACTGTGAGAGAAAAAGTGGGATATTTTGGCTTTACTAGAGGTAAGAAAATGGTATATAAGTATTTTTCCTTTCCTTTATTAGTAAACTAAATAACCTATACTAAATAAACCTCTTTTTAGTTAAGCCTCGAAGCTCAGATAGTGCATGACATTATCCCATTTTACACTACCTATGTTAACCCTGTTACATCAGAAATTGCAGATGTGATGCTGAGACTTCGAGAGCTTGATCAAACTCTGATACAAAATTTCACTGGCCTAAGTTTAAAGGAAAACCGGACCCAATCTTAAGCTGCAGCACAAGAAATCGATGTTTTAAAATACTGAAAGAGACATACAGTACTATTTTTTCAAGAATGACTTATGAGAAAGAATCATTACCACAGAAATGCAATTTCACGTTCGCGCGGCTAGTTCTTCACTGTTTTTATGCATTTCGCCATTGGCTAGTTAGATGGGCATTAGCGCCTGCATTTTGGAAATGCGTTGCACAAAAACAGGTACTGCACCTCTCAATTCAGATGCGTTCAGTCGTGACGTAGTGCACACTTTCGAGAGCTCATGCGTGAGCACAGCTGTAAATTTGAAATCTTAAACTTAAAATTTTTCGAATTTTTGTACATCGCACTGAATATTGTACAGTAGCACTGTACTTCAATTTTTGCTTTCGCAAACACGTACAACACACTTGTGGGATGTTTGTGCCGTTAAAAATTATGTTCAATTGGGATGTTAACACCAGTTGGGCTTACCGTCAGTTAATTAAGTTTTAACTTATTATTTAGTTATCAAATAACTTAATTTTGTTATGGGTGCTAAATTATATGCAATTTAACCTTCTTCAAAATGGGGTAGAATATGAAAAATTATGCTGTTTTCCTTTAACAAATACCAATCAATTGAGCCAAGTAAGTAGTTTATCTGCCAACTAGCTAAGTCGAAATGATTAAAAGATGATTCATATATGATTTATATATTTCTATATAGAATCAGTTAGTGTATAGATGTGGACACTGAAACGTCACTTGTGGTAAAGAAAGCGAAATTATTGTGCTGTTACTTTGCAACTAAATTATTTCAGCGGTTATTAATTGCATGTGAAACAGTCACAAATTGCCGAAAAAAATGTGATCAATAATCACTACACACTACAGTGTATAGGGCGCTTCAAAAGAACGTGCAGTATAGATATGCTGATATGCTTAACAATGTAATCAAATGTAGATCCATTGCAACATGTTCCAAAAAGAACTTTGTAAAGTAAATGCATAACTCCCTTTTTTCTCAGCATAACGTAGTAAACGAAATGAAAAAAGGGGGTTTTCCGAAAAGTTCATATCATGTGCTGTACCTAATACTGATGGTTTTATGAAACTTTTCTTTTATATAAAGTACCCACAAATATGACTTGCTCCCTACTCACAGCCCTGCCAAAAAGGGTGATCTATCGCTGCCTAAAATTACAGAGGCATACAAATGTTATCAGTACTAGCAAGCATTTACGGCAAGATTATTGCAAATCGCCTGAAGTTATGACTTCCCGACCGAGAAGAACAAACAGCCTTTCAAAATGGCGGGTCATGTGTCGACCAGGTCTTTATGCTACGGTTAATTATCTCAGTTGCACAGAAACTGATAATTAAACTCTATTTTAATTAAACTTGCATTTATAGACCTTGAAAAGGCTTTCGACAAAGTACCTAGAAGCATCTTGGTATATGGGGTATCAGTCACGTGATGTATGAAGCCATTAAGTATTTGTATTTATTTACGCAAGTCTTTGTATTTATTTACGCAATGTACTTTAAACTGTAATGGTCAATATTCCGATTGTTTTGAAACATTCTCTGGCATTCGACAAGGTGCTGCGTCATCAGTTTTACTTTCTAACGCTTTCTTAGATGACATGTCAAATTATTTGCAAATGAACTGTAATTCAGAAATGATTTTACATGATCTGTATTTTCTTGTTCATGCTGACGGTACAGCCATCTTAAGTACTTTCATTTGAACACAAGTGTAAAGCTGCTGAAAATTATTTTTGTGACAGCGGTATGATACTAAATGCCGGCAAATGTAGCTTCTTTGTAATAGGTAAGGATAATGAAGATGATAACCGTTTTGTTCAGTTAAGCAAGGGGGTGTAGAAATACAAACATAGGCGTCGTCTTCACGGATAAAGGTAATTACTGTAGGATATGAAAGCATTTAATATCAATGTTAAATTTGCCAACTTTGTGATACGGCATCGTAATGCTCCTTTTGATGTAAAAATGAAAGTTTTAAATGCTTGTGTTACTTTATCACTTATGTACTCTGCTGAAAGCTGGAGTAGTGCTTCTCTTACTAAACTAGAGAATTTACATAGAAAAGCATTAAAAATTGCCTGAGGTATTAATCAGAATACTATAAACGAGATAGTACATATTAAAAGTGACAGCAAACCACTTTTCGGAAAAGTTAGATCACTGCAACTTAATTATTGGTTAAAATGAGCACATATTGTCGAGATAACCCTGATAATCATACATGTAGACTTTTAAACATTGCTCGTAGAGAACGCATCAAATATGTTCAACATTACGAGAACAATGAGTTTCGAAATTTCAGTACTGGCAGGAAAATGAAGACTTATTTTGATAAAAAATGTATAAATAATGCCCCCCAACAACTTCTTACGTTCAGAAATGACCCAGACTCGTAACAAGGTGTATATTGTAGTATAAAGCCCGAGCTGACCAAACCCACCTTACCTTATGATAACAGCACCCTCGCCGAACATTACAGGATAATCATTTCAAGATTCAGAGTAGGAAACCACCATCTACGAATTGAGACTGGCAGGTGGAGCAGGACCAGACGGGAAAATAGAATATGTCAATTTTGTGATTTGAATGTTGTGCAAACTCTTACTTATGCTGTCTTAGAATGTCGCGAAACTAAATACACTCACTATATTGAACATATCAACTCTTTTATCACACAACTTACTGTAAACAAAGCCAAATATTTGTATAAACTTGATAAAGTTTGTGGAAATAATGATCTTTAATTAATTTTCAACTTTTGTAAATATTCACGATTGAGGTTAATATCGCAGTAAAATTATATTTCATGTGATGATGCGTTTCGCTTGTCAATGGACAAATTGTTTTATATGTCAATTAATTTTCTGCTATTTTACTTGGCTGCAGAAAATGCCGAATTTGTCAATGAGCTATATATATATTAACAGACTTATTCAACGTTGTAAGGGCGGCATACGTATGCTTACAGCATTTGAAAGTACCCCGTTTCTTTTAGAACGGACCTGTATAATGCGCAGGATTTATTTATAAATTTATCCAATATTCCAGCAAATTCCAGTAATGACTAGATAATAAGTTAAAAACTTGTTTAATGGCGAGCGAGCCCAAGATGACATCACAACTGAACATTATCTTCAACAGCAAAAACCTTCCATGAGTGTGTTCCACGTGTTTGCTACTGTACAACATTTAGTGTGTTGTACAAAAACTCGGCAAATTTTAAGTTTAAAATCCAAATTTCTAATTTATCGTTGTGCTCGTGCATGAGCTCTCGAACGTGTGCACTGCATCACAACTGAACACCTTTGAACTGACAGGTAAAGTACCTGTTTTTGTGCAACGCGTTTCCGAGATGCAGGCGCAATGCACGTAACAGCGAGGAACTAGCCCCGCGAACGTGAAATTAAGTTTCTGTGGTAATAATTCTTTCATACCAGTAATTCCAGAAAAAAATGTTATGTTCCCCTTATTTTATAGCATAAATTGTTTTGAATTATAGTATAAGACTGGGTCCCCTTTTCCTTTAAGCTTAGGCCAGTAAAATTGTGTATCAGAGTTTGATTTAGCATTCGAAGTAACTCAACTTTACACCTGCAACAACTGATGAACTGGTAAAAATCAGAACCCAAGACAGTCGGTACATGCTATCATTACAGTTATTTTAATTAGTTCTTACCTTGCTTCTCTTTACGAGTCTTTCCTCCTAGAGATTCCTTGATGACAGAGAACGAATACAAACAGATGAGGATATTTAACAAATGATGAGGATGCTTTAGCTTCCAATGATTCTCCCAGCAGCTGTGCATAGTACTGACGAGGCATTTACTCGTTGGCTTCCCGACACCTGTGACAGAATAAATTTGGCAATAAACAATCAGCTTGACACACGTGTACTTGCGTAAATTACCGTCAAAGTATTGTAGTATAAAATGAGTAATGAATTATTCATGTGATATTCTAGTATGTGTCTATATTGTAATTTAATTGAAAGATGTGAGGGTAACAGGTTTTGGCTTTGACTGTAATTTCTACCAACCCCGAAACCCCGTCCCCCCCACCCCCACCCCCGCCATCCCTGTATATTGTAAATAGTACATTCTCAAAACCAAAAAAAATACAATGTAAACCAAAAACTACTTCAGCGCAATATTTGCAGAATTTTGGTTATATTACGATAACTTACTGTACGTTATAACTGTTGAAAATACTATACCTCTTTAATAGTGATTAACAGTGTATTTTGTGACTCTGCTGGTTTTTTTTACGTTTGAGTTTACATTATTGTTGTTTTTTGCTTTCAAACACTTAGACTATCTGCAATCCTAGCACTGGACAGGGAATTTCAGAATTCCTGAACTTTAGTGGCTGACTTCAAAAATCTTGGAAATTTTTGGTGCGATTCAATGGAATTCTTTGCAGTTGAAAAATCTTCCGGAATTTGTTACCTTGCCACTACTCCCGAAAATCTCATGTGCTGATAAGGATTCAACTAACAGTGGACAATAGTTTTACTGAAACTTTCCTGAACTGCAAAATAACACCACCTACTCGTGTCAGACTCCAGACTCAGTTATTTTATTCAGATATTACAATTTCTTGTAAATTTTGTGCTTATGACCTACAAAGCGTTATACTGTAAACAAGCCAATTGTTCAGTTTCTTCAATTATGTTATAATAAATGTTTACAAACAAAAAAAACTAAAATAAAATCTTTAAGGCTTTCGACCTCTTTTATTAGTTGCATAAATTTTACTTAAATTAATTTATTTTAATTGTCCATATAGGCCCTACGCATTATAACTTTCCGTGTCTGCAGTTATAGGCACTGCTGATTTTATAGTACTTTAATCGTAATGGTTCATAATGCAGAATTTATTAATTTCAATTGTGATTTCAAGTCGATCATTTAAAACCTAACTAATGGTACAGTACGTAATCCGAATGATAAAGATGATGATAAATCATATTCGACGGTACATTGTAAATCTATTTTTTATAAATACATATATACTTATATACAATTTATACCACAAACGCATGAGTCCTTTCGACATATTTTCTTAATATTTACGATCTGTCAGCACGATTCAACAGTGCAAAAATCACTAGTGCTATTTTAAATCATTTAGCCTATGCTGATGATTTTTGTGTTTTTGCTATACTTCAGTTTCACAGCTTCAACAATTGCTTAATATATGTGAAAATTTTGCTTTAGAAAGTGACATTTGTTATAACTCTGATAAAAGCAAATGCTTATATTACATACTCAAAAGATGTACTGACTTCTTCAGCTCTAGGGTGGTTCTAAATGATTCCAATGTTAGGGTTGTTAATGACCAGAAATGTCTGGGTCACATCTTCACCAACACATTACAAGATGATCTTAATATTAAACGTCTACGTGGTTTATTACGTGCGGGAACCAATTGCATTATTAAGGGGTTCAGAAACTGAGACGTTTCGTAGAATTTTGTACAGAGTTTTATTGCAGTAGTCACTGGTTTAGTCACGATAAAGAAAATGTTGAAAGAATAATGCCATTAAAGGATTCTTTAATCTTCCTAGTGAGTGTAGTGCAAGCCAAATGTATGTTAGCTTTAATGTACCAAATTATTCCTGCGTACGTAGAAACGCTGAGTTTAGTCTCAGAAGTAGGCTGTTTTTGAGTCGGAATACAGTTATTAATAAATTGCTGTACAATACTGATACAATTTTAGATCGAACATTTTTAAGTTGTGCCAAAGAATTTTATTTACCCATTCTAACTAACCCTTTCTTGTCTATAAGCTCACTATGTTTTTCTGTTTTTATTTGTGCCTTATTTTTATTCTTATTTTATGAACTTTAAATGTCGGAAATAAAATAAATAATAATAATAATAATACAGGCAAATATTAATCCAAGGCCTCTGTTCACAGCCATATGTCTGAAGATTGTTTGAGGATATTTAAAAACCTATATTGCAGTTATTAAACAGCTGTTCAAAAGGACTTATTACAAGACTTATTCAAATAAACTAAATCACGTTAAACAAAAATCCAAAAGAGAATATTATGACAATTTATTTACTGTAAACAAAAATAATATTAAGAGGCAATGGAGTACGATCAATAGCTTACTGAAAATTAAAAGTAAAGCACAAGTTGCTCTGAATGCTCCAAATGATAAATTTGTCTTCTTTTATCCTATCTCTGAATTCGAAACATTGTTGCCTCTTAATAAACTTAACGAAAATAAATCACCTGGCCCAGAAAATGTCCCAGTTAAATTCTACAAATTAGCAACTGATTTAATTGTCCCAGTACCTTCTTGATGATTTAATATGGCAGTTTCTGAAGGAGCCTTTCCTAAATGTCTAAAAGTAGCTACAGTAAAACCACTTTATAAAAATGAGTCGCCAAACAACCTATCAAATTATCGTCCAATTTCTCTCCTGTCACCAGTTTCCAGAATTTTTGAAAATATTATTTGTAATGGCATTAACAATTTTCTCACTTCATGTAATATACTAACAAAATTTCAATTTGGTTTTCGCAAAACTTACTCCACTTCATTATCTACTTCTGAATTTTTTGAAAATATGCTTCTAAATGTAGACAAAAACCTATTCCCTTGTGCAATATTCTTAGATTTATCTAAAGCTTTTGACACAGTCCAACATGATATTCTACTACATAAATTACATTATTATGGAATCAGAGGCCCTTAAATCTTACTTAACTAACCGACAACAGTTCACCATTATTACCAATACATGCTGTGATTTGCTAGACATAAACTGTGGTGTACCTCAAGGATCCACTTTTGGGCCGCTGGTTTTCCTGATCTATATCAATGACGTACTTCTTGCTACTATTTTAACACTCGTCTTTTCGCTGATGACACAAATGTCTTCCTCACATCTACTAACTATTCAACTTTACAACATCGCACTAACAACGAACTAAAAAAGATTGATGACTGGATGAAAGCAAATAAATTATCTGTTAATTACACTAAAACTAAGTACGTGTTAATCAGTAGTACAAAATACCTTGGATTGCATATTGACAACAATATGAAGTGGTCTACCCACATTTCCTCTACAGCAACAAAATTAAACAAAACAGCTGGTATTTTTGCAAAGTTAAGTTAAGTTTTGCATTAATTTGCCTATTTTGAAAATGATCTACCATGCATTAGTCTATTCGTACCTCCAATACTGTGTGTTGTCTTGGTGGCAAACAAAAAAATACTTATTATAACCGCTATTAACAGTTCAGAATAAAATAGTTAAATACATGACTTTCGCCAATTACAGAGACCTTGCAACACCATCGTACATACACCTTCCTTTATTGAAAATAGAAGATATTTATAATCTTGAATTATTTAATAATCCTGAAGTTTAATAACCGGCAGTTGCCTGAACTATATACTAACTGCTTTACCTTAATCAAAGATGTTTACTCTCACTATACCAGGTCTTCCAGTATGGGACACTAATTTCAAACACGATTTAACACAGTGTATGGCTTAAATACCTTACAGCACAATGGAGTTATTTTGTGAAGTAATGTGCCCAAGACAATCATTTCCTCTCCTTCTTTAAAAATAGCTACCAAGCAATATAAGATATTTAATTAGTAAATATTCAATGGCGTAGAAGACCAGACGTTTTTTCTCTTTTTGTGCACGTGTGTCTTTTTGCATTAATGTTTTTGTTTCACTAATAGGTATCTTTACGACTTTTGTTACTTTATTAATAAAGGTATAAACCAATTAAACTGAAATTATTCATTCATCTCAGCCTATATCTGTATCTGTTTCCACTTGGAAAATAAGCCCTTGGCTGCTCTTAGCTTATAACCAGCAAATACCAGTGATACAAAAAATTTTGAATGTATTATTGTAACATTAATTTTGCTAATGAATCATTTATGTTCTTATAATTTACATTACTACCATCACTTATATTTAAATGTTCTATACAATTATAGTTATTACTACAAGTATAATGTATAATATGTATAATCTCTTCTCCTCCACTTAAATTTGGGCACATATCTGTGTATATGTATATCATTGTATATACAAGTAAGCGATATGGTGCATTGTAATACAATTAAGTGGTGCATTGACAGATATCACATAATTCATATTCGTAACTATTTAAAAAATTTTTCACTCTTTAAGGCTCACTCAAAGTCGTAATTACATATGTTTTCCTTTCTCAACTTTCAGGTTTATTGCTCTTATACCATTGCTATTATCACATCAGTTACTTGGTGGTTACTAAGTAAGGTGAGTGTGTTAATGAGCGTATGGTCGTACACTCACCTCGCATTACTCAAATTTTTTTTATTTAAAGTTTATTAATGTGTTTGATATTGCATTTTTTGGTGTGTGAAATGAAATTCATAGTTCATATAAATTAAAAATGTATTAAAAACCTGAATGTAACAAATTATGCGTCTTTTGGTCCCACGAGTATTTTGAGATTTTGTATTTATTCAAAACAATATTTTAGATACTCTTATTCCGTCACAGGCATGTAATGTCACTAACAGGGAACACCAAAACTGCGCAGATATAGGCAAAATAAACTATTTATTGAAAACTGTAAAGAAGTTTCATAGCAACAGACTCATCAGCTAAAGGTGCTAATGTTACAGCTGACTTACAACAGGAAAGCTCAGATTGGACGGAGGCTAACAGTTAAGTAGTAATGCCTAAGTCACAAGTAGGATGTAACCAAAGTGACAAAAGGGAGTGTTGGCACAATAGACACCATAGTGCTCTTACAGGTATAAAAATTAGTTGCAACGATAACTTAAAGCAAAACCGGACCCAATATTAAACTGTAGGTCAAAACAATCTACTCTTTAAATTATTGAAAGAAAACATACTATTTTTTAAAGAATGACTTACGTGAAAGAATTATTACCTCACAAATACAATTTCGCATTCGCACCAGTAATTCTTCGCTGTTACATGCATTTCGCCATTCGCTAGTTAGACGGGCATTAGCGCTTTTCAGAAACGCATTATGCAAAAACGGGTACACACCTCTCAGTTCAGATATGTTAGTTTCTGACGAACTACGCACGTTCAACAGCTCATGGGTGAGCATAGTGGTGAATTTGAAATTTGAAATTTTATCTTAAAACATGCCTAGTTTTAGTACAACACACTGAATATCTTACAGTAGCACTGTACTTCAATTTTCGCTTTCGCAAACAGCGTGCAACACGCTCGTAGAATATTTTTGCTGTTGAAAATTATGTTAGTTTGTGATGTCATCAATAGTTGGGCTCGTCCACCGTTAATTAAATTTTTAATCTATTATTTAATTATTAGAAATGCTTTTGCAGTATTAATCGTGTTAAAATGTATACTTTATCGAACTTGAAAATGGGATATATATACTTACCGAGGTAGTATATGAAAAATTATCCTGTCTTCCTTTAACAATTATTTCATTATAGATTATTAAAATGGTGATTTGTATCTAACGAATAATCCGAGAAAAACTTTGCTTACCGAGGAGACGCATTTCACAAACACTTTAATAAAGACGTAATCAGCGAAGGTTTTAGATACAATTTATCATTTTAATAACCTATGATGTATGTTGTACTTACATTATTAAAATTTATAGTATTATATTAAAACCATTTATATTATTAAATATCGCGTTCCGCGTATTTGGACGTTCATTCTTAGTTTAAAATATTGCGAAATAATTTTCGTACAACGCATGTACAAATTAATAATTTACACTAAGAAGTTTTTTTTCGCGGTGTGCACGTTACTAAAGATATAGACTTAGCATAACATAAATTGCATAAAAGCGCTAAAAAATTCGTTACTTTAGCCACGTATAAAATGTTCTTTTCCTTTTTAACCATTTCTAATAAATTAGTTCTTTGTTTTAACAAAATTAAAGCAAATTACATGAAAAATTACTTTCTTGCCTTAGCCAGAATTAAATGTCAAATCTTTTAGCCAAAATAAGAACACATAAAAACCGGTTCTTCTTATGTTTTTTGATAAATGAAAGTTCGCGTTGAAAGGTTTATAAAGTGTAGGTTTCTGATCTAACAATGATTTTCCCAGATTTCTGAAATGTAAATTTTCTACTTATTAAAGTAGTTAATTTTTGATTTTTTCAATTCTTTATACTACTGTTACTGCTGCTACTATAATACTACATTGTTTGTTTGATATATAGTATTATGCAATGCAGACTCATGCATACATTAAGTCTACATTAAAATTGCTTGAGTAAGTTTGACTCATTAAAATACAAAACGCACAGATTCGTTATTGAATTTTTTAGATTCAAAGCGGAATCATCATTATTATTGACGTAAATCAGATTGCCCTATTTTCAAGAAATTATCGATCAGTTCAAGATGATTTATTGGATTACTGCAATTAGTTTGGTAAGTTCTTTTCTGATTTCCGAAATTATCTTTTGATTTTTATACATGTTATTGTATTCAGCTATCTTATAAAATAAATTATTATATTCAATACCCCCCTCCAAGGTCTGTACTCACTTGCTGCCACTGGTGCAGTGGTGCAAAAGTGTGCCAAGATTTATGGGCATACAAAAAGACGAAGTTGGCAGCAGCAACAACAACAACTCCCCACTGGGAATTGAGTTATCAAAATTAATACACTGGCTTCAATAAGTCTGTGACTTGGAGTCTTAAGTCATAGTCCATGAAAAGGGGAGAACAGCGAAGACCGTGTAGTCAAGCTTGTTACAAGGTAGGTTCCGCCATGTTTAGGGTGCAAGGCAGCAGGCAAGGGTTCTGCACTAGGAACCAACTCTGGTAGAATGAAGGTTGCAGATCAGCTCTCTCTCTCTCTCTCTCTCTCTCTCTCTCTCTCTCTCTCTCTCTCTCTCTCTCTCGCGCGCGCGCGCCCTCTTAATCTCTCTCCCTCCCTCCCTGAAATTTAGTCAAGGAACTTTTGTTGTTTTTCTGTAGGCGCTATTGTAACTATTTTTCGCTAAAGTTAACAGAAATGAAATTTAGTTCGTCAACAATGCGGTTTTCTCAAACTCCACAATTACAAGTAAGTTTTGAGTGAAATTTTTCGGGAATTTCTGTATTATTTGTCAGTTATAATTTACTTTTTGTGAAACTGCTCGATGTACTGACAGAATCAAATAGATTAATCACCTAGTTGGGCATTATCACAATGATGTAATTTTGCCCGCGTAGTTTTGTTAGTTTCGAGATTTATGCAAAGAGGGCAGCACCTAAGCAACAAACGTAAGATTGGATTAAGAATTGCCCGTTGCCGTTCTGCTCTAAATGCAGAATTAGCCAGGGCAGGATATGTAATTGTTAAAGTTTTATGCATGGTGTTGTAAAGCGGAAAGTTTGTTTCCACCTCAAAAATTTATTTATTTTTAACTGACACATCATTTCTATTTGGTATGAAGATAACGTGCTACTTCTACTTCAATGTTCAAGTTGCTGCCTGCCTTTAGTTACATACTTGTAATACGTATAATTGGCGCCACTAATCAATATGATTAATTAGACCTAATTCAGCAATAGTAAAATTAGGAAGGTGGAGCTCCTTTAGCCACGATGCAGTGTTTTCTGAATTCGGTCATGTCTTTTTAGATTGTTTTTGGCCTGACTGGCTCAAGGAACGCCATCTTTTTACTCGCACGACTATAAGTCAAGCTAATTAACAGCTAATTCAATTATATTAAGATTAGGATTAAACTAATACTAGATTTAAGTTACGTTCAAAGTTTTACAAAATTTGACATGAGTGTGAGTTATTTCGTATAAATGAAAAATTTATGGATTTTTTGCAAAATTTTAAATAATTATAGTTAATTAGTTAATTTGATTCGTAGTTACTAAACCAACTATATTAGTACAAGAAGTAAAAATGGTGGTGATGGCAGCTTGAGTTATGAAGTATTAGTGATTTTTTTTATTAAAGGCGCATTTTTGGCAATATGATACAGCGACAATTACGCATGATCTTTTTGTGGTGTCCTCTTCTGGTCAGAAATTAAATTTTTGCTGTATTGCAGCAGCTTTTCAAATTTTAATATATTTACGTGGTCCATATTTATGTGATCCTATGTTCATCAAGATGCTGTGCTTTTCGAATTCCTTTGTCCTTATTTATAAAAACGCTGGTGTTTCAAACTGGGGCTAATTTTATAGTTAAGAGATAACCTTCATTGGCTAAACTGCGGCTACAAGGCCAGTTAGGCAAATCATATTTTCTTGTCTTGTCAGTACTTAGAATCCAAAGCAGCCCTTTTAAGATAAAGGGGTTAACTTTTGTTTGTTGGGTTTTTGCAGATGCACTCACATCGAGTTTAGCTGTAGAGGACCAATTAGTGATATTCATTTAGTGATATTAAGGAAAAGCTTTCTTAATATCTCTTTGCATAAAGTACACCTGATTCAGTTTCTTGTCCAATTATTGTGATTATTTTTAATCATGAATTTACGTAAGTTCACTTGAACTTGTGAGTTTTTTCTAAGTTTTAAGAGTTTTTGAAATAAAATTTGAACTTGTTACACCAGATCGTTACTGGATTTACGAAAAATTTGTATGAAATTATGGTCCTTGAATTATAGCTTGAATAAGCAAGAGCAAAATTAGTGGCACCTAGAAAGTTCACATTATATTAAGTTTTATATACATGTACATAAAATGAGTTCCTACTGAAACGCTTCATTATTAACATATGCTGAACTAATTGGTATTTAGTCGGTTTACCTGCCAAGGTGCGATTAGAATGTTCAGTTTTACCCAGTTTTGCTGAGGAACTAGTTTTGATGCTTTGGTGAAACTATGTAAATCCTAGTCCGATTTTAAAAATTTCCGGAGCCTTTCTTGGTTCTTAGGCCCCGGACTAGTGTTCGTCTTAAGCCAGTGGCTGTAAATTTAACTTTGAATTAGTCTTGTAGTCTATACTGCATTATTCATGTAGTACTTTCAGGTTTTACAGATAGTACTACGATTATTACTACTAGGAACACAAGAGCAAGAACAGAAAAAAGCCAGGAGCAGTGTTTCAATGAGACATCAGTGTATGGAAAATAGCTGTCGGAAGGCATAATAGGCATCAAACAAATGTATTTTTCTTGACATGATTTTTCTGCAATTTAAACGCAGCATTTTTTACTCTCCTGCATATATTTCTCGTTCATATCCAAGGCCCACTATCCTATAGGCTGTAGCCTAGGGCCCCTAAAGCTTGGGGGAACTCAAAACTGTCACTGCTGAAAAATGAACTATATAATAGTTTACATTGCTGAATAAGTGATTTAATTTAAATTTCAACTTTAAAAAAGAAGACCCGGGAATCTGATATATACATATAATTTAATTGTCAACTGAACGTTTGTTCTGTTTCTTTGCCAACTGATATACATAAAATTTGATATAATTGCAGCAACTAAATTTTTCACTGTAATTTGTTTTAGGAAAGCCTGTATCTTATTAAATTAGTATTTTTTGCAATCTGCTGATTTCATTTATATTATTATCTAAATTTTTCCCTTATATTATTTTCACTATTTTCGTTAAATTACTGTTGTTCTTAGTTGATATTATAGTTATTTGATTCTTTAGCGTACTTGTCCATATCTAGCGTAATGTAAATGTTTCATTTAATTATAATTGTTTGATAGTCTTTTAAAGTTACATTTGTTACTTTTAACATATTCTTTTTGATTTAGCGTACGTGAAGTAAATATTTCGTAAAAATCGCTCACTCACCCTTTATTCTCATTTGTAAATAGTTACATTTGTTACTTTTGCATACTTTCTTTTTCATTGTAAACGCACGTGTAACGTATTTCTTCAATAATTTTTAAACATTTGATTGTAAATAATTTTGCTTAAAATCATGAACCCTTTATTCACACTTGTAAATAATTATTTTTTTCAAATGTATCATGAATAATTGTGAATAAACTATTTTGGATTGCTTGCTTGTATGTATTTGCTTGTTTACAAGCAACAACGCATTAGTTTTGATAGGCCCAGAAAAGCTCCCTAACTTGAAAACACTCTGCTTTGCCGATAAATGAATGGGTACGAAAATTTTACAAACGTCGGTCTTAAAGCTTGTTACATAGCGTCTGTGCCAAAATGCATTGGTACTCTTCCTTCATAACTGGTGATCACACAGAAGTTTTGTGCAGCTTTATCCTGATTTTTCAGCTTTTAGTTTAGCTGCCCGATTAAGACTTGTGATGAACTTTTTCTGCTTGCTGTAATTTGAGAAACGAACTGGTTAAAGCGAAATGTAGAGAGAAACAGGATAGAGGTATAAAGAGAGAAGGAGCGAGCGAGCGAGAGCGAGAGAGAGAGAGAGAGAGAGAGAGAGAGAGAGAGAGAGAGAGAGAGAGAGAGAGAGAGAGAGAGAGAGAGAGAGAGAGAGAGAGCGAGAGCGAGAGAGAGCACGTGCGTGCGAAATAGAGATAGTGAAGGTTGCATCAGAGAAAGAGAATAAGAGAGTGTGTGTGAAAAGAGAGAGAGAGAGAGAGAGAGAGAGAGAGAGAGAGAGAGAAAGAATCTTAAAAAACTGCCTTTGCCCAGAAACCCATATGACGAACCATTAGCGGAAGTCAGCCGTTTGTATGCAAACTTTTGTTGCTCGTTTGGTGTACTTAAATGACCTTTCACCATAAAGTTTTTTGTGCGTTTTCCAAAAGGTTTTCTCTTGCGCAACATTTAATTCACTCATGTTTTTCTTCATAGAGGGAGAGAGAGTGGGAGATGGAGAATAAGAGAGTGTGTCTGTGTGAGTGAGAGAAAGAGAGATTGTAAACGCTTTACTTTAGCTGAACTGGAAATTGCGAAATGTAGAAAGAGACAGTATAGAATAGAGAGTGAGAGAGAGAGAGAGAGTTCGCAATTTAAGATGCTAAGTTTTTACAATCTCCCTCTCATTCGTTCCTTCTTATTCTCTCGCTCCCTTCTACCTCTATTCTGTCCCTCTTTCACTACATTTCACAATTTTCAGTTTGTTTTGCCATTTACAGTAAGCCACATTTTCTGCTTACACACCATAGTCTTCATTCCTTTTGCTTTCTTTCCTGTTTCCCAACATTATTGTGACACAGGTAGGCGTGTACACCTTGAAAGATGATCAACATCAAAGCGGCGCCGCTTTCATTTTCAGGTGACGTTCAACAAGGGGCGTGGTACATCCACAGGTATACTAAACGCGGTAAAAATGACTGATTTACACCAGAGAATTGTAACGAAAGTACATACTGTACATGGTTTATTTTAGACAAACAATGTTCAGTACAAACTGAATTTTTGCTTTTGTGATTGCTTGTTTCATTATGTTTACTTGCATAATAATAATACATAAAATTTATATAGCGCCCCAAATTTTACAAAAATACTCAGTTGCACTTTATAACCAAAAAGTTTATAAAAATTAAAACTAATGATAAAACTATACACACTATAATTTCATAAAGAAAAGCCTTTAAAAATTTCAGAAATCAATATAAAATCTAGCTAGCAAAACGCAGGCAGAATAAAAATCCAATTCAATTCCAATGTAATTTAAAAAGATGACTCGGGCAATTTTTTAAATGCAATTATATAATCGCAGCTTCTAATGTTCAGTGGAAGGCTGTTCCATAACTTGCATACTAGTTCTACAGTCAGCACTTAAATGACGAAAACCAACAAAAACAACAACAGTTTGCAGCTATTTGTTCGATATCGATAAAACTGATACCCAGACACCAAAAGACATAGTGCAAAAGCAAAATTAAGGACAGGAAACGATTAATGAGTAAAATAAGTTTTCACGATCAGTAATTAATCAATAAAAATGCTAATACCGAAGAATGCCAAAATGTGCAAAAGTTTGAACTCGGTTCCACAAGTGTGGCTTTTATTTTTATTTATTTGCTTGTTTATTTATTTCGCTGCAACACGAGTAAACGCAATTACAAAAAATAACATGACATTCAATAACTGTAATATAAATGATCCTATTTACGGGGAAGAAAAGGGAATTACAAAGTTATATTACTTAGCATTACGCTTACGTTTTTGAAAAAAGTTCTTAATAATTTAAAATCTTATTGACAACAAAAAGTGAAAAATTAATCAGAGGATTCGTAGCACATTCTTCGCTAACTAAGCAAAAGTACGAATTACTTTTTGTTGTCAATAGGATTTTAAACGCTCCACAATGCTATCTGAATTTATGTCAAACGACTTGTTGTTAAAATGGCTGTGCCTAATGGTCATCACAGGAGTTTAAATTTAGGCTTACACGTTTTATGCAGCGGTACTGTTAACACAAGCTCTGTGTGCAATAAGATGTCATGTCAGTGATACAATATTTCAAATGCGATTTTTAAGCTTCATTTATGAAAAGCGTTTTCTAGTCCTTTGTTAAAAATAACTAGTTTTAGCCTTAGTTTTTTAAAAAGGTGTCTATTGCTTGCTTTAACCAAGTTTTTTGTTTGTATGATAGGCTAGTGCTTGTGGCTTATTTGACATGTAGTTAATCAACGCTATACCCATGTGTTGCAGTCATGATATATCCAGACCTTACCACAACAACACCGGCTCGTCGCTGAAGGTGCTCTTATAACAAAAACTGTATATACCTCGTGTTTTTCTACTCGAAACATAACACGGGGCTGAAAAACGTTTGCCCCGATAAATGTTTTCTTTGAATTTGTGTCAAATTTCGGTCTTTTTCGGTACTAAATCATACGCGTGTTTGGCAACAAATAGTTGAGGTTATTTATTACACCTTCTCCTTTTGGTAGGTCACGCTTAAGACACGCGACCCATGAAAAACATTAAATTTTACAAAATTCCTTACAGACTGACAGGGTTTTTTCCCCCGATGTGCAGACGAACGTTACTCGTTTATCGAAGTAACATGCAGATAATAATAATCGGGACCATCTTGGAAATAAGTATTGAGTTACTTAAAGTATTATATATCCTACACGAAATTATTATATAACGAAATAATCGTCGAAATTCTAATATCTTCTTGAAATTAACAAATCTTGGTTATTAAAAGTTGGTGTACTAAAAATTATAATCAAACGTATCATAATAGCACTGCAGTACTAAGCGATATCAAGGTCTGGTACTACCAAAACTGGAAATGGGTCTCGTGAGTCGCGGGTCATTTGGGTCATGGTTTTTAAGTGGTGACATTGGTGTGACCCAGGCAAACCAAGTAAATATTAAATAGTCATATTTTCTATGAATTTTTTTGAAATTTATTGTCTTATGCAAAATACAGAACACAACTTGAATTTTATGACTACGGTTGAAGTTTTTCGCTCCGATAATTACACCATTCAGAAGTCGCTGCATTTTCTTTAGGAAAACCGTGATGTTCAAGTAATACAGTTGGCCACTGTTTAGAAATCCGAATGATTTTGCAGTTGTGAGAACTAATTAATATTAGCAGAGCTGTCGAGTAGAGTTAAGACCGGATCAGCTATTTCACGGCTCGGTCATGGGTGTGACCAGATTGGGTTTGGGTCACGATATGCGCGGGTCAAGTGAGTGATGGGTCACACTTGGATCACTCTCCAGCTATTCGCACTACTATTGGAGTACAAAAGAGGTACCATAGCAAAACTTACCTCCACAGAATGCCAACATTCATAGGAATTCTGATTCTACTGTGCAGCTGATATTTTCATGCTTATTTATATAGTAACAAAACGAAATTAAAATGAAACCAAGGCTACGATTAATGAAGAAAGTCCACAAAGAAGAAAAGAAAGGACACGATGTATCGATTCACCACTGTAAATTATTTTGAGGCAAAAGAGGCACAGACGATTACTGAACGCGCGTTTGTTAAATTTTATATTTTTATGTAATTTCAGAAAATATCGCACTTAAAATGACGTAGTCACAAAAACACAGAGTCGCAGTACACATATATAGTAAAAGAAAAGCGACAAAAAAGATTATAACACATTTCTCAATTACATTACCTCTGAGTTAAAGACGCCTACCTAACATGTTAAGTGACTTTTATTTTCCTTTAACTCAAATTTCAATGCCTCGTGCTTTGCAACATCACGAATTTGTAATCTTCATTTTAATTAACATATTATTAACATAATTAAATTGATCGTAATCGATTCTTATTGATTCTTATTGGTTCTACTTTTCACTAAAACTCGTTAACACATACTTTAAAATGAAAAAGTCAACAAGTAATTTAAGATTCAAATAATTTAAAATCTAAAAACTAAAATGTTAAAATATCGAAAGTGAAGGATTCGAAAATATTAACTTCAGATAAGTAATTTAATAAATTCAAGTTGGGTGTTGATTTATCTCAAAATATTTACATAGAGCGGTACAAATGTAGGCCTATAATTTTAAGTTTAATATAAGCGAAGTAAAATTACAAAATTAGTATTTTACGTAAGCCAGTAAAGAAAGCTTTCAACGTCGCTTTCGTCACGTTAATTGCATCTATTCCATCTTTATTTAACTTTCCACTATTAAAACTGGTCACATCAGCGGAGGTAATAAAAAGCTTTTGTAAAAATCAGCGGCGAGATGAATTATAGGCGCATAAATCAAAATCCGGCCTGTTTAAATTCATAAGAAATGATCGGGTATAAAACCCATCATATTATGTGATGTCAGAGGGTGGGCGAATATTACTTACGTGTGCGGCATCTGTCTTGCGAGCTAATGTCCCGGGCGCTTCACCGGGCGGATCCAGAACCATTGAATGGGGTGTCAGTCTCTGTGCTACCTTAATAAAGTTAACAAGTTAACACAGTCCTTCCTATTACGTCACTGTATAGGCTAAATAGCAGTGAAACCGGAAAAGCGACTTGCATTATAGTTAAAAAACTATTATTATTATTATTATTATTATTATTATTATTATTATTATTATTATTATTATTATTATTATTATTATTATTATTATTATTATTATTATTATTATTATTATTATTATTATTATTATTATTATTATTATTATTATTATTATTATCATTATCATTATTATTATTATTATTGTTGTTGTTATTATTATGATCATCACCATCGCCATTCTATTTCTTCTTTTTCTTCTGCTTCCTTTCTTCTTCTTCTTCTTCTTTCCTTCTTCTTCTTCTTCTTCTTCTTGTTATTATTACTACTATTATTATTATTATTATTATCATTATTCTTATTACTATTATCAAGGCAGCTCAGAGATGCTTCTATAAACGGATCAATACAGTCAATAAAAATGCAGGATCTTATGCACACTACGTGAAATTTTGCTAGTTCTGCATACAGCAAAATTTATCTGTAAGGCCACCGTAAAATTTCAGTTTTTTATTTTTTCATATTTTATCATTAAATATTCTTGTAGTTGTTAGTAGTATATTAGTAATATACAATTAAACTAGTAATATTTTATCACCTAAGGTAACTTCTATTACTAGAATGGCTAGACGTACCATATGCCTACAATCTTAATACTAACAATATAGTATAAGGAAACTCTTTATTACTAAAATTTATACCCCAAAGGAAGGCGAATAAATGATAATTCCAGTCAAATATCAACTGCTGCTCTAACTATTATAGTGTTACCATTTTGAAAATGAAAATTTACAGTAATTTGACAGTAAAAACGTGAAGCGGATTCTAATTGGATGAATTACGATTTGCAAACCCAAAGAACAATCACACTATTTAATATAATTTATAACATTTACAATAATCTCAAAATTAGACTTTGCCAGGTTTGTTATACTAAATTATTTGCTGTTGCAGTCACGACCTCATGACACTACAATGAATGAAAAAGTAGACTTGTATCGTTATATATAGCTATTATTCTTATTAGGCCCATCACTCATTTACCAATTTCTATCAGCGGCGATTGATTCTCGCATTCATTGACACCCTCACCCCACAGACACGCCCCATCTCTTCAGCTCAAACGCACCGCCGCACAAGACCAAATTGCTGCCAGCAGAAGCGTCTTCGACATAATTGCTGCAAGGAGTTGTGTATATGATCAGCGCCCATCGTTTATTAGTATTACACTCTGAACCAGAGAAGCTCACACGCATGTTTTAGTATCATCTGCATATCAGACGCAGGAATCAGTGATCGCGTTTACAAGATCCAGTGAATTATGCGAGTCAGTGTCAAAACAGTGAAGCTATTAAAAGCGCATTAAACGCGTATCCGTTTGGTTTTGTCCAGACGTGAAAAATGTGATTGATATACTCGCTACGATTGTGAAACTACTGTCAAATAACGTTGATATTGTTGTAGTGAATTAATTAATTTAATTAGCAGCAGATCAAGAGAAGGCGGGTTTACGCTGGTGAACACAGGTTATCCCGTTTGGGAGAGATCCATGTTGTCAACATGAAGTTACGCTGGCCTGATTGGATATTAAACTGTTTGCTGTTAATAGTGTTTTGTGGACAAGCAGTAGCGGTCCGATGGCTGTAAGAATACTTTCAGTGTATTTATAGTATTACTACCCTTTAATTATTTTTACTGTAGTAAATTGTTAATGCCTGAAACAGTAATCTTAATTATCACATGCAAACCTAGAACGTTCTAACACACGTTTATTTAGTTTGTGTAGAATTGTTTTAATTCTACTCTCTGTGAAAGTAGAATGCGGATGAACGTTTTATATGTTAAACAGAATTGGCAAGTATTATTTTTAATTTTATGAACACATACATTAAATTACGAGTTGCTGACAACAAAAATAAATGCAATGAAATGCTCTTCATGTCTGTTGTAAGACCAATTAAAAATCTTTGAAAAGAAAGAACAAGAGATAACAGAAATGTCAAAAACAAGTATATACACAATAGCCTATTAATACTGCAATAACTATTATTACTCCTTAACCGACTAGTTAAGTCCCATTTCATTTTAATAAGTATTATCAATTAGAGTTTTAAATTCCAACTAAATCGTCTTTAATAACCCTACTTCACGTTACAAAATGTTTTACTATTTATTTCAGTATATTCGATTAAAATTATACCGCTACGTAATTTAATGTACATAAATACCTAGCTCGTACAGTCACAGTATAAAGTCAAGATGATTTTATAAGTGAGCTGCAAAAATGTTTCATTGTTTCCTTACAGTCTGGTACACTTGTATTTTCCGCTATGCAGCTTGATAACGGCATAGCGAACTATTTGAAATTCACTGAAAAAAATAAGTCTACGAACTTTTGAAGAAAAATGCTAATTCTTTCCATATAGCATTTTCAACACATTTACGTTAGTATAAAAAGCTTATACAAAGTAACACAGTATATATATATATATATATATATATAGCTAATCAGAGCTATAAAATTAATGTTTATTTTTTGGAATAACATGCCAAATACCATAGTAATCATCTTGCATTTTTCGTTGGATAGCCTAGCATAACTGTTGCTTGCGCATTTTATGGTTGTGCACCATGTAATGTGCGTTTTATCAGCCCCCACAACGCGTTTACCAGTAAAAATAAGTTTACGACTTACCCGCTCCAAAGAAAATTCGCTACTGTTTTCAATATAATAATGTATAATGATATATAATTCATTTAGTTCCTTATAGTGTTCCAGTTAGCATGTAGTATTTGTGGAATCAAGTCATACAATTGAAGATAAGTTAAATACAAAAAAATTGCTGTGAAGTGAATAGATCCGCATACCTTGTCTATGTAGTTCACATAGCTAAAAATTTGAATGATCGGTAAAATAAATTAGGTGATATGAAGTAAAGGAAAATGCAGTAAAGTAAAATAATATGTAATTACTAAGAAACAAAGTATAATGACAATTTTTGTAGCGCTAATTGATTTTGATTGATTGGGAATGTTTGATTTGTGATTTTGATTAGGATTTTGATTGTTTGAAAAAGTGAAAACGAAGAGGGTACTGCTTTTTTGTGGACTTCAAAACTCTGAATAGGAATATATGGTTATAACATTTTTATATAACTTCATGGTATAGAGCACGTACAGATGACAGATGTGCTTTAGGTCTCAAAATCTATTACAACAAAATATTACAAAATCTATTACAACATTATTGCACTTATTTATGATGGTTACTACCTTTATTTAATCTGCATCCTTAGTTTTGGTTACTCTACACAAATTACTGACGCAGTTTTGACGATTTATTACATACAGCAAAACCTGCAATAAATTCCAAGAGGCCAGTACGCATCTGTAGAAGTTGTTTTTGCTTGGTTCTAAATTGTCTATAACAAAGTAATAATAATTCTTTGGTTTGCCGCTGTCTGATAAACTTGTGCAATTATTCAAAATACTACGGTATAAAGCAAGTTCGCATAGTCTTTTTTATTAATATTACATGCAGGATGTATAATCTCAATTAAGAGCGAAGAGCTCGTGTTGTAATTTTATTAACATCTAATCATTGTGTGTTATGATCCTAAGATAAAGTTTTATTGCTTTAATCACATTACGCTACCAGCAGGGCAGCGTCACTGAACTATAAAATATGCAGTTGTAAAGAAAACGAGTATTATGAAGCAGCCCGTTCGATGTGGAAAAAAACACAAATAAGTAAACAAACAAGGAAGGACGTAAACGAAAGGCTGAATCAACGGACAAACGAAAAACCGATCACCCAACCAACTGACTAACGAACCGATCAACTAACAAAAAATTAACCAAAACAAATAAATCAATCACCCAACCGATCAAACAGGCAACCAACCACTCGGGAAGCAGTCAACCGACCAGCTAACCAACCAACCGAATTGCTCATCCAATCAATCCGCCAACCAACTGACCAACCAATATGAAATTGAAGGAAGAAATGAATGAAAAACACAGCATACTGCTAGTTCACACGGATGAAACCCAGCAAATAAACACGTAAACACGCAAACAAACAAATAAATCCGTCAAACGAACACATAAACAAAAATCAATGATGATGATAGCAGCAGTAGTAGCTAAGATGCTAGGACAACAAAATTGACAATATTTAAGCAAGCAAACAAATTGTCACTAAAAAGAACAGTAGCAACAGTAATAAACTATGGTGATGGCCGTGACGGTGGTTGTAAAACTGAATAAACTGTAAAAAAAATTCTGAACAAACCGAGTATTTAAAACATTCCCAACAAATCTTTGTTGAAAGTAATTGCAAATCTTTAACGTCTTCGTAGAAGCCTGATGTGCTTTTCATCAATAATAACAAAGACAATAAATTTTTGCCATGCCTATATTTTTTGTCAAATTTTTAACGACACGATACATACTTTCACCTTTAACAATGATTTTTCAACTACTTCATTTTCAACTACATGATTTTTAACAATGATTATCAAAGAAACATTGGCTAGAGACAAAACTGTCTTACATAGAAAACAGTCACAGTAACTCGATTGTACAAATCCTACAATTCATTCATACAAGCGATACGCATGTGCAAAGCTAAAGAAAATGCTCGTTTCAGAGATATTTTCAATTCGATGAGTATGAATTTTTTCAATGATAAAGCAAACTGCAGAACTAGATTTCAGTGCCATGGAAACTGTCTTTGACAATTTTGTTGCAAAATCGGTTTAGAATTAGGAAGAATCATTAATGTTTAGGGGCGTCTTTTTTCAAGACGCCAGTGTGTGTTCCTGGTTTATGCATCATCCTTAGAACCAGTAATGCGTTTTTATTAGCTTTTTCTCCAGAATTTATCTAGAAGGTTCCTGGATTTTTCCTGTCGAATTTCTAGCATCTGGTGAAAGGTTTTAAAAGATTTTTTGTTGTGACAAACAGATTGACAGGAGACGAGACGAAAATAAGTTCATTAGACGGAATGCTGACGGTAGTTTTAGCAAGTTCAGCTCTCAGCAAGTGTGTAGTGCGCATTGTAACAGTTCATTGCTTGGTTTAACTCCTTCACCGACGGACTGACAGGCGTCTTTCTATCGTTACATAGTCAAGTCAAATCAGACTAGATCCAGTCAGATCAAACTGAGAATTTCAAATGAAATTCAACATCGAAGCAAACGCTGAAATTAACAGCTTATTACCGGTCCATCTTTGCATTTATAAACTTAAGTTTTCAGAATAATTTATTAATTATCGATCACTAGAAACAGTAATTTTTTGCTGTATGAAACGCACAAAACAAAAATTATGGGATAAAATTTACAATTCCCCTCACACAAGAAAGTTTGTGAAACTGATTAAGGTTAGGGTTGGGGTTAGGGATATTAGTTAGGGTAGGGTTATGGTTAGAATTAGGGTTAGGGATATGGGTTACGATATTTATATTGTATGGTGTGAGGAAATTGCAAACTCCTTCCCCACTGTTGTTTACGACTCAACAAAATGTTTTTTACTTGTAAGTGAAATTAAAATGCTTATAATTGTTTCTCAAGTTAATACCAACAATAGGCCTGCTAATAACTAAATGAACCTCAGGTCTAACTGATGTCAAAATTGAAAATTTATTGGTATAAAACGAAAAGATGCTTGTCTTCAGTTGCATAAGATCTAGATTATATAGCGTGCAACTTGAAAAACTTCCTAAACTGGACTGTACAAGACTGAAAATGTTCACAAAGTTGAGCGTAAATTCAAATATCACTTTAAAAACAGGCATTTTTATAACATTTTGACTCCAGGACATGCAAAACCGCGAAAAGACATGTGTAGTATTAACAGTATATGGTATTTGAGACGACGTTCTTAAATAAAGTTTTTCTTTTGATGACAGAGTCAGTTCTGAGAATTAATTCTGCGTTGCGTATCTGTCATTTTTGGTTTATTTTTTCTAGGTTCGCCGTGGACATGTGTGTTAATAGAAGCTAATATTTAACATGTTTTATATTATTTGTTTTTCATGCAAATTGCGTTTAAACAAATACCATACAGTGTGTTAAATATTAACTGTTATTAGTACACATGTCTTTTTGAAGACAACACTTGAAGACTGCGTTGTTTTCCTTTGCAAATTGGCCCTGAACAAATTAAAATTTTTGTAAACATTTCATCTGTTTGAACACGACCAGCATCTGCTCTGCACGCTACTTTCTTCTTTTTTTCTTCTCCTTTTGACAAACGGAGACATTTAAAACATCTCAGCCTTGTTTAAAAAAACCGCTGCAGTTGAACAGTTGTCATTTTTGAGAAACTTAGACAGGAAATTTTAAAAAGATAACCAGAGAATAGTTGCGTTTAAACATTACCTGATTTAAACTTGAGATGATCGTTAAATTTGCAAAAAATAATGTACAGAGCAACTTTTTACCCATAGTTTAGTATCCTATTTAAGTGTAAATTTTCCAACATTCCTTGATAGGCAGTTGGCGACGTTTATTTATCTATTTACTTGTTTGTTTGTTTGTTTGTTTGTTTGTTTGTTTGTTTGTTTGTTTGTTTGTGTGTATGTGTGTATGTATGTTTGTTTTGCACTGTCTAGTGGTCGTGGCCCAAAGTACTATCCAGGGACTTCTGGTTCAAATACAGGCGCAAATCATTAACATTCACATTTTCTTCTTTTTAGTCGAGTTTGTGACCAAAAATTTAATAAGTGCTGGTTTATTCTATGATAAAGAAATGTCTTTATATAATGTTGTGTAATTCAATTCGTTAAATAAACAAAAATGTAATACTTTTTACTAGGCTTTGTATATACCTCTCCAAATCTACGCAGTACCATGTAATATGAGCAAAATTTAAAGGCTGTTCACAAACAGCGTAATGCAGTTGCCTTTATTATTCTAGTTAGCTATAAAAAATTTGAACAAACTCTAGCGACGAAATGTAGAATTCTGTTGTTTATTACTGCTGTTGATGTTACGTTATTGTAGGAATAGTGCTTTACAATGTAATTATGGTAAATGCACGGTGGGCTAGCAAGCTGGGGTGATAAAAGCAGCAAATTCACGAGTGTTTTACAATAGTTTGTAGCCCAAAATAAAACTGAAAAAACAATATCTGTAGTTACGCAACAGAGGCCTTGTAGGTATAAAGTATTTGAAAGGGTTTTGGTTTTTATTATTAATATTAACTAATAGTTGGCTTCTTATTACAGTAATTTTGTTTTTAGCGATTGTCGATTTTTTTATTGACAAGTAAAGAGACGTTACATATAATTTTCATATCACGTTTTGGAGCATGGGAAATTGTTAGTTATCACGTTTTCTGCTTAGCTGCCAAAGTTAAACAACCCAGAGGAAAGAAATGGATAGGTGACTGCCGGGCTGAATATCTGTTCTGCACAGTTTCATTTGCCACACTGATTCTGCTTCTTTATCTCATTTAAGAAAGATGTATTCAATTCACAAATGTGGCTGGGGCACTTCTGCCGGTTCAATGTCTCATGTAGTGTTATCTTTGATTATGAGTCTGATTTTGGTGACGCCATAACCGTTAACATTAAGAAAGCTGTGCCATTAAGTGCTGGAATACAGTTAGCAGTGCAAAGAATTGTATAAAAAAATATTACCGTCGTCTAATTGCTGGCGTCATCGAATGCCCTTGAGATTTTTCCTTTTCTAAGTTCGGATTTGACCTTGAGATTTTTCCATTCCTAGGATGCATACTTATTCTTGACATTTTTCCTTTTCTAGGTTCGTATTTGATCTTGACATTTTCCATTCCTGGAGATCGTATTTAATCTTAACATATTTCCGTTCCTAGGGCTTATATTTGATCCTGACACTTCATTTCCTATGGCTGCTATTTGACTTTGACATTTTTCAATTCCTAGGGCTCACTCTCATTCTTGACATTTTTCCATTCCTATGGCTTAAATTTCATCTTGACACGTTTTTCATCAGGCTCATATTTGATTTTAACGTTTTTTCATTCCTAAGGCTCAAATTCAATCTTGACATCTTATCATCCCTAGGGCTCATATTTGATCTTCACATTTTTTCATTACTAGGTTCCATATTTGATCTTGACACGTTTTCTGTTCCCAAGGCTTTTATTTGACGTTTTTTTTCACTTTCAGGGCTCTGGCCACTATCGACTTGGACACAAACATCAAAATGCCTGACCAATGTGAGCAGTTGCAAGGATTGGTCAAGCGGCAAAGGAAAATATGCAAGAGGAAAGTGGAAATGATGGACACTGTTAAATATGGAGCAGAAAACGCCATCGCAGAATGTCAGTGGCAGTTTGAGAATCGGAGGTGGAACTGTAGCACAGTGGATCCCCAGAAGGTTTTTGGCCGGGCTGTGACTAGAGGTAGAACGATTTTTGGAATTTATCATCTTTTTGAAATTACGGTGCCTTGTGTATTAATTTTTTTAACACTTAGGCCCAAAAAGAAAGATTAAATCTTTTAATTTTATCCTGAAATAGGTTAATTGTTGTTCGTTAAATTAGAAAGAAGTAACCGAGTAATTAAATTTAAGACTGAATTTCGCGAGTATTACTCACGAAAAGGGAACATACAATATTTCTATGATGCCGCCAAATTCCTCACGAGAAGGATGCATGGCTTCTAGCTAGCAACAGAATGCCGCAAGGAATTTCCCCTCGAATCATTTTGCTGAGCTTCCTCACTGTGAAATGGGCCTTAGCCGAACAAAAAAATCTTATGATAAAGAGCAAGTGGGAGTAACATTATTTTGAAAGTTTTGCTTAATATGTGTCATAACTTGATAGAATGACCAACTTGCAATCCAGATGCTCCTGCAAAGCCAACTTCTGTGGCAAATTGGCATGTATATATGGATATGGGCTAAGGATAAAATGGGGGTGTTCCACCATTGCACTATATTGTCTAAGCGTGGTTTATCAAATCTTGTGACAAGACAATTCTTCTAATAGATTAATGATTTTCACTGTTTGATTCTGAGACATCCACTGTGTCTTAACTGACTGGATTTTCTAAAATTTCGTCTTCGTCAGCTTCGTCAGTGCAGTAAAAGTTCCCGCCATATTACTAAATGAAGAATGTCCCCAAATATTAATTTTCATCAGCAAATCGCTGTAAAAGTCACTTTCCGAGTTGCAGGTTACACTTGGAAGTTTGCAGCACTTCTCCGTTGTCAAGCTAAACATATGGTGCTGTGTGAACTCCTAAATTTTGCCTACATAAAAGACCAAGAGGGGTAATAAGTTGTCCCACATCAGATAGTAGCTGCCGCTCATTTTTTGTAAAAAAGCACGAATACTAGTTTTCAACAAAACCAAGGTATGGTTGCATAGCAAATTGAAAAATATTTACTATTAGTTTGAAAATATCACTGCTCGTTTGAATTTTTTTTGTATGCACCAATATAAAAAATGTGAGTAAACATTGCTAGGATGTTTTACCCCACTTTGGTAGGCTAACGGTTAAAATAGTTAGCAGTAGGTCTAATTGTCCAACCCATCAATATGATGATGGAGCAAGTGTGAGATGTAGCAAGGACGACTTTGATTTTTATAATACAGCAGAGTCGCTCGTAATTACTGTTATTGATTAATGAATATTGTGACTACCATAATTTTCATAAACCATTGCAGTTTATTTTAACAATTATTACCCATTGCGGATAATTAGTTGGAGAAAGGAGACGCTGAAAAATTGCGGACTAGTCGAGATTTGAACCCGAGACTACCTATTCTACTAACTGAGCTACCAGCCCAGCACGACAGAGCAGGCCTAAGATATCACAGTCATTATTAATTAATGATATCGTTAGTTGTCAGCTAGTTTGGGAAAGTATTGATACCATACACAGTTACCTTCTTATTGTATGCTATTTCTTGGTATGAAAGATCTACAAGACCGGCAGCTACTTGCCTAGGAGTAGTCTCACTTTGGCAATAAGATGAGTGTCCCCATGAATGAAAAAAGTAATAATTCACAGATCATCTTATTTAATGCAACAGGGCTTATGATTGACACATACAAGGCAGATTTTTTACATTGTACCCCCATCTTTAAGTTCATTTATCGGTCGCAAACGAAAGCGTTTGCCTTTACAATTAATTTAATGACAGTAAGAATTAAGAGCTAATTAAAATAATACAAAATGACGAGTGGGAAACTTTAGCCTCTGTTTTCTCGATTTAGAATTACCTGTCTGGGTGAAAAATGTGCTATAGAACTACCTTCATAAAAAACAAATAAAAACAAATGCAACAATATGAGTTTGTATAACTTGTTCGAGTAGGTTCGAGTACATAGACAAAATGTATTTTCATAGTACCAAAATTTTCTTATACCAAACTTTCTCTGTATCGAATTTTCCTAGTACCAAACTTTCCCAGTACTAAACCTTCCTAGTACCAAACTTGCTCCGCATTATTTTTGCCTTATACCGTATTTAATTGTACCAAAAATGCCTGACAAAACATCGTAAGTACCATATTTACCAGTACCATATTTTCTCTGTACCAAATTTTCCCAGTACCAAAATTACCGTGTACTAAAAACTCATAGTAAAAAATTTTCCTGGTAACAAAATTTCCTAGTGCCAAACTTATCTGCACCAAACTTACTAGTTCCAAACTTACCGAAGCCTCCGAGCACTTTCGTACACCGATCAAATGGTGAAAAAATAAAATGATATTTTTCATAAAAGGAAATCCCGAAATTTCTTCATGCCGCCAAATGCTGTGCATTCCGAAATCCGGGCATTTTTGTGATCATGGGGTAGGGTGAGGCAATTCCCGACTCTGGACTTTTTTCGGGTTAGCACTGTATATTTCGGGCAAAAGTGCTTCCTCCTCCGCCCTCCTCCTGGTAAAATCGGCCCACACGCCTATGTGTACAATTTAAGAGTATCGGGCCGTGTTTGAGGAATCATAATGTTAAACATATTTGTTGTTAATCGAATTTGTATATTCAAATTCATTCCACAGGTTTTGGTATAATAGCATTTACTGAAACCGTCTAAACTAATTGGATATGCAACTATTTTATAATAATAGTTATAAATACCCATGAGTGTTTAGACGTTGCTCAAGAATTTAACCATAACTTATTATTCCTTGTAATAACAATTCCTTGTAAACTCTTTGTAATTGTGGAGGCTAAAATACGTGACTTGGGAAAATTGTCGTTTGACTGCATGTGTAAAGTCCAACTCTAGTGTTGAGAATGCACAAAGAATTCTGACGCACGCAAGCTCTCCAACGTTTCTATGATTGATTATTAAGTGCGTAGTAACGTGACGTCATTAACTAAGCCATCATTACAATAATGACCGACATCTTGAAAATGATTCTTTGACTGGCGAAAGCAGCAACATCATTGAAGTTTTTCCGTTTGTTGCCGTAATCTTAAGGATTTTGTTTGCGTTACATTCTAGGCTGTTATCGACGTTTACGACGTTAGTGGCCTTTACATATCATCCGGAATGTGCATGCGTTATGGGGGTGCGGAATAGATAAAAATCGGTTTATATTTTTTTCAATGCACCCATTTATCAGACCTGCGCTATGCACTATTTTTTGCAGCTATTTCCTAATGATTTTTTTATTCCGCGGCTATTCCGCAGGTGGATAGCGCATAACGCATTCCGGGTGCTACATAAACGCCACTTTAATTTGATCTGTATTCTAGATGATTAAAGCCTAACGCTTTTGTAAGACACTTTTCTCACGTCAAATCTAAACTGTTTTGACACCGTTTTCAAACAGTTTCGCAGTTTTAAGAACAAACGGCTCAAGTTGCAGTGTTCTTTCAATTCTTCCTAGACGAACAACCGCAATTCTTGCGGTTTTAGGAACAAATGGCACAAGTTACGTCGTTCTTTCAATTCTTCTTTGACGAACGACGCATTTATTACAGTTTTATGAAGAAAGGACTTAAGCTGCATTGTTCTTTCAAGTCTTCCTAAACGAACAGACGCAGTTCTGACAGTTTAAGAACAAACGGCTCAGGTTGCATTGATCTTCTAAGTCTTCCTAGACGAACAGATCCCATTCTTACAGTTTTACGAACGAACGGCTCAAGTTGCATTGTTCCTTCAAGTCTTCTTAGACCAACAGACAAATTCTTACACTTTTAAGAACAATCAACTCAAGTTACATTGTTCTTTCAAGTCTTCCTAGACGAACAGACGCAATTCTTACAGTTTTATGAACACACGGCTGAAGTTGCATTGTTCTTGCAAGTCTTCCTAGACGAACAGACGCAATTCTTACACTTTGATGAACACACGGCTGAACTTGCATTGTTCTTTCAAGTCTTCCTAGACGAACAGACACAATTCTTACAGTTATATGAACACTTGGCTGAAGTCGCATTGTTCTTTCAAGTCTTCCTAGACGAACAGACGCAATTCTTACAGTTTTATGAACACACGGCTGAAGTCGCATTGTTCTTTCAAGTCTTCCTAGACGAACAGACACAATTCTTACAGTTTTATGAACACACGGCTGAAGTCGCATTGTTCTTTCAAGTCTTCCTAGACGAACAGACAAATTCTTGCCGTATTTTCATTTGACTAATTTCAGTTTTTCAAGTAAAACCCTGGCCAACAATTAATTTATTAGCAATGAATCACTGACAGAGCGTGAAACCTCGGCGTGATCATGTTGCTACCTCAAGTTTAAAACTCTGATGATGTCATTAACTAACGTGGACGAGGCTTTGCTAAAAACGAGAAAGTGGTCGTTGTTTGATTTCGCTTGTGTAATAAATTTTGCAGCAACAAAAAAAGTTTTTCTTAATGTAAAATATTCAAAAGGAACCAAGATTAATAAATTATAAATGATAGCATAGATAAAATAACAAACAAATAATTAACTAAATACTGAATAAACAAATAGCTGTGTGATCCATGCTAGTTAGGTCAACTGTTGTGTCTTATAGCAGTCACTGCCGATTGCAGCTTAGTTAGTTGATTGATTGATTGATTGATTGATTTATTGACTGACTGACTGACTGACTGACTGACTGACTGACTGACTGACTGACTGACTGACTGACTGACTGACTGATTCATTCATTTATTCATTATTTGCAGTTTATTAATTCATGTTCATAACAAAACATTATTCTGTAGCTATTATAATCGTCCGTACAATTAAGTTAAAATACAAATTAGGCTTCTATACGGATGAAATACAAAGTAAGGTAGTTAAAAAGAAACAGAAACTGCTGGGCGTAAAGATCCTTATTTTATGACATCTTAAACACTACGTGGTATGTTTGCACATACTTGATCATAAAAGGTAGATAACAATTCCCAGGCTGCTTTTTCTTACTTAAACACGGGCTTTTTTTTACTCCAGTATGCTTACTAAATGTTATTATTCACATATACCAATGTGACCCTTGTATGAAATATTATATATCACGTAGATACACCGCACTGTGTGAAAAACCGGTCATTTATGTCACATGGGAACGTCCTGCACCGTTCTACACAGCATTACATAAAGAGGAATAACAGCTACAGTAAGAACATCGTAAAACTTTACAACTTCCAGCAGCTAGGTGGCTTAATTTGTTCAAAATGATTTCAGTGCTAATTATGGCACAGGGAAGCAATGACAGGTTAATGAGGTACAGAGTTACACAATCAGGTATAGGTCTGACCCGGGTGTTGTTCTTAATTGTATGCAGTATTCGGTAGTATATGGCCCTCATTAAGCTCAGTGTCACCACAGCTTGAATACGTCGGACAATATGCAGCAGTTGGACAATAATTGGTCGAAAAACAGAAATCGCGTAGCCGTTTAGTTCAAAAACCTTGAGTTCGGGTAAACTCCGCTAGGGGAAGCTCTATTTCTGCTATAGAACAAGGGAACTAATTTTGTAGTCTCGCAGATTGTAGTGCGTTCTATGTAGCCTGTAGGACGAATAATTGCAAAAAGTTTTTTTTATATAGAAAGAGTCCATTTACGTCGTTTTCTTTTGAAAACGTTACATGTCATCTTCTATAAGCCCAGAGGAAGTGTTCATTCTATATCACGTCGTATCATACGTGATAGTAGCAGTAGCAGTAGCAGCAGCCGCAACAGCAGTAGTAGGAGCAGTAGTAGTAGTAGCAGTAGAAGCAATAGTAGCATTCGTAGTAGTAGTAGCAATAGTAGTAGTAGTAGTAGTGTTAGTGGTGGTGATGGTGGTAGTGGCAGTGGTAGTGGAAGCTATTTCTCTCTGTTTGGAGAATATAGGTAAGACCTACATTTTCAGTTACATACACTATCACGTTATACAGCATTTATCCTGTCACCCTCTCACGTCATGTATATATACGTCACTCGCACTATTGCACCTCATATCATTACAGTATGATATTTTACTATGGTCATGCAGCCATCAATTAACATAACATTATACGTCATTCATGTTATTGCACAGCGTTACCTTATACATCATTCATGTCTCTGCGCAGTATCAGGTTCTCCATCATTCATGCTATTGCTTACTGAAAGCTAAGACGCCATTCAAATTTTATCGGCTGTTTATTTTTGATTTTCTTTCGCTCCCGTGCCGGAACTTGATTTTAGCAAAATAGTTAAATACACAGACAGTTAGGTGGCCCCATGTGGATTTGGTATGCAGCGCATGAATCGAACGTTTGTTTCTCCATGTTTAATAATATTCTGTAAACTGCCAGCGTGTTTATTTATGTTGTAAGTTGAGTCCTGGTTTCTCTCTGTTGATTACAACCTGGCGTAGCTTATAAGCCTAACTGGGACCACATGACATATCTGTGTTGCTAGGTGGGCCTGGGGCCTATTCGATGCTAGGCCGACATAGTGTCAAGTCTTTCTTAATGCGTGGGTTTGAGGCCTATTCGAAGGTTGGCCGACATGGCGCCAGTCTTAGTTGATGAGTGGGATTGAAGCCTATTCGATGCTAGACCGACATAGCATCAGACGTCGTTGCTGTTGTGACCCTGAGGCCTATTTGATGCCTGGCCTGCATGGCATCAGTTTTTGTTGTTATGGTCCAAGTCAAAAATTTATTTGTCGCTAGGCCCACATGACCTCACATGTCGTTTTACTATATATTATCCTTGAGACCTATTCGATGCTAAGCCAATCCAGCTTACTATTTTGATACGGATTATCGGTATTCTATATTTTTAAGATAAAATAAATTAATTTGTAGCAGTTCAAGTACTTCTAGATAAAGTCAAGATAAAGTTTATGTGAAGTCAACATTACACCCTTCACCAGGAGCAGCGTCAGCAATTGCAATTCTCCCAATTTTGTTTACTCTGTCAATTCTATAAATTTAAAAGAAGTTTGTTGCCATTTCAGTTTTTAGAACGCGAGCAAGACCCACAACAATAACAGCAAATCAGTAACTTCAACCATTGCTACTCCCAGCCCTATGTCACCCCCACCCATATCAAAACGGCCGATGGCGCAACCGTTATCATCAACATCGACAGCTAAGGGAATAGCAACACGTTGATTAGCTCCGTTATCAGACTAAGCAATTTTTGTGGTATTAAAACTCAATATGATGAATGGCACAGGCTGAAACGCATAAGCATAAAACAGTAAAGTCTGTGTTTTACTCTCAGTCTCTAGAATTCAGATATTTCCTAATGATGATAACATTTACGCAGATCAAGTAATTTATGATGCACGCCGTAATGCCTACTTAATGCATTAGCTACAATCATAACGTCTGTGGGCTCTATGAAGCCTGTTTTCTTACTAGGAAAATATTTGTTTTAAAAGCGTCAGTCTGGAGCTTGGTTCATTACAAGAAAAATAAACAATAAAATTGGTGGGGTTCGTCTGATAATAAGCTGTCAGTCTACTGGAGTTCTGCTTACCTGGAGTAAATGGTCATTCACCTGGCCTTCAGCCCCTTCATTAGGTGTCTCAGTGCTCACCTCACCTCCACCCTCGCGATCTGACTGCCCATCTTCTCTGGTCACCTATTGGTTATTTTGTCACGTGGCTGTCCATCTAGCCAGCTGTTTTGTCTGCCTAAATTGGCCTGTTTATACGACCTAGTCTTTTGTTGTTTTATTATCAATAAATCAGTCATAAGTTAATTTCGCACATACCAGTAGATAACAAATAAAAAACAATGAAAAAATCAAAGTTAACATTGCAATTTAAAACTAAGAAACAATGAAACAAATTCATTTATTTTATTTTTATTTTAAATGTATTTTATATTTTTAAAAATACATTTAAAAATACATAGCGCTATGCAAAAAAATTAAACACGGCTATACTATAAAAATTACAATAGAAAGTACTAAAATATTTACATACATACATGCGCACCCAGACACAAAACATTGTTACACAAGACAGATCGTTAAAAGGCAGGCGTGAAACACAATAAAAGCTACAGACATGAAAGAATAAGAAGATGTTAATTGCATAATGCAAAACATAATCTGTAGAAATAGGTTCATATAACTGTACTGTACTGTTCACATAAACTGAAGAGTAACGCATTATTTATTAATATTATCATTTTCTAGTTCTGCCAGCCCAGATATAAATGATCCTGTTATTTTTCTTCTAATGACGTCATAATTATGCCACATCTTCCAAAAAAGTTGAAGAGCTTACGAAATGCATTGTTGTCAGACACCTTTAAGAAAGTGTAGTTGTTTTGGAAAAGTTACACCATCGGGCACATGTATAAAATTGACACACATACGATTTGAGAGAGCATGCATGACAAATAATACTAAAGTAATAATTAAGCAATACTGATATTACAAAATAACATGTTGTTAAATTCTTGTCCTTAGAGCTTTGGTGAGACATACAAACGAGCAACTTTTATCAAAATTTGAAAAATCTGTGCTAGGTTCTATTACCGAGTTCGTTATTATTGACTTCAACTTCAAATTAATTTTTCAACTTACGTTAGCGTAAAATGCAATTTATGTTAAAAATGCGATAGTTGTCAGAAACCATTTCAACACACGAAAGCATACTAAATTAGAAAGTCTCGATTTTTGTTCATCTCCAGGAGGACTCGAACCCAAGACGTCTCGGTCTCAAGTTACTATCAAACAAACTAACTTCATTGGTAAAATGTGTTAAACAATGACCGTTTGTAAAAACATATAAACCAATTAAACATATGTTTTTAAATTTCTTAAATAAAAAGTATGATATATTATATATCATATGCCCAAGATCAAGTTTGGACCGTTACCTTTCGCATTCATTTCACCAATGATAACTTGCCGTATATGCATCTATCTCAAACATCCTTGCAAAAATAAATATGGGAAATCTTCGAAAATATTTTTGTGACATTGGACTTTTTTGACGATGTAATGTTGTTTATTGCAGGTACACGGGAATCGGCTTTTGTCCATGCTATCTCTGCAGCAGGGGTTGCTCATGCAGTCACCAAAGCTTGCAGTAGTGGAAATCTTACCACCTGTGGTTGCGACCGCAGTGTCCGTGGCCTTTCTGCAGAAGGTTTCCAGTGGTCAGGTTGTTCAGACAACGTGGCATACGGGACAACGTTTTCAAAAGAGTTTGTTGATGCAAGAGACAAGTCTAAAAAGGGCAACCCGAAAAAGTTGATGAATTTGCACAATAACAAAGCAGGCAGAAAGGTAAGGTTTATGGCAATATATGTCATATCAACGTTAACATGGTAACAATGTCCTGTGTTTGTTGCTTCATATCATCGTCAATTTAGTGTCAGTGTTCTGAGTTTGATACATGTTATCAATGACAATGTAGAAGCAATGTACTTTGTTTGGTATGTTATATCAACGTAAATGTGGTACCCATGTCCTTATGTCGTATGTTCTGTGATTGTTACGTCATCTCAACATCGAAGTGGTGCGAGAGTCCTGTGCTTGTTACAATATATGAACGTCAATGTGATATCAATTTTCTTTGCTTGTTATGCCATATGTTAATTTAATGTGGTGGGAATGTCTTTTGTTTATTGTATCATAATGTGGTAGCACTGTTCTTTGTTTGTTGCGTAAGATCAACGTTAAGGTGATAGCAATATTCATTGTTTGTTGTATCATATCAACGTTAATGTGGTAGCAATGTCCTTTGTTTATTGTATCATATCAACGTTAATGTGGTAGCAATGTCCTTTGTTTATGCATCATAATGTGGTAGCACTGTTCTTTGTTTGTTGTGTAATATCAACGTTTACGTGATAGCAATATTCATTGTTTGTTGTATCATATCAACGTTAATGTGGTAGCAATGTCCTTTGTTTGTTGAATCATATCAACGTTAATGTGGTAGCAATGTCCTTTGTTTGTTGCATCATATCAACGTTAATGTGGTAACAATGTCCTTTGTTTGTTGCATCATATCAACGTTAATGTGGTAACAATGTCCTTTGTTTGTTGCATCATATCAACGTTAATGTGGTAACAATGTCCTTTGTTTGTTGCATCATATCAACGTTAATGTGGTAACAACACCTTTTGTTTGCTGTATTATATCAACTAACTGTCCTGTGTTTTTTAAATCATACTAAGGTCAATGTGATGCGTAAGTGTAAGTCACTAAGAATCCGTTAAAAAAGCTGTCTGTTAAAAGAGCGACTGTAAATAAATGTTGTTATGGTCTTTTTCTGCCTTAGTAAAAATAATGCTACCGTCGTTATACGTAGCTATTAGTTTAGAGTTTTGAAAGGCAAAAAGTCCCTAAAACCCAACGTAATATTTATTTTGCAAAAGATTGCTAGGCAAAGTAAGTTTTAGGGTCATTCAATGGTATAAGACTGTACATAGCCCCGAACTTCAGGCTTAAGAAAATCTGGATTTTCGGCAAAATTTCTAGCTTTGTTCGCCTCCTCTCTTGTTCAGTCGTTGACGCGGAAACAGTCAAGTCCTGGACAAATTGGCACGCAGCACTCAAGAACCTCCTGCCTTTGTAAAACTAAGAATTTAAGCCAACTTAGAATACTGCCAAAACTGTACATAAAATGAAGAACGAACCTAAGCCATGTAACGTGCAAAAGTCAATAAAACATCAACAAACAACAACAACAACAACAACAAACAATAAAGAAATTTTATGGGCGACTTCGCTATTTTAAAAATTTTAAACGCTGAGCAAAATTTATTGTAATAACGTTGTTGTATTTTGACAGATTTAACCTATTTTATATGTGGCCCGTAATTTTTCGCTTTATTTTCTGACTATTTCTCATGTACATACAGACAACAGACCGGAAATGAAAGTGGACGTGGTGGAGACTTAGCAATTTAATAAGCACAGCACAATTTGGGACGTTTTTGGCATGGGAGGCACTAACACTCTAACAATTACACGTCCAGTCTACTCTCTGGATTTATGAAATTTTTGCTTTAAAAAACGATGATAGATAACAGCCCTGGTTGCTACCCCACGCAGCAAACTAGGTGTCCCAGTCGTAAGCAGCGCCATTGTAGCTTATTCTGGAGTCTTTGGAAATTTGGGTGGCTTTTATTGTAAGTGTACACAAAGCAGTGGGTAGCCATAAAATACTTTACGCAGCAATAAATCGAGAAACTCACAAATTAGAGGCCGTCATAACTCTGCCGCACTGAGTCGTAAAGAGAAGTGCGCGGAGTGATATCAGTTTCAGACGAACTTGAAGGACGTAAAAATGCGGTTTCCGGTAAGCGAGCCAACTCCTAACCACGTTCAAAAGTCGTAGCAATATTTATAAAAGAATCAAGGCTTGTTGGAATTGTTATTTTACATTAACATTAAACTGATAACTACCCAAAGGGCAAGCATTAAATATTAGGCTAGCTTGCCAATATAGCTCGGTAGCTCGGGAATACAATATTAAAAATAAAATTATTAAGCAAGAATAAATTATTATGGCAAAATAACGTGCCATTTATATAATGCTAAATTACTGTAATGTTAAAAACATTATTTTATAAAACTTTGTTTTGAACTACACATGAGAGGAAAAAAGGTAACACAAACAACATCCAGTAAATAACGTGAACTAAGTAAATTTTTGTCGAAAGTTATTTAATCTGAGAGTTCATTTTAACATTAAAACACTTTGATGTAAAACAAACTGTTTGGATGTCGTCATTAACGTTCCGCAAAAATGAAACACAAAAACGTTTTTAAATTCATTTCGGAACTGTCGATCAGTGGCTCGTGTGATGTTGAAGAAAATCCAAATTTAGACGTTAAAATAAAGTTGGTTCTTCAAAATCGAATTAGTTTTCTCTTAATCTTTCCCTCAGTGGTATTTGCTGTCTGTTGAAAATTGTAAAAAATATTGCGAGTTTAACTGCTTGACCTACATGTTCAAATGTATCGCGTCACAAACATGAACACACAAACAGGCTAAAACGGATTTTTTTATAGTTGTAATAAGCTGGAGATTTTTTTGCATTTTATGATACCTTGAAAATGAACAATAGAACTGGCTGGTACTAAGTTACGTTTGAAAGGGAACTTTTAAATGCCCCCGATTCATAGCTCAACATTCAAATTTTGATGGAAACCGAAGAACGGACACGTCCATTATTCAAGGAATCCCTAACGCTTGGGCTATGAGACATAAGTGCTATTTTGTACGATATTCTAGTCCTAATTAACCATTTAACAACAATAACTTACCATCATTTTATCGTATATACCGATTAGCCTAAAAACGCGCAAATTTTTAGTGACATAATGAAAAAATACAGGTTAAATTCAAATTGAATTGCCTGTATTGTGATTATTCTAAAAACTGGCGACTAGGCGGAAAAGCAGCAGCTATGCTGACAGCAACCATTCGAGCAATCATTGGTTCGAATTTTATCAACGGGAAAAATATACGTATTTGGTTTCATCATCCATGAACGAAAGAGCGTGAACTTTAGCTTTTCTGCTAAAAACAATAAAAATTCTGACATTGATGTCTTCTACGTATCTCAGCTAGAAGCGTTAATTTTTTGCATCACCCTGTATCGTATAATAAATATTTGAATATGAAAGAGCTCTCCTGAGACTTGCCATCTCAGCAAACGTTGAATTTGCGACTACATTGACATTCAACGTTTTTTTATGTTAAAGCAAAACCGGACCCAATCTTAAACTGCAGGTCAAAACAATCTACTCTTTAAAATATTGAAAGGAAACATACTATTTTTAAAGAATGACTTACGCGAAAGAATTATTACCACACAAACACAATTTCACGTTCGCGGCCACTAGTTTTTCGCTGTTACAGTAACGCCTGCATTTCGGAAACGTATTGCATAAAAACAGGTTCAGATGTGTTAGTATGTGAGAAACTACTCACATTCGATAGCTCATGAGCACAGCAATAAATTTTAAATTTGAACATTTATCTTACTTGCCTAGTTTTAGTGCACACTAAATATCTCACAGTAGCGCTGTACTTCAATTTTCGCTTTCGCAAACAAGTGAAACACGCTCATGGAATGTTCTTGCTGTTGCAATTATGTTCGTTTGTGATGTCATCAATAGTTGGGCTAGCCCGCCGTTAATTGAGTTTTTTGATCTATTATTTAATTATCAGAACCGTTTTTGCAGTATTAATTATGTTAAAATGTATACTTTCTAACGGACAATGTATAAAAAAACATCCTGTTTTCCTTTAAAAATATTTGAGTAGTCGTAACATTTTGTGGAGCCAACTCACATGAAAAAGTCATACCACAGGCAGACTGCGAAGTGTCTTGCAATTTCGGAAACACTGAGAAGTCTAGCATCACGTGCTGCCTATAGCAGATCATGTAAGACATAGTTTACGTCCTATGACTAACCAAGAATGTCTTAGCAGCGGCGAACTTCTGACTTCTAATGATGCTTGCCGGCAGATGTGGACAGAGCCTGAAGGTGTTTAAGCGTGCATCATATCATGTCGAGTAGTGTGAACAAGCCTTTAGCCGGCTATGATAGCTGCTTCGCCAGTTTGACGGCAAATCTTAGCTGATCATTTCTTGGGCAGCGTAAGTGGCTATTAAATACAGATGCTTAGCGGAAGGGGGACCTCTGGGGCGATATTTTTTATCTAGAAGTGAAGTAACTCACCAGATAGTAGAGATTTCAAACTGTTAGCTCGTTTACACTAAAATGGTTTTTGAAATGATTTGTTCAAACCACTTTCGTGTAAATTCAGTTAATATAATTAAAAATAATAGCTAGATAATGTGGATTGATTCCTAGGCGAAATTTATGTGAATGATGTCGCATTGCCTTATTGTATTTTAAATAATGATCTTTAATTAAGTCGTTTCATTTACTGTTCTAAGGTACTTCTTATGCATTAAAATAAACGAGAAGCAAAAATAAAAAATAAATTCTTCTCTTCGTTCATTGATCATCCCATCTCTCCCTCTCTCTTTCTCCTTTCTCTCTCTCTCTCTCTCGCTCTCTTTCTTTCTCTCCCTCTCCTTTTCTGTCTCTCCTTCTCTCTCCCCTCTTTCTCGCTTTATTTATTTCTCTCTCTCTCTCTCCCTCTCTCTCTCTCTCTCTCTCTAGTTACGATCTAAAATAAGTAATCGTTAATTGTTATTTGTGTTATTGTTGTTTGTTATGATTTATTGTATTATTTGTATTAATTTGTGATGTGTATATGAGTTTGTAAAGTTTGAAATAAAATATTAAATCAAAAATCATTAAAAAAAGTGTAGTGCAATTTTTATAATATCGAACTTTTCAACTAAAATTAAGGAATCGAATTAGTAGACATGTAAGTCTTACTCTTGAATTATTTTAGAACAACTAAAACATTTACCATAGGCCCATGATTCGAGCCTGTGACCAAGTTAGTATTTGTGCTAGTCGAGCACTTTGGTGTTCTGTAACTGGGTAGCAAGTTAGCAACCACAGACCCGAAAAATTTACCCGTGTTCGGCGGCAAAGAAAAGTCAATATTTTTCATAACTGCAACACATAAATTACATAAACAAGCTCGCGGTGGCATTTCTGCTGGAAAAGATTCCTTCTCTCTCGTAATTTAATTACTCCATCCAGTAACAACAACGGGAAAAAATTCCGGCGAAAATGCAGGAGTGCGGACGTCGGCCGGAACAGCCGCATTCCATCACATCCTGCTGACAGTGTGCCCTGTAATCAGCAGCTGCTTTGCATACGTAATTATTAATATCACAAGAAATCGCTAAACCAAATCGGTTAAAGACTAATTTCGTCAGTTTAGTTACTACCTTGAGCTTGAAGTGGACACAGGCACAATAAGGTGAAGGATATTCCAGTTTAAACTTAAATGAAAATACGTTTCATTGGTTACCTTTTATGTAGCATCTTAATGTGCTGAAATTAACTTTAGATAAAAAATGAAATAAAAAATAGGAGGCGCTACTAGACTTTTCATTTATTGCGCTACGATTTTGTGTTCCGGTTTCATTATTTTTTGTTCTTTTTATTCATGCATTTATTCATTCGTTTCTTCTTTTGCTTTTTTATTCGTACATTCTTTTATTCACTCTCTCGTTGATTAATTTAGTGTTCACGCTGATATTCACTCATTTGTTACTTATTTTCCTGTTTGATAAAGTCAAAAAAGACAAAACAAAGACAAAATTTATTTACCGTCGCTCATTTAACAGACAACATCAGCAGTAACGGCTATTTAGCGACTTACTACTTAGCGACAGGTAAAGACACACGCACAAACATGTAAGGTATATGTGTTGGCGTGGTTTTCATTCGTTTGCCATTTTTCCTTTTCTTCTGATTTTCATTAAATAAGTTTGTGACTGGATCAACCATACCAATCGTAATTATAATGTTACTTTAAGTTATTATAGTACAGTGCAATACACACAATACTTGGTCGGATTATCCTATATGCTAATATAGGCTGCAGCATGGGGACCCACAAGCTTGAGGGCTCTCAATTTTTGGTAACATTTGGTAAAAAAAATCTATTTTTTCGCTACGGATGTGTTGAAGTAGGTCTATGTGCTAATTTGATTTGCCAATAAACGATAGAATAGTGATATTGCTTAACAAAAAAGGAAAAATATTCTGGTTTATTTGAAGAATATGCATTATGCAAGCTAATTAAATGTCGTTAAAATATACCGCCAGTAAAAAAAATTCAAAACGGGTGCGGGTGAGACAGAGGCTGTTTCGTCTGAGGGGGCCCCAGAAATATATTAGCCTCAAAAGATCATAATCCGGCACTGATTATACAGCATGTACCCGAAGGCTTGAATATAATCGTCACATTAAAATAGTAAAAACTAAATAGTTCACACTATTTACACATTTACAGAAGTAATATAGTTACCGTGATCAAAGCGTTATGATCGGTTATCTGCAGCAATTAAACATGAATTTTTCGTTTTCAAAGCAGTCTGTAACATGAGTTCAGTCTGAGTTTACAACTTTATTACCAACTCTGTCCAGAAGAAACAGAAATTTTTCGTGTACCGCGAGGTCCTTGAAGTTTGGGAAAATTTCATTTACATGACAAAACAGATGATGTGATTTATGTCTTAAATCATTGCAATATTCAAGAATTGAAAGTGCCTTTCCCCTTGTCTATTATTAATAAGGCGATTTTAGGTTTGGTGTGCATGTCGGCTTTTCCCAATAAGGAGGTTGTGTGAGCTAATGATGTTGTAAAGTTTACTCTTTTAATGGGATTTTTTAATAGCTACAAGACTTACAGAATTCGTTTTTAAATTTGGAATAGGCTTGAACTTTTTTGTTAATATTTTTACTGGTTCCTTTGGTCACGTTTTTCTTCCAGGAGTCTGCTTAATTAGCTTGAAGTTTTGATTTTAATAAATTGATAAATTGTTTTGGTTTAATGAACTCTGTATTTCAAGTTTCCCAAACATGTGCGAATCCTGTATGATTAAAATATCTCTGGTGAATTTCAACCAGCAGTCAGTATTTTCTAGATTGACTAGTTTGACATACTAATAAGTTTGGTGGAGAATTCACTATTTTTGGCCGGTATCTGATTACACTTAACAAGTATATCAGTGTATAATGGAAAGCGTGCGAGTTCTCCACGCATCTCATTAATAGAAACTTCCTAGCACCAAGAGACTGACATTCAAACCATTATGCACGTTTTCAATGCATAACACTTTTCGTTTGTTAAAAGAGAATGGCGCCCCGGATTCAGCTGAGTACAGGGCTATTGGTTGGATGAAGCTGTCAAACAGTATTTTGTAATTTATATTAATACCCTTTATATTATAAGCTTTTGTCTAAATTTAAAAAAATGCCTTCATTACACAATTCCCGCTTTGCCTTTTTGAACCGTCTGCTGGCATTGAAATTGACACCTAAGTAAAACTAATTCTGTGCTGCTTCCATTTTATGATGCACTTCAAAGTTTTGGTTGTCTTGAGCGTTGAAAGATGTGAATAATAAATTTCAGATAATTATATTATGACACACACGTCACGTGTAGTGCCAATCAAAAACTACTGCTTGTAGTGTGTTAATTACCATTACTTGTGGTGTAGTAATTTATCAAAAATTATTGCTGCTATTTGAAGGTTCGTTCCTTGTAAGTGCTTGTGGTGTGGTATGGCAATGTGCAACTTCTCTGAAGCTGTTTGATGGGTACATATGCAAGCGCTGTTTTAACTGTTTATGGCGAAAGCGCATAGCGTTATCTGTTTAAATTATGCCATATAAAGACATCTGTGTCACTCATACTTTTACGATATGGTTAAATTTTTCGAAATTCTTATTAAATACTACTGAAAACTATGTTTAAATTGGTAGTAAGATTTGTTTATCCCTGACAGATTTCTGAAGATGTCTAAACTTATGAATTTATCACACGCACAATTGCAGATATATAAATACATACAATTATATATGCTCACATATACTTTTATCGTTATTATGTGCAGCATTTTTCACGAATGCTCCCAGGGGTATCAGGTTGAGCACTGACCTAACGTTATGAGTTTTACATATTTTCTTACACAACTCTGTAAACAGTATATGTGCGTGTAAACACGGTTGTTATGAAGTGTTTTCGACCTATGCAAGATTTACCCATTGTACTTTGTACGTGGCTACTAAGGCAAATTTTTGTAGCATGGCGTCAATGACCAACGGTAACATGACGTACAGTATTTGAAAGCCACCGCTCCGGAACTGCATGTGGTGTGTAAAGCAACTGCAAAAGGCCGTAGGCTTGGTTTAAATGATGTCACGTAATCGCTGTCATAAAAGGAGTCTGAGTTGCTTTCTTGTCGTGCTATAATTTGCGATAGAAGAAGATGTTGATAAAACGCTAAATTAATAGCGCTTTGTAGGTTTAATAACGCAAGTAAATTGGTATAATTGACACAAAAACTTGACTTCTTATCATATTTAATTGCAAATAAAGTACCAACCAATCCATGACTACTGTATATCAGTATGTTGATTATAGATTGAAACCCATAAATGCCAAATCTTGAATACCAAGATTACCAATTCCCAGTTACCATTACCAAGTACCAAGAATACCTCAATTAATAAGTATTGAATAAATGTAGGAATCCGCACCAAAACCGAATGTGATAAATTTTGGCAGTTTTTGGTAGTGTTGCGGTTTGGTCGCTTTGGTGTACGATGTTTGAATTGCCAGTTCAGACTTAAAAAACTCTTGTCTTATTTTATTGGCTATTGAGGATCTAACTTTGAGGCTTATATACGCACATTCATAGCAGTCGATCTTGTATTAATAAACGCATTTTTAATCTTTAAAGGAATGTATCTGTGAATATAACAGATTTCAAGCGAGCTTTTCTCTTGCTTCGGCGATCGGTTTTAACATCTTAACGTGTGTTGCAACTTCAAATCCCTCAAACTGTTTTAGCAGTCAGTTGATATTTTAAGCCAGGTGAACGGGTATACTGTCTAGTTAGTAAAAGTACCGCAACATTTTTGAAGTTTCGTTTGACGTTTGTGTGTCAGGTTCAAGCTGTCATTTTTTTCTTATTTCATCATATTGGTGATGGAAAGATCTGTTTTAAATCTTAGTAAAACAGGCTCCACTAGTCAGCATCTATAGCTCTTCCTCGTCTACTTCGCGTAAGTAGTATTGTAAGGAAGTGTTCGGTGTTACATGCAGTGATGCAGGGCCAGATTATATCCTATATGCAAGTATAGGCTGCTGCTTAAGGCCAGCTTGGGGGACCCTCTTTTGGTAGAAAAAACTCTGTAGTCTCACCATGGTTGTGTTAAAATATGAACTAATGTGGTTGCAATAAATACAAAAATAGTGAATAGTGGTGTTTCTTAATTACACTTTTATTGACAAACAAAAGGTGGCTCTTCTAGTTTATTTAAATAATTTGTAATAATTTTAATTCAAGCTATGCAAATATCGCCAAAATATATTCGAGAGGAATGCTGACAAGTTAGAGAGTGGTTCTGTCTGAGGGGACCCCATAATTTCATTAGTTTAGGGGCCCCAAAAGGTCATAATCCGACCCTGTATATATGTAATACAGTAGCGTTTCACACTGCTTCTGCGCTGCGCAAAATTGTCTTCCCGGGGTTTGGTTAACCTATTAATTCTACAGGCATATTTATATTTTACTGTTTTACTAGCCAAACCTACAAAAAATGCACGTAAACCAACAACGACAACCCACATCACGCCACAACACGATGATGGCAGCAGTGGCAATAATAACGATGATGATACCATCCGCAGCAACAACAACAACATCACACCCCATACACAAATAACAACAACAGCAAATACAAAACTGTATAAAATGACAAACATCGGTAGACCCACTTACTGATGATCAATAATGCGCGAACACTGTGCACAGCCGCTGTTCTACTGTATTATGCAGAGAGGTTTTATATAATTGTTGTAAATCATTTGTCAACCTGTTAACCACTTAAGCAATACTATGTTGAATTTTCGCGCATTACTGATTATGCCCAAAGATACTTTTGCGGGGTTTAGCTAGTTCGTTATTGATTTTGTATGTTATGTCATTTTTCCTCCTGTGTCGCTTTGGCACTGGCAAGCCAAATTCCACAGTTCGAAGGCAGAGCTTACTTAAAAGAGATGTTTGTAGTACGTAAAAACTAATAACTGGGGCCTAGTTCATTATCAAGAAGATTAGTCTAAGATAAGCCACTGAATCAGTGGGGGCATCTCAGCCACGTTGAAATGTGTATATAAGCAATGAGATAAACAGGCAAGCTCTACGGATGATATTTCCCAGAGCGAGAATCGATCTTGTGAATGGCAGCCAAACGCCACATTAAAGCATGCACTCACACCCACTTAACCATGAGTTCCGCCACACGAATACAACAAAAATTCTAATACTGATAATAATTAAAATGTAAAATAATAACGGTTGGTGAAAATATATTTGTTATTTTATATTACTGTGCACATAGATACATGCTCTTGTTATTTGTGTGTGAGTCGCAATCCAAAGAATTAAAATTGTATTTGGAAGAAACACTGAAACAGTAACTGTTTAGCTTATAAAGTTGCGTTTGCAATACCTATTATATGTCCAAAGATCTATTTTAAGGGGAGTTTGTATGCTTAGACTAACAACAAGGCTATACATTCAGTTTAATGTTTCATTGTTGCACACTCAGTTGAAATGGGCTGATTTGACATTTTTAAACCTCACCCTTCCTTCAAGTAAGTAGTGTGCATCTGTAGTTTGTGAACAATTCCTTCACTTTTAAATAATTAAGTAGTATTGATATGTTACTTTATGGCAGCTCATCAATTTTCATGAGAAGATTGAGTAGCATGGATTTTTTTGAGAGTTTTCCTCACTCTAATGTGAGTAGTATGGACGTGTGGTTTTGATTTTGATCATTCCGGCATAGTAAATTTTGTTGTCTTTTAACAGACGATAGAAGACAACATGAGAGTGGAGTGCAAGTGTCATGGCGTCTCTGGCTCTTGTGAAATGAAGACATGCTGGAGGGCGATGCCAAGCTTCAGAGAAGTTGGTCAACTTTTGAAAGACAAGTTTGATGGCGCCACCGAAGTACAACAAAAGAGCATTGGTACGAGAAGCTACTTGATCCCTCTGAATGTCCACTTCAAGCCACACACAGATGCAGATCTCGTCTACCTCGAAAATTCTCCCGACTTTTGCGAGCCCAATCCCAAGATTGGGTCTCTGGGAACGACCGGAAGGTTATGCAACCGGACCTCGAAGGCCCTGGATGGCTGCGAGTTGATGTGCTGTGGGCGTGGTTACGTGACAAAACGACGCACCGTCAGAGAGCGCTGCGAGTGCAAGTTTCACTGGTGTTGCTATGTGAAATGTAAAGAATGCTTGAATGAGATAGAAGAATATTTCTGCTTGTAGTATAAAGAAAAGTAATGATGAAGTATTATTGACAATTATGTACATGTATATCGGACTTTTGACACATTGGCGTCATCTGACCAATAGGCGCGGGCAACACTCGTTTTTTTCGCAAGTAAGTTAAAGTAACATTTTTTGACCTTTTAGAAGTTATCAAAATGGATTATAATGAAGCCTAACACCAAGAAACATTGCACACTCCTATCAAAATGGATGTTCATCTTCAAATCGTACGTTCGCAGATGAAGACAACCTATAAACCTGCTGGAAAACACGATGGCTGCAAGCTTTACGGCTAAGGCGTAAGGTTGGATATTCAGAAGTTTTTACTGATACAGTTAGTACTATACTATATCGTTTTTCAAAACTATTTTTCATGCAGAACTTTAAACTGGGTACAAAATTGCTCTGAAGAAATAACAAAAGAAATTTCACACGCAGGCATTACTTTATGCAATTGAACTGCAACCACAACATTCAATGACATTTGCTTTTTCAGTTTTCCTTTTGACTTTTTTACATTTTTATATCTAACCGATACTTCTCGCTCGTTTATTTCTTTTGTTTGTTATTTATTATCCATTTTATTATTTTCTTGGTTGGGCTGTGTGGGCCTGCTATATTATAAACTTCCTGTAGAGTTGACGCACGTCTATTAAATTTGACTGTTTTATCTCATTATATTTTACATGCAAACTATCCTGTCACAGAAAATATCAGCCAGAAAGTCTGCAAGACTTTAAAGAATTCGAAAATCATTTTATCGTGTTTTAGAAGCAGTAGACAAAGATTGCATTGAATGATCACAGCCTACAAATAAAGGCTAGCAGAAATACAGTAGTATCATCACTACTGTCCGCATTCATCATCATTACCACCGCCGTTATCATGCATTGCCATTATTAATACCGCTGTCATCATCACTAACATTACATCATTATCATCTCCATCCATCGCCACCGTCCTTATATTTTATAAGCATACTTTATGTATGGTTTCAGCCATTTTGTGAATAGAATTTGTTTGCGTTATAATACAAACCTAAGTGTAGTTGAAGTTACGTGCTGTCTTCGATGCTCGTTGCACTGTGTTATTTATTTATTGAATATGTTGACCTAATTAACTTTTTATATATTGTGTAAAATAGTAGAAACATTGTGTTAGTCTATAAATATGAAATTTCATCATACGTAGGTTTTTTATTGTATAAAATGACTGCACCTGTAGTCTTTGACATATGCATTCATTACTGTAAATAATTAGTGATTTAAACCATGTTGTCGAGTGTTTTTATTATGTTATGATATAGTTTGAACTAATACGTACGAAACAATGAACTCACGTTACAGCACGTGTAACACATTGATGTTTAAAGTTTTTAAAGTTTTAGAGTTTCATTGTTGTTCTGCACAAAAATTGTTTAACTACAGCCATTATTAAGTGTTCCTGTATTTAAATACGACAAATAAAATTAAAAAGCAAAATTAAACATTGCTAAGCTCTAGGACTCTGTGTTCCTAAATTGAACGAGATTACATAATCATAAAAGTGAACTTGCGAATTATTGTTAAATTTCATAGTAATAAAATTAAAATTTCTCCTGATTTTTAAACTTGTGCTTTTTTAGTCTGAGTGTCGCCAAAGGTAGCCGCAGTCTGCCTGTTTAATCTTTGGGAAATCCCTTTCTATAATGTTCGCACTTTGGCTTATGGAATGAGCTTGAGAAATTTTAAAAAAGTTTGTGTTCACACATTCATTAAATAAAATTGAACTTGCTGTTTTCTGTGTGTCTGTACAATGAGCATTTTTTTGCTTTTTTGTCGCAATAAATACTGAGTTCACTCTTCAGAAATCAATCGGAAAATTTGATTGTCATTTTCTGATGTTGCAACAGTTGCCGTTCTATCACTGCAAACAAAATACTAACTAAATAATTTACTTTTATTTTATTTTAATTAATTTATCAGGTTAACAAATTAACCAACACAAGCACATTACAATTATTATACAATATATATTTACAAAATATTAATGACAATAAGACAGATTACATAAATCACAACAATATAATGTATAACCAGTGCCTATCGTAGAAAGATCACAGACGTCTATCGCGTTGATACCAAAACTAAAAAGGCGCATCTGAACAAGGATTTCTCGCCTGCAAGAATTACAAGTTAAAGAAGTACATCTCTAAGTTCAAGGTGAGATGAATTTTTTGCAGCATGTGGTTTGATCTGATATGAAGTGATAGCTTTGTCATCAATAATGTATATAGGTGGTAGGAATCTGAAAATATCCAGCGCCTGTAAAGCGTGACAAATCATTGTTTACAACACTCCTAGCACGTTTCCAATTACCTGATTACAATTATAAGAGGTCGGTTTTTCACTTCTGATGAGATGTCTTTTGTGAACAGGAAAGAATGCGAAAAGTAGAAAGTCAAACATTGAAACTGATAACAGATGAGAGAGCCGAGGGCGCAGTAGGCCATGTACCTGTACTAAATGACGAGAAATATTGATGACAATGATTTATTTTCTAACGATGATTTAATATGTTTTTTAAACATCATTAAAATACTAATATGGAACATTGCTAATTATATAGCGATTATGTGTCGGGCCTGTCTGTTCAAAAAATTTGAAAAACTAACCAAATAATATGAACTACGCGAACTGGCTTAATGTGTTTGTTTTCTGAAAGCACAAAAAAACACTCTTCATAAACGGAGCTTTAAAATTCGTTTTTAAATTTTATATCACTTACATACTGCCTTATTGCATACAGGGCTTGCGTTAACAGTAAGCAATATAAAACTTGTAAATTTAGGTTTGAAAAAATAAACAAACCATTCGTAGCACACTGTTCTCTAGCTAGCCAAGCAAAAAGTCTAAAATTATATTGTCACTAAGATCAATGATGTGTTTTTTGTGAATCAGTGGTGCACACTGATATGTAGATGCAGTGCCATTTTACTAGGTGGCACAAAAATGTTAAATTATTAAGATTTTTTTCAATGACATAAGTCTTTCAAACATGTAAGCGAAATCTTAACTAATATAACCTTGTATGGAAACTTTTGTGGATATACAGTAAAATTCCCCTTTCTTCTCCTTTAATTTTTCCACTACTGAGTTATTCTGTAATTTAGGATAACTGTAGACCAATGTAATTATTAATTGTTTTGTTTAGTCGCACAACCCATTGACAAGAGTGCACAATGCACCACGTAAACAAAGCTCCATAGATTTGCAGACTATTGCCTTTAATCTCAATTCGAAATCGGAATTTTTGTCTCTAAGCTTGCTACATATTATCGTCCAAAAGTCCATTCTGCAAGTCCAAACTAGATAATCATAGGTTTAATCTTGATTTCTAGGAGGTCAAGGTTCTTGTTCTTTTGCGGAAGATACAGCCGAATTTTGTTAAAGCTTGCTTTTGCTTGCACATTGCTTCCAGAAAAAAATTATTTTTGGAATAAATAGTGCAATATGCACAGAGAAGAATAAGCATAATTTATTTGCAAATGAGAAGAGACTGACTGCCGTAGTTACCGCGACAATTAACGTCAAACATATTGGTCTATCGTTCCGCCTCAGCTGTGACGTAAGCACGCTCAGTGGTATTCGGGACAACAACTGTCTGAACTAAACTAAACTAAACTAAACTAAATTAAACAACATGACAGTCACAACTAATGTCTAATCCGCAGATAAACTGATTGCACTTTTTCATAAACACAAATTTGCAGAGCAGCAATTATGTTTACACGAAATTAACACTTCAAGTAGCCAAAAAGGAGTTTTCAATATAAACAGAATGTAGAGACGATACTTCAAAGCACTACAAAATACAAATATACCTAAATATAATAAAGAAACTAAGCCAGTTAGCCTTGCTTTAAAGTAAATGAGCAACGAAAATACTAAGTCGCCTTTGAACATACGAACATCATGTCTGCGATGTATTTTTTCTATATTAACTGATCGTGTACTCGTCTGCAAGATTTATTTGGTTTTTGAATTTTTCCATTTGTTAAGCTAGTAAAACGGAATAAATTTGATTGTTCAATTCCATAGACGACCCTTATGTTGAATGCCCGAGTAACATAAGTCACAATGACAGCTTTTAGCCATGATTATAACCAGAAAAATAACGTAAAATTACTTTAACTAATATTATCACATTGATATATAATTTAAGTTTTGACCACGTTTGAATTAATTTTGAATTTGAAGATCTCACTGAGGTTTATAAAAACTGGTCAGAAAAAAATGTTGCCTAAATTCTGAAAACGTTTTGCCTAAATATGGGGTTTTTATGAATGTGCTGGCTTACTCATAATCATGACAGTTGTTACGGATTCCCCTGGATGAGTATAGCTCTGCGGTTAGGCCTCAATTATTGCTGAGCTAGGCCGACTAGCTTATTTTCTACAACCTACACAAACTTATTTAGAAATGTGCAGGCTGGAACTTTTACATGCAGGTTACCCTTTAATCATTTATACTTGCCAACTCGGACTTCAATTATCTGAAGTTACATATTTCTTCCTAACTCCGTTCAGATATGCCACTTGATGTTTGCGAACATTAAAATAGCGTCATATGATCGGCCTAACCTCGTTAGGTTAATTTGTTTTTACCTTATTTAAATTTAATCAGATAGTTGTTTTTATCTAACTTGCAATGCCATAAACTAAACTAAACTGCGTATTTTCTTGATAGCAAAATGGTTTAATCACCAACTCATAGACGTAAGAGTTGTGCATTTCTTCCTATAAACGAAACTAGACTATTTCCACTAATTCACTTGCAATTTCAATTGAGAAGAATAAAATCTAGAACCAGGCCAATATTTTTCCCGCTAACTAATGAAAAGTTGAGCATTTTTCGTAACAGTATTAGCGGCAACTGTAGCTAAAGTCCCGAACGTACCAGCGTTAAGTAAACTGTGCAAGACTGTGAAATAACTTTCACGCTGGTTGGGCAGTCAATGAAAACGATTGACATTATGCTAGACGTCAACTCAGTACCGAAGTGATTGATTAATTAATTAACACGATTGATTAATCACATGCTTTTAGCAATTTTTAACTGAATCATATTTATGTGTAGTTTCCAATGTCAGTGTTCATTTAAGATAACACCTCAGGACTTTGTTTCATTTACTTGCTCAAAGCCTGATCATCAATTTCTGTAATACCGTTAATATTCATAGATTTATTACGAGTTCTGAATAAAATGTATTTATTTAATTTATTTATGTATTTAATGCTAATTTATCAGTTTTAAACCAGTTTGTAATTTTACTGAGTTTGCTTTTAATGATATTAGTGTCCTGTAGCTTACTATTGATCTCAAACACATACTTTTGTCATAATAAATTGGAAGACCTTTCTATTATCAGTAATACAGTTTTGCATATCATTAATATAACTTAATATTAAAAACAATAGCGGTTCCAAAATGGACCATATATAATGAACAAGTACATCACTGGGGCACTATTAATTAATTGCTCGTCTTTTATTACAATTTTAACTCAATATTGTTGTGATAGTGAAGTCGTTGTTGTACCCAGCAGGCCGACATGTGATTATCAATCATATTATATTACTCCAATCATATAGTAGCAGTCGTTGAAGGAAGGGTGTGTTATGAAAAAAATTAAACCGACCTTAAGCCTGGACCTAAGTTGATGTTACGAAGACTGAATGTTTTGCTGCTGATTATTAATGGCTGCGTCCATCGTCGGATTTCTAACACAAAATTTCCGTATTTTGAGAACACTATACATTTTAGTGGGTTACGCAGTATAGAAATGAGATTCTGTGGTATTTGAAATGTTTTAAGCGGTATGATTGTTTAAAAAGCAAAAAGTTATAGGCGCTATTTATTAGAATTGAAGTGCAGTTTGACTTTATGTTGGACGGATTTTTTGCTTCAGCGGCTTAGATGTAGTAATTTAGATTAGAATGAATTGTTCAGCTGATAGTTCAGCTGCGCCCGTTACCAGTGCAAACCGTACTCTGGACGATATTACTGCTGTAAAATGCGAATCGTCGGACATCCCAAAGAACAAAGTAGACATTGGTGGTGTGGACGATTGTGATAATATGGGTGGGATATTTTACTTTGAGTCTGACCACTTGGCTTTCAGAGGTAACGAGGATTATCAGCTTCTGCTCAAAACTATTGGTAAGAACACTTTATCTAATTATTAGCTAACCGGGCATTGATTGCCAGTTTGTCGTTATAGTATAACTATAAATAAGTATAAGATTTTATTTATAGTTACACCTTGCAGCCTGTCACACCTATTTGTCTCTCGCCACTTAGTAACAATTTCTTTTATCCATCTATATTTTAAAAGCTTATTCTGTTATAAGTAGTGTTTGTTTTTCTGTGAAGCCTAACATTGTACAATATACCAGAAAATGAACTTAAAGCACTTACTAAATTTTATTCTTAACTAAAGCAAAAAATATTAGCTTGAGAAGTTTCATAAATTTTTGCAGTTTCTTAAGCGATTTTGTACAAAATCATAGCTGAAGACATTTGAAGAATACGGCCTTTATACAGTAAACCCTCGTTAAACTGGACTAATGGGGGGGGGGGGGGTCCGGTTTAGCCGATTGTCCGATTTATCCGATATGCCTATATATGGTCTATATTATACAGGAATAATCACCTTAATAAGGCCTATATACATTGCACTATATACTATACTGTATATTACTTTAAAATAGTTAACCTGTGAGGATAAAGAAATTATTGTACAGTTGGTAGGCCGTGTTGTGTTTAGCGCTCGGGCTCGGATGGAAATCGGTCAGTTTCTTTTACCACGGATGACGTTCGTCTTATCCGATATCCGGGCTAACGGGGTCCGGTTTAACGAGGGTCGACTGTACTGAATTTCTTATGTTCATTGATTCTGAAGTGCCCTGTTCAGAACTTTTCATATTATGTTCACCAGTTTAAACTGGGCATAGTAAGTTGCTAGACAGTGAACTAAAATATTTCACAGCTACATTAATTCATTTTTACAATAGTTAATCAGCCACTTATTGCTGCAGCTATTCTGGAAGCCCAAAGAATTCAAGCTATATCTGACCATGATAAGCTTATTGAAGCCAAAGAACAAGCATTACAAGATCCAGCGAAGTTTGTGGAAGAGTTAGCAGGAGGGAAAGAGCTCAATCTGCCAAAACCACAAAAGGTTAGAGAACTGCCAATTATTGATTGGAGCAAATATACAAGTGATGGAGATTCTGCTAATGACATCAGGCGACAAAGGCGAAAAAATGCCGGTACTAATATTACAAGTTTATTAGCCATCGTTATATCAAATTACTTTTTGGCAGGTTTTGAACGATTAGTCCGTAATTACAATTGCACTCAATTAGGATAATAGATAGTTACAATTTTTATGTAATTGTAAAATTTCAAAATTCAATATTAGAACAGTAAAATATTTGTTATGATAATTGTAATCAGTGACCAATAATCATCTATTAGTTGTTTTAATTAATTAAATTTTAGTGTTAAGTTTAAAATAATAACGAACTAAATTGCCTAAAAAATTGCTAGTTTACTAGTCCCATTCCACATGACTAGTTTGTTCATCACTATTTGAACTATCCACATGTATAAACTTCTATTCTTAAAAAACCCGTCATCAAAAAGTTCTCGTGCTGCATTAACCTAACTGTAATTGTAGTTGTTTGCATCACACCGAGTGTGGTATTTGGTAAGCGACCTGGGAATCACAAATTAATTCTTCGTGTTTATGTAGGTGTAATAAAATAAAAATAGTGAAAATGTTGCATACATGTATAGAAATGTTTATATTGAAACATTCATGATACGAAAGATTCTAACTTTTAGCAGCCAGTTGCTAATACAACATTGTTCCTATCAGCAGAAAACTTATATAAGGTTGACAATAAAAATACTTCTGTTTCCCATCTAATTGCCTGGGTAATATTTCTTTTTATCACACACCCGGCCGAGAATATTACAATTGTTTCTTGTATGTTCATGTACTTACCTTACGTAGTCATATAAGAGCGTCTATTTCTAATTTAAAACATAAAAATATTATAACATTGTTGTTTCTGCATAACCAAAAACTAAGAAACAAAGCCTGAAAAAATGTGCATTAAAAAGATTTAAAATATTACTGCTAACCAGTGAGAAATAAACAAACTTTGATTTCAACCAATTTTAAATGTTCCACCATTCAATAATTTTTGAAAACTAATTTTTTGTTGTTCTCTACTGACATCTTTTGAGCTCATGAGGTCAGACAGAGACAATTTTTTTGTGGCTGGCCTAAGAAAAACGGGCTGCTATATGACTGTATATAGTGCTTTTGTGCTGACTTGTAATTACAATTACCTATATATATATATATATATATATATATAGTAAAACTTTGTGAAATGTGTAAATTTCACAAAATTGCAATATTGCAAAAATAATTGTGAGTGATTATACAGACTTATTCACAATTTTGAAGAAGAAAAAGACCGTATGATGCAGGTTGCTACATTTGGTTTATTAGATCTCCGTCTTTAATAATTTTTCTCATTATTTAGGTCAACCACTAGTTAATCGCACAGAATCTAAGCGTACAATCCTAAACAACAGTACTACTTCACAACTTGTGCGTGGTCGTGTAATGGCGGACGACAAGCCGGCAACGTTTAATCAGCTCTGGACAGAGGAGGAGCAGAGGCGATTGGAGGACCTACTGATCGAATTCCCTCCTGAGGAGATTGAGTCAAGAAGATGGCAGAAGATATCAGCTGCTCTTGGAAGTCGGACTCCTAATCAGGTGTTTGATGATGAGTATTTTGCAAAAAACTGTTTTATGCATTTGCTTCATAACTCTCATAATTTCATTCACAGTGCAATAATTATATTTATTCATATTTACAGCGCTGCACTGCAGCTAAGCACTGCTTACAAGCAAAATTAATTCATGTGTAAAAATGCAAGAAAAATTTATGTTGGTGAAACCTAATGAGATACGAATTAAAAGAGTGAAGATGTAAGGCGTAGATAAAATTCATTGTAAATAAACTGTTTAAGTGAAATTTGCAGTAAAAAGTTATGCCTTTAATTTAGCTTTCAAAGTTTCTACATTTATGCTGTACTACTGGAACTTTGTGGCTGCAGCAGGCACAGAGAAAGCCCTGTTGCCTTACATTTTATTGTGCTTCCCGGGTGAAACAGAATGTTTGTATTTAGTTCATGAAAGGCAATGTTCTTATGTTAATGATCAAAATGTGAAAACATGTTTACAATCTGATAATAATTTGTATTTTTATTATTTCCATTAAATAATGACTGCCGATTCCCTGTAACACATGATCTGGATACATGAATACTGGATTTAAAACCCGCCCTTTACAGATCCATTTGCCATGCTGATTTTGGCCATTTACCTTTCTGAGGGAAGATATATTTACATTTGAGTGTGGCTGAGATACAGCCATTCGTTCAGTGTTTCATATGAGAGTTCCAGTCCTGTCACTATCATTAACATGAAGTAGGCCCTTTTCAGCTTGGAGAGCATCCATGTTTGTTGGAGTGTTGCATCTCATGCCAAAACCTTCATCTAGCCCAGTGATTTTAGTTGCTACATGCTGCTTTTCAGGGATATTCAAAACTAATTCTTGTTGCCTATGTTCTCTAGGTGCAAAGCAGAGTACAGAAGTATTTCATAAAGCTTGCAAAAGCTGGACTGCCTATTCCTGGTCGAGTCCCGCATTCAAATATGTTAGCTAAAAAGGTACTATGTTTAATTATTTTTCATTTCTGTGCTAAATAAGCAGCAGCTTATAATGTTTCATCATTCTTGCCAATAGATGTCACCACGCAATGTGCAGTGTGCTAATACTAACATGTTTACATGTAGGTATTGCCATCTACTAAAATTGTATTGGACTAATGTAAACTAGTATACCTTTAAAGCATTAGGTTGTCAGAAATGATAACAAACTATGGAAAACGTTTAACATGTCTGCAGTGTGTAGAATAAAAATTCAAATAAGGTCATATGAAATTTGATGTTCAAAAATTTATGAAAATTTCTCAAGTTTTGCCAGATTATTGAGATATTTAGTATTTCATCAGTTTTACGTGTTTTTTATCATTTCACTGTGTATTTTACAGTATGACCATAACCGTGCTCTTCTAAAATACTTACGTGAACACCAAGACAACGGCATATGCCATGGGTTAAACTATAGTAGTGTATGGTAAAGAGAAAATAGGTTAGCAGGAATGGTTACAAAAATTGTTTAATAGCATTAATCCAGTTTTCTGTTCTTTCATTTGTCTCTGGATACTTTCATATCACCATCATAACACAGCTGCTTACATTTTCAGCAAAATTCGTAAACTGTGTTTGTGGAATGTGGGAAAATTATTTTTCAGACTTTAAGTCAACGTTATACACCGTACCCAGTTATTTTATCTTATTATCTCTTGTGCAGCTTTTATTTGAATCATTATAAATTTTATGCAACCAGTATATCTGCTCTAAGGCATTTACTACATTTTGATGTTACTTTTTTTCAGTTTAACATTCTTTCATTATATTTTAGCATTCTGCTACGCATAGAAACAGTAGAGCATGGTATCAGCCGTCCACATTTCTAGCGAGCTACGTGCCGCCAGTCTATATGAATGACCTGGATCCACCCCGTGAGTGCTGTTCTCCTGTGAGCAGCGTAACAAGTGGAAGCGGACCCTTGTGTGTGGACACTGATAGCAGCGATGGGGGTGTTAGCTCTGTAAGTTGTACCTTTAATTAGAATAAAATGCGTATAACTCAAACTGGTATAACTCAAATTTTTTCTTGCATATCTCAAATAGATATTGTGGAACGGTGTTTCCTTTTCATTTTTCCCTTTAACAAACATCGTGTAACTTGAATTATCACATAACTCGAACCGAATTCCGGGTACAGTTCTTGAGAACCTGATTGAAATTACCTAGCCTGTCTCAAACAGCCTCCCCAGCGAGAAGTTCTACGCGAAAGTCTGCACAACATTACAATTTTAACTGCTAATTTCCGCAAAAATGCTAAGATTGCTTGCATTACTTTAGCAGAACGCTGCACACAACATGGCTTAGCGAACATGGTTTAATGTGGATCACAATATTATTATTATTGAATAAAAAAAAATTTATTACCTTGTTACTCAGACACGATAGAGGTGTACCAGTCATTTTATCTTTGATTATTCTTAAAAACTGTTGTGTGATATTTGATGAAAGGCTCAGTTTGTCATATTCACAGGCTGTAGTGTTACTGGTGTATTATCTGACATTGCTGAGTGACTCAGTCTTGTTTTTTAACGAACCTTGTCTAATTTGTGCTTTCGCATAACTCAAAATTATTTTTTCGGTCCCGAGGTGTTCGAGTTTTACATAGTTTTTACATGTATATCAGCAAACCAGGTGATATTCAAGTTGTTACAACTCCTACTCAACTCTTGGTTACAATGAAAGCACAAGTAGTCTCTTAATGCTACCCTGGGATTGGGACAGTCCTGTGAAAACTATTCTGAACTAGGTGTGGCAAGAACATTTTACCCGATACTAAGTATAGAGTGCTCTTATTTCAAGCCACAACTTATTTTAGTGTGACAAATTGTGTCTCATATTTCCACATTCATCTTCCTGTACTGTTAAAACAAACGTCTATCTAGCTCAGCCCGGATAAATAATGTCCATTTGTACTATTGTTTATGTCTATAAAACAGCTTGCTTGACATCGGGGTGGGTTCTGAACCTGGTCTCTAATTAAAGGGTGATTGTTATTGTATTATCAAAAAAGCTAACTTATTAGTGGAGTCAATGAAAATGCTGTTACAAATTGAAAAAGCCTCAAATGGTTCTCTTTTACTACGCTGCCTAGGAAGAAGACGTTGATGAAGATTTAAAAGATACTGAAGAGTACAGAGAATTGATGCAATTAAAGCAAATGAGAAAACAAAAGCTTAAAGAACAAAAGGTTGCACAACATTTAGGATTTAAGGTAAACACTAATTGTGCGCTTGCAAACCAAAATTGCCCGTAAATCAGCATAGTGATGCTTCAAAGTAGACTGCACCAAAAATTTGGTCAAATGTCAATTTTTTATCTTCTATAAAAACAAATGCTAAACATATAGGACTTTTACATTCTAGCATCAAATCATTAGAAAAATGTTCAAAAAATGCTAAAACCACCTTACACTTTTCTCTACCTAAAATTTGTTATTGCAATTGTGAAAAGCTCGTATTTTCAAACTCTAATAGTAGCTCCCATTTTGCTTGCAGCTTTTCTGTTGTCAAGCCCCATTCTTTGTCTGGAAGAGCTATCTACTGTATTTAAACATAACGTCAATGTGCTCTTGCAACATCTATAGCAACCAACATTTTGTACGGCTGCTAAGTGCTTTGTAGAAATACAACAAAAAACAATGACTAACTATAACATCGATTTTCTCAAGATTATGTTGTTCAATTCTTGGAATTCTTGATTGTTGTGCAGTGTGCACCTCAACTTCAACGTGGATTATCTCAGGTTAGAAATAACGTAGAGCGATGAGCTTGGTATCAAAATGATCCTCATGAAATGGAGATTCGGGATATTGAATAACTAGAAAAGCTTGATTGCTGACTTATGCGCGTTTTTGCTATGCAAGCACACAGATACTCTCTCTCCCTCTCTCTCTCTTTCTCTCTCTCTCTCTCACCCTTTCTCGCTCTCTCTCTCACTCTTTCTTGCTTTTTATATTTTTCTTACCTTAGTTCATATTTCAAAATTTTATTGCTTAATCATCCCTTAACATCCTTTGTGGAGTAGATAGCAAATGGAAATGAGAAAATAGCCCTTTTTATAAGTAAGGTTCAGTAGCATCATATTTGTCTGAATATATTATGTGTGTGTGTGTGTGTGTGGGTGTGGGTGTGTATATGCATGAACGTCTTACACATGTATATGTATGTGTATATGCAGATAGTATGTGCTTATTATGTCCTTATGTGCTTATTACATATATTAAAATTTAAACCTTAGTTTCAGAAGTTCAATCTTAGTACACTAACCAGTTCTATTATTTGCTCAAATAAGTTAGTAATGCTCCATACGTAAATTTTTATCACAATTGATTTTGATATTTTCTTCTTGATGATTGCGTACGTAATTATTTACTAATAGCAACATTACTTACAGGGTGGTTTTCCTTGATAACTTTTAGTTCTTTGCCAATCTTTCACCAATCAATTTAACATCATATCTCGGATATACTAACCATCATAATAATTTTGTTACATTGCATCATATCATCGTTTTATGCACTGTTTTTTTCTTTAAAAAGGTGATAAATAAAGATACTTACTTCCTTACTTACTTACCTACTTCTAAACAAGTATACTTCTGTATCAACCTATGAATTATGAGTGCATTTTAACAGGAAATGTTGTGCTTTAGTGTGATGGTTGCCAAGCTGAACCAATCACTGGAATACGATGGCATTGTGACGACTGCCCTGAAGATTTCTCCACCGATTTTTGCGGGACCTGTGCCAGCCGGTAATGGAATTCTTGTTTCTTTTGTAGCAAACTTCTGCACCACACCCATTGAGCAAAACAGGCTGACAGCTTCAATTAGTGGACAGATTGTATCAGTGGTGTAGCTAATAAGAGAATAAGGGGAACAATCGCTCCCCTGAACACATTTTTCAAAATTGGCACCTTTTCTTCAATGGAGTCATCACTTTATTTGACTAGCTTGCCTTCTGTGTTTTTGAAGTGAGCGTGCTTTTACACAAGGCTGACTGATTGAACCAAGGGCCAAATTGCCCCAGATCAAATTATTATAATATATTCTTGTCACATGATCGTCTAGTAGTAAGTCTACTGTCAATTATATATTTAAAAGGCAAGTTTTAGTGTCTTTACGTTTCATTAGGGTGTTATATCATGTCTGTTGCTAAGATTGTTTAGAAAAGCAATCATACTATGGTAGTTTTTTCTGTTAAGGAATGCTATGGAGAAAAACTTTCATTGCGTTTTAATGTTAAATACAAAATAACAATTATGTACTTCCTGTAAAACTGTATCTTCCTCGTGTTCTGATTTTAAAATCTATAATCAATGAGTTAAAAATTGTTTGGTGTGTGTCACAGCGCCTTTTTTATGTGCTTGCTCCTTCTAACTTTAGAAGCTGGCTATGCCCCTGGATCGTATGGACCTTCATGCTACACTTTGTTAGCATTGTCATGTTTTTTGCTCGATTGTAAAGTTGCAGTTTCAGCTAGAAAAAATCCTTTATACTAATAAAAATTTTGTTTCCCGCAAATGTTTGAGCCAGTTAATCTTATTGTCACAAAAAATCACAGCTGCTCGCGAAAATGAGGAAAACAATTCTGAAAGGGCAATTTTTCAATAGCATCTTTTGGGTCAGAGAGACCAACTGCCATATTGAAAAAATCACAGCTTAGCTACTGTCCTTTAGGAGATACATGCTGAACTGCAAGAACAAAATTTTAGGCTTTTGGTTATTTGGCTTGCAAATTTTTAACTTATATAAAGTTACAGCCATTCTAAGTTTTTGCTTAGATATTAAAAAATCTTACGTTGCATTAATGTGAAAACTATTATGATGTCTTACGGCCAATCAGCCGAAACCAAATGTGGCGGTAAATTGACGACTACCTATAATTCTTTTAATTACTAAGAATTCCAATACTAATGGAAGCCATCCAAATGAGTACCAGTGCTGCTAACTAGCATTAGAAATTATTTTAAATTTAGTTTCCATCTTGAGGCTATTTTGCTTTTAATAACTGGTAACAAGAAGTAAATCATTGTCCATTTAACAAATGCGTTACTTTTTATTGCAGCAATATTGAGACGGACTTCCACAAAAAGGAGCACTCGCTACACGCCTTGAGTAATCCCATCATGTCGTCAGGGATCGATCCGGAATATATGGACTTTAACTACGCTACTCACAATTATTTAGATCCCAATTACATGCCATTGACATGACCATTTGTGTCACTCAATAGCACTGGTACTGCTATCATTCGCATGGTAATGTTATAGAACTCAAGCAGTCAAGGTTCGAATGATTGGATCATCAGAGTACGAGTGTAAAATAGTCCTTCTGATTTCAGATAAAACATGCTTTGTTGAGCAGGAGTGCAACACAGTGGATAATGATGTTATAAGTTACGCACTGCAGTGGACCCAAGCAGTCAACTGTTCGAATGATTGGATCATCATTGCATTCAATCGAAATAATCCTTTTGGCTTTAGATAAAACATGCTGTGTTGAAAAGGAGTGCATTCTTGACTTTTTTTGGAATCTATTCTTGTCTGACATGTCTTTGCATTTGAGGTTTAACCAGTGTGAGCTTTAACTTGATTTGTGAAATCATAAAAAAATTTCTGTTGCTGCATAATTATATGAATGCCGACTGGGATTCCCATATTTTCTTGCATTACCCATCATGATTTTCCCACGAATCTCGTCTAAATGGACATCCTATAGCCAACCTGATACATAAAATTCATTACCTCAACTTTTGCATTTAGTGCTGTTACTTTCGTATTTTGTATATCAAGTGCGAATAAATTTAAAACATTTAATAGCAAATTAGCATCTATTAAGTATGTATCTACTGGATGTTTGCTGAAATATTAGCCACTTGTAAGCATGCAGAACTGAGAACTATTTAATTATCAAATGGGAATGTCTTGCATATGCACATACTCGAGTATCTAGTTATGTATGGGAAGTACTTTGTCTAGAGAAATTAACCTACCCTGAGCAGCTTGAAAAGTGTGGTCTAATTACTCTAAGATATAATCGGCTACAAGGCCAATTGATAGTTATTCTGCTTCTGATGTGAGCTCTTGTCCTATTCAGCTAGTTTAGGCTCGATCTGTGCGAGAAGGACCTATTCCTTATAAACCGAGAATGTGTTATAGAACTGAATATAGTGACATCTACCTATGTAAAATACCTGAGGTTTGGAATGTCCTACCATTTTACGTAAAGCTGCAAGATCAGTTCAAAGCATGGCTAGACAGACATTATAGTGATTGATCCCTTAAATTTTAATCCTAAAGTTTCTACTACACCCTCACCTAGTTATTTGTCGGAATATTTTGATTACAGATAATCTAGTTAATATAGTTATTGTATGATTGTGTGCCACTGAGGTTTTTGTGCATAATGTTTGTTGTACTATGAACTTCTATAGATCTTTGAATTACACGAAATAAATATACTATTACCACTACTAATACTACTACTACTACTCCTGCTCTTGCTCCTGTTGCTGCTACTGCTACTACAACTACATATATAAACAGCATAAATCATTAAAAAAGCGCAGGTGTAACCTGCACGAGATGCGCATTCTATGTAAAAATCATACTAAAAGCTATTATACGAAATATAATATGAATTATTTATTGTATAAAATTTTTTTTTACAATCTGAGCCTTACACCAATGTATCTCTTTCCTCTATCGCCTGTTCTTGATAATGCAACACCAATTGACATCAAAGATCGGTTTCTGGGTTATGTAAAATCTTTGTGCTATGAAGCCATGTAACCTCTGCAAAATACAGAAAAAAAACAATTAAGCATCTCATAAATTATATCTGCAGGCCGATTAGCAAGAAATAGCCCCAAAGTTACTTGTACCTTTATGCAGTCACATTACGAATTCAATAACAAGTTATTTTTCTGCATAAAAAATCTAGGCAATTAAAAACACGTAAAATGTTTAATTTTTTAATCTATACAAGCCAAGCATTACTGATTTCTGTTACTCAAAAGCATCCGAAAAAAACTATGGCTTCATTTAATAATTCTTTTTAACATGTTTGCCTTCATGTAAGCATGGTTAAGCAAATGCTTATTTACAACTTACATGACTGTACTGAATGACAAAAAATAATGCGAAAGACTGTGCCATCCCTACGTACTCTCAATGGGAATTGAAGTCTAGATACTTACGGTAATTTCATCCGCATGAACACCCGACACATGAAGAATGACAGCAGCACAAAGAGAAAGCCGAGGAACAGCAGTAAAATTCTGTTTAATTTAGGCGTATTTGGTTCGTTTGTTTTGTCTAAGATGACAAAGCCAAGTCCACCCATTACGAATAGAAAACTAGAAGCAAGCCCCTCCATTATGTACTGTCCATTTATTCTATAAGGCATAAAGGCAACCTACAAAAAATAGCGAAGACAATAAGAAACAGTTTACGTATTAGTGCGGTGGCTAACATTTAGGTAAGTGCTGTAGAGCAACTAAATACAGGAAGCCCATAAGTTAAAAATACAGAATTATTATAACAATAAAAAATATTCAACGGGTATGAAGAACAATAAAAATTTTATTGCAGTGTTTTAAAGAACAATAAAAAATTGTTTAAAATGTTGTTTGTGATTGATAAATACAGTGAGTTTTGTAACTTTTTACTATTTATATTGAGCAATATACATTCTTTAATATATAATATATATATAAATAAATAATAAACTATAAAATCTGAATATAACATAGAAATCCAGTGCTCAGAACTAGTTTTTATTTTTTCTTCAAATAAACACATCAGTATGATAATGATTATAACAATTAAAATAATTATACAAGATCAAAGCTACACGAGTAACATAATAACCGCAGGCTTTGATAACATATTGTTTTCAAGACAAAATCAAACGTTACCCTAATGTTCACAATTACACTAATTAAATGTTGACATTTAATAGTTCACGTTTGTAATTTTGTTGCAGAAAAAATACCTATTTACTTGCAGTTAAATTACACAATCATTCTACACACTAAATAATAAAAACAGACATATTAAACAACAAGATCAAAACATATGAACACATCGGAAACTTTTGCAATCATGAATTATAAAAAACAAAAATAAGACGTACTGGTTTAGAGTGACCATGTTCATCCGTAGTTGACCCTATGCTAGGTGGTTCTACTATCACATCATAAATAATACCTATAAATTAAGGAAAGGTGTTAAAAATGCTAGACAATAAACATAAACATCAAAATAATTAACAAAAAAGAAATTGGTCAACAGCCATAATTAAAGCCAAATTTCTATGTTTCGTTGTTTCCTCGGTGTCCACACTACCTGACAGGTAATCAAGTAAGCACTAAAGAGTAATGTCCCGCTGTGAGACACAAGTAACGTGACTATACTTTAATCTATTTTCCTTTATTCTTTTTGCAGCTTTATCTCCAGTCTTCTTTTTTTTTGTGTCCATTACCAGCTGCACTGTTTCTAGCAATTTCCTCAGCTCCTTAGGGTCATCTGACTTGATCATTTCTTGGAAATGTCTTTCTTGATTTGGCATATTTTTTAACCATATCACAATGAAACAGATGCTCGGTACCGTCTCCTTCCTTTTTGCATAATAGAAACCTCAAATCTTTCTTAGACTGACCCTTATAATTAGCAATTATAATTATAATTGTAGCTGCGAATTAGCTTACGAACAAGTAAGGTGTACAGTGCATGCTAGTGATGTGCACGAATAATCGATTATTACACACATGAAATCCAGTAAGTATGATCATATATGAAGTTAAATGGAAGGGAAAAAAGAAGTCCAGATTCATTTTGTCGCATCTGTCATCCTTACACTGCACTGTTTCTTTTGAAATACCCTATACAATACGTACCTCCAGTTATTAAGAAATACGAAGCCAGCACAACGGCAAACACAAACATTGGAGATGGAGTTTTTAACCATGATGGCTTCTTTAATCTCAGATGTGGAAGTTCCAGTACAGTAAACGGAATCTGATAAAGCGAATCCATCCTATAAAACAGAAATTTTTGTTTTAGATACATTATTTTTATTTTTAGAACTAGGAGTACTTTGTTTTTTTGATTTTTTTGTTTTAGGGTCTTTGGCAATTATTGAACTTCTCTATTGTTGGCCGAGAAAAAACAAAATTCTTGTTGTAGAAATTTTCAAATTTCTGGCTTAAGGAGATACAGTTATTAGCATGGGCATTTACTGATACTAATTAGCTCCCAAAAACAGTGAAAATATTTAAAATAACTTGCAACACATAAATAACCCGCAAACAAAAAACACATTCTTGTACTCTTTTGAGCCTGGGCAGATACATGTAACAGATGCATTATTTATGTATTGGAAGAAATCCTGACTCAAGTTGATGATTAGTTATTATGATTATTATGATGGTTAGTATATCTGATATATGATGTTAAATTGATTGGCGAAGGGAGTTCTGTTAAAGAGTGAACTGGCTGTGTATCAGCTCAATAAATAGAAATCTCGGGTCACAACAGAATTTTATGTTAACTGGCAATAAAATTTTGAACCTTCATCTTAAACAAACAACACTTTATGGAACTAAGTTACAAAATATGGCTAAGGTATTCAAAAGAGACTAATATAGTAATATAATAATAATTATAATGGTTATCTGATGATGAATATTTGTTTACGGATACATTAATGGTTAATGTCTATGATAATGATTATATGACATTCTACACACGATGCTCTGCTTAAAATGATACGTTAAGTATAATATTTTGGCAGACATAATTTGCTCGGAATGTTGTAATTATTTTGATTACTGGCTTCTTGAAGAGCCAGCCAGTCAAATGTATTTAAACCAAAAATGTTTATCTGTGTGGGTGTGACCATTTATGCTTGGCCATGTAAAAGCTGACTTCATCTCTATAAATATCAAGCACTTCTTGCATGAATGTATGCTAGCATATAGATGCTTACAGTAACTCGGTAGTGTCACCTATGTTCTATAATGGAAATTAAATTATTGATAGTTTGCTATTGGCACCACCTATAAATCAACTAACCAGTTAAAGAAAATGTTTCAGGGTGCTGCCACATTCTGTGACTCAGATCAATTAAGTTTACTTCATACTTTCTTTCATTAGAACGAACTGTTAGCCTCCCTGCCCAATCCGGGCTTCCCTGTTGTAGTTAACTGTGACCTTACCACCTTAAGCTGATGAGTCTGGTGCTATGAAACTTTCAATAAAATTGTTTGTTTTGGTCACTTAAACCTGTGCATTTCTAGTGTTTCCTGTTAGTCACTTTACAATCTGATGTGTTCAATGTGAGCTGCACCCAAAAATATTATAGACGATAATATGCAGATGTAAAAAAATTACAATTTAAAATGTTGTACAAATGAGAAAAAATACTGCAGATGGCTTTACTAAGATATTTTTATAAACATTAACAAATAATAAAATGGCATAAAAGCTACATACAGGGTTGGCTGAAGTATGGAAACCTGCTGTAAAGCTAATGCTCAGCTGAGGACATCTGATACGAAGCTAAAACGAGCAAAAAATGCAGAGAATAGTAGGATTTTCATATATGTGCTTGACAACTGAAGCAATCAATGTTGAATTTGCTTATTAAATAGGAATAAATACATTGGGCGGTTTTAACTTCGTAATCTACTTCGTTGACGAAAAGTTGATAGGCATATAAATGTAGCAAAGACGGTTCTGCCTTCTGTAACAGGACTACACTTAATAGCCATTTCTGGTTCTGGTAACACCATAACTGTAGCCAATTCTTCATAAATGGCTATATTCATAAAATAGTCTAATATTCATAAGCTATATATCTATAGGCTGAACGGCTATTTTCACAATATAGGCTCTGCCGTTGAGTCTTTTCCGGCTTGCAGTGTACCAACAAAACTGCATAAACATAACTTGCAACTATGCAAGAATCTCATCTTAGCCAAGTTAAATTAAGTATGCTTGTATGCGTCACTTCATTTAAACAAAACGTGTTGCTTAAACTTTTTGCAAAGTGTCGGAGAAAAAAATTTGGCAGCAAATTGGTAAATTTTACACTTAATAGTATGTCAAACCAAAAACAGTACACGTTGTACGTACACGATGCAGTAAAAGACCGTCTTGACATAGCGCCATCTAGGACTAGAATCCGTTGCTAAACTTCTGTTTGGACACGTGACAGTCACTGACGCCGTAGTCATGGCGTTCGACGAGTCGTCGACCTGTTAAGTTCAAGAAAGTACGTATTGTCTACTGTTAATGACTTTTGACATAGGGCTCAGACTGCAGAGACACGGAAGCACTCAGTTGTATTGGGTAGGACAGACTGACTGGTACAAATTGTTATTGTTGAGGTAATTTTTTATTTCAGCTTTTTGTATTTATAAGACTTAGTGTTTTATACTATCATATATAATGTATAACTTATGGAAGTTAGGCTTTCTAATAACATAATTTTGTGATTTGTGTTTTTTGCAGTTCGCCTAGTTATGACGTGCTGAGACAGATTCCGACAGAAGCACATCATCCCTGAAGTTGTGATAGCATTTTTATTGATGATTAACGTTCTATACGTATCAACTAAAACTAAAGAATGGAAATCTCAAGTCATAAAAGAGCCTTATGTTTTGCCATCTTATACTGTACAATTAGCTTAGCTTTATGTGGTAAATATCCAACGAAATGTACTAATAACTTCTATGTGCAGATTTAGATATTTTATGAAGTTTGATCTTTGTTGTAACTCCGTGTATACTTATACAGTTATCAGCTATATGTACTTTATAATTTGCAAAATAGGCCTATTTTATTATTTTTCTAATTAGTATTTTTAGCAACACTTTAATATAAACATATTTTTATTCAAAGGACTGAAACCAGTTAAGTCTACCAAACGATGTCTCAAGAAAAGTTATGGAAATGGTGGGCTTGAAGGTCCTGACAGAGTGTGCCTGTCTAATACAAGTAATGCTGTGCACAATGTTCTACAACTGGATCCATTACACATTGGTGGATGGTTTAGCTAACAAGTTTACCTTAACATTTGTTCTGCGGTAAATGCTGAATGGGGCTTACTTAGGCGAAAGTGATGTGTTTGTCTTTTTGTCTTATTTTGATGTTTATCGTGGTGTGGGTGTGACAGATTGAAACACCAAATATAATACTAATAATAATTCTATTTGGGACATAGGCTAGGTATAACACCTTAAATAACTCAATACTAATTTCCAAGGTGACTCCGATTATTATTACTGCATATTACTTCGATAAACCGACGTGTTTGGTCAAAGAACCAATGGTACCATTTTTAAGTCTTTGGTATGACTCGGTCCTGAATTGAACCCACATCCTCCTGGGTGGGGAGTGAGCATGCTACCATTGAACTATACCACATGGTCTAAATCGAATGTGGCTGCTCTACTAATTGTATTTCTTTTTAATCGTGTAGTAGTACTACTTGAATATTAAAACCATTTCTCCTGTTACTCGATTCTTCCATTCTGTTTTAATTGTGCTTTGCAAGTGAACTGTTTAAGTTAACTTTTAAAACATACCTTCGTCTACAAACAACTCTTATCATGATTGGGAATTGCGTTTGCCATACGGAATAGCACTAATTTGTTTTTATGATTATAGGGAAATAACGCAACTTTTAAAAAACATCAAAGTTGTAATCAACCATTGCATGTATGCATGTATTGTTTGAGATCACTTCTGCTTCTGTCTGGTAACTCGTAGTGTTGTCTATTTTAGGTAGAGAAGGCGACAATGTGGCTTTCTTAAAAACCGCAGAAATTTTCATGTCTTCAAGTATGGCTGATCAATACTGCAACTTTGTCAATATGCCAATTTCTGGAAGTGAAGGTAGGTAATAAATATATTTTTACATGTAAAACATTATTTTTATTTGCTTGAAACAGGCCATCTGGCTTTCAGATAAAAGCTGCTTTTGGAATTGCATTGTACATGATTAGTTCTTAAAATTAAGACTAGCACTGCTATGCTTTTAAAGGAATTTAATGAAGTAACTGAAATGACTAACTTCTCGGTGATAATGGTCTCACCTTCAACTTGTGGTATACTTTGCTAAAAGCTGCAAACATTTCCTGCATAATGTGTGGACCGACCCAAGCCTGCCAGCAACTATGCAAGTAGTCTTAGAGCCCCCACATTGGGGTTCTGCTGATTTTGCTTCTGCATTTTTCATTGCATTAATGGCCAGTTTTTAATACCTTAGTTCACTTAAACTTGTTGCGTTTGTTAAAGCTTATATGACGTGTGTCCTTTTTAGAGAGTATGATTTTTGCACAGGTTTATATTTTCATCTACTGTTTAAACAATATGCTTTGGACATTACCACAAACTTTCATAATGATGTGAGACTGATGTGATTGTGCTAGGCAGATCTTGTTAGATAGCATTGAGGTATTTAATTTGCCGAAATAGATTCTCGCATTTCTTTGCCAGAAATTTTTTATATTTACGTTGCTTCTTTCGTTTTCATAGGAGAGATTCTGGATGGCTATACACTAGAGACTGTGCACATTCTCATTCGTCATGGTGACCGTGGATCTGTGGGGCTTGGCCGGAAAGCTGGTAAAATTGTGTGCGATGTGAATCCAGCGGAAGAATCTTACCAGTTACTCGAAAAGTATGTGGAACAAATGAAAGTTGTTAAGATGCCGTCTGGTATGCGTGAATTTCACAAATTTGGTTTTGTGCCATCGTCAGCTGAGTGCAAATCCATGAAACTGACTTATATCGGTATCTTACAGCATTTAAGAAATGGAGCTTTCTTCCACAAGCGGTACTACGAGAAGTTGAATTTAAAAGGGAAAGGCATGCAAGCTGTTTTGTTGAAAACAACAAAAACACAGCGAACCTTTCAGAGTGTCATTGCTCTCATGCACACTTTTCTGCCGGGAGTCGATGTTACTAAAGTTACTGCATCGGAAAAGAGCTTCTGCCAGACGGGCGGACCGGAGTGCACTTGCGCTGCTGCAGAGCGATACAAGGCACTGCACAAGTCAGAGAAACGGAAGCGGCTACATGCGAACAAGGAGGCGTACAATCTCGTAAAGAGGCTTTCACATATTTTTGGCCTAGCTGATCCTGCTAGCGTGTTGGGCTTAATCGATGTAATGATGGGTTACTATTGCCATGGTGCAGATCTACCATGCAGCAATGGAAAATGTGCAACCGAATACGACCTCGACCGACTGCTCAAGTTCCAGACTCAAGAGAACAAAAATGCGCTTAATGGAGACACCTTTCCGAATTACGCGGCATACAAACTTTACGGACTGTTTCGAGAAATTTCGCAGAGGATGGAAAGTTACCGGACAGGAGCAGGACAGTACAAGGTCGTGGTGTACTCTGGTCACGATGTTACCATTACACTGTTTCTTACAGCGCTAGGGATATTCGATGGAGTCAGGCCGGGATATGCCACGCGTATTGTTATTGAGCTGTTACAGAAAGATGGACAATTTTTCATCCGTATCATCACTAATGGTAACAATCTGACGGAGAAGTTAAAATTTTGCATTAATGATTTAACGAAGCAGAAACTCTGTCCATTGGAATCTTTTCATAAGTTTGTTAACAAGGAACTAACAAGTTCTTTGGACTTTTCAAAAGAAAATTGTCGGTGGGGAAAAACGATAAAAAGTTAAAGCACAACTGATGTTGCCAAACACAATTCAAAAATCTTGACTTTTTGCTGTAAGTTGCATTCTGTTTGACAATGACAGCAAATGGTGGTATAAAGTGGGTAATTAATGAAAGTGGAAAGGTTTTACCAGGAACTTGCAGCTTTTATTTTTTTAGACTTGATACGCAAAATATTGATGCAGCATTATTACAGTGCTATTTGTAATACAAAATTATCAAACGATTTTGATACCTTACTTATATGTAGTTATTTGTTTGTCAGTTTTATTTTGTTTGTTTTTCATTTCACTTGTTAAGCTGATTGAGAGATATAATGTTACTATTAATGTGTGGAAGAAATGTGTTATGAGTGAAATTTTATTGGATACATCTGTCCAATATGTGTTTTTCATTTGTCTCTGAAGATTTGAATCAGTATAAATAAAGAATTTTATTTTTGATACTCTGTCAGTTTTACTCTTAAAAATAAAGTTTCTAACTTTAACTTTGTGTTATGTATTTGTGCATTAAATAGTAGGATTTATTACTAGGTTACTAATTAATACTGGCACACTCTCCACTGCTGTAGGCTCTTGGAGCATTTTTACTGGTTTCAGCTTTCTTTATTATTTTTTATTTTATTTTGCTTCATTTTCCAGTATTGCATGATAAGCTTCAGTGAGTATAAATTATAATTGGCTGTAAATTATTTTTTGTACAATAGGTTAAAAGACAGCCTTTAATATAGACATGATTCATGTGATTGCCATCTATTTGTAGCTTAATGCTTTGGTTGATATTAAAACTTTGTTTTGGAAGCCTGAGTTTTGCACTTTTTTATTTAACTCTTGCATATTTTACCAATTTGTTAATCACCTTAATTTCTGTTCGTTATTTGTGAGAATACTGCTTCAGACTATATTTTCCATAATGTATTACACAATGTAGTCAAAGTTGGTTTTGAACTACAGTAATAATCCTGCCAGCACTGTGATTGCCATTATTGCATTCTTTGGCTGTAGATGGCAGCAGCTACCCGAAACACGTTCCGTTATGGATCTTGGAAGACACAAATGATGGAAAATTCGTTTTGGAACTTAATTTTTTGGGTTTTTTATTTGGCTTGACGTATCCAAAGACAGGTCAGGTATTTTTCAACAATTGTAAACATTCACACAACGTTCCCTTTATAATATAGGTCGAAACTTAAATTAAGTAACGCTTTATCCACAATGAATACGACCACACTACACGCCGAGTCATCAAGAGAAACCGAACTTGACCAGTATTTGACCTTTGGGCGCTTTTCAACTACCCTGAAACCTGGCCAGGCGAGACTAAGCTGCCAGGTGTACAACATCACTAGAGTGGTAACAATGCAAAAGCTGAACACCTCCCAAATTTTTTGGTACTGAGCTATCTTATGCTGCTATTGCTGTTTACTATGTTTTTATGTATATATAAATGCATGTATGTTCTTTTGTACACATGAAAAAAGTACTCACTTATCAATAATTGTAGAGTCATTTAGTGCAATATGCATCGTGAGACTTGTGACCTTACTGGCTTTACTGTATAATTGAGAGTAGTACCACTATTTGTGCTGTGGCTGTTACTGATTGCAAAGGAAGCCAGGTTATTTGTAAGCTTACCTGTAAAGTTGCAGAATGTGTGAAAACTGAAATTTGATGCATGTGCACGTGTGTACGTCAAGAGACTTGGTGTACAAGGGGAGAACAAATACCCCCACACTAAAGGATTTAGGATACAATGGAAATGGCAAAGTTTATGTCAATGAACACTTAACAAAGAACAGGAAAATATTATTCAACAAATGCCTAGAAGCGAAACGAAATAATAATTTCAAGTTCTTATGGACAAACCAAGGGCAAATTTACATAAGAAAAGCGGAAAATACTCAAGCTGTGAGAGTGAATTCTGAAAGGGATATATTGATGTGTAATCAGTGATAACTTAGCCAAGAAAATTTCTGTAATATCATAATATAGGTACGAGTTCTTATAAACCTATTATATTTTTGTATTATAGCTTTGACTATGGTATTTTTTATTTATCTCCTTAATTGCTTAACTTCATATTCAAATATTGCTATTAATGATCCGTTTTCCTTGTTCTGTCTGCACTAAACAATGTAAATCAAACCAGTATTGTATACTGTGTAATTGCTGCAATCTTTGGTCACATTATAAGTGTTGTTGTTTGACTATGGAACAATTTTTACAACTAGGTTCTAGTAATGACCCCTATTACTGTATTTCATGTATAAAGTCTATTTTTCCTTTTCAGAGCTGTGAAGATGACGAAATTGATGATTTGTTTTCTGTGACTTCTCCTTTAACTAACTCTCTGTCACTGTCTTGTCTGAGTGCTCTTCGCTATCAACTAACAGGTGGGATCCAAATGACCCAGATAATTATGGGATATGACCCAGACAACTACGATAGTAAGTATGTTAATCTAAATACTCTCAAATCAACTGCTAATTATAACAAAAATACTTCGGATTTACCAATAGTTCACTTTGATGTAAGTAGTTTGCAAAAACATTTTGGTAACATGACTGACATCCTCAGTACTTTCCCTCAACCGCCCGAAATCATCGCCCTCTCCGAGATTAGGTTGAAAGATAATTCATCATTTATGTGCAACTTGAGCAACTACGTTTTTCTGAGTATTAATTCTAAGTCCATTGCTGGTGGCATCGGTGTCTATATTAGAGATAATTTAAACTACTCTATAAATAATTCATATAAAATAGTGACTGAAAAAGAAATAACCAAAGTAAACAGGCACGGCAAAGTATCAACTGAAATCTCAAAAATTAATTTAGAAGATCTCTGGATCCGCGTATCAACACTAAACAATTCGAAGAGTATATTATTTGGCCTTATATATAGACATCCAAATACACCTGTTACACATTTTATAGAGGAAATGGACCGTCTATTAACTGCTATTCAACAATCTGGTACTATAGCTTACATTATGTGGTGACATTAATTTAAATTTACTACAGTTCGAGAGCATATCATATATTTCTAATTACTTAAATGTATTATTTTCTACTCAATTTGTTCCTCTAATTACAAGACCAACAAGAATATCAAAAAACTCTAGTACCCTAATAGACCATATCTATACTAATGATCTGATTAATCCTATTGTATCGGGTATTATAACTTATGAAGTGGCGGACCACTTGCCTATTTTCGCAATTGTCAAAAATGCTAATCTGACTAAACAGAAAACTAAAATTACAATTAGAGATAAAACTAACTTTAATTCCTCTGCCTTTTTAAATGAACTGCACGCACAGATTAATTCTATTGATTATTCTTACTTATCTACTAATGAGGCCTTTGATCAGTTTTTTCAAACATTCAATCTAGTTCTCAATACTCGTATGCCTCTAAAAACTCTATCAAGACGTGAAGTGGTAACTTTTCACAAGCCATGGATAACACCAGGCATACTGAAATCTATTAAAACTAGAAGCCAACTGTTTAATACATTTAAAAACTCTAACAATGTTTATAATAGAAATAAATACAAAGTTTATTTGAACAAACTCAACCATATAAAATGTTTAGCAAAAAAAAGGTACTATCAAGAAACCTTGCAAAATAGTAAAAATAACACAAAGAAACTTTGGTCGACCATAAATAGTTTAATAAATGCTAAATTGCAACAACGCATAACACCAAAAAAGGTGTACAAAGATGGCATTCTCTCAAGTGATATAACTGATATCTGTCAAGTCATGAATACTTTTTTTGCTTCCATTGGTCCTTCTATGGCATCTAAAATACAACCCACACAACTGTCATTTCAGTCTTTTCTAGGACGTCCTTTGCCAAACTCGTTTTTCTTAACACCCATTATTGAAGCTGAAGTAAATACAGCAATAAATAATTTAAATCAGAATAAAGCCTCCGGTCATGAAAACATTCCTATATCTTTTTACAAATCAGCTGGTCTCTGTATTTCCCCTGTTCTAACTAAATTGTTTAACAAGGCTATTACTGAAGGTACATTCCCAAACTGTTTAAAGATTGCTAAAATTATTCCTATTTATAAAGGTGACTCCCCTGATAACCCCACTAACTATAAGCCAATATCTTTACTTTCACCTATTTCCAAAATTTTTGAAAAATTGCTTTATGACAGACTAATTAAATTTATAAACCACAACAAAATTCTCTCTAGATTTCAGTTTGGGTTTTGCAAAAGATACTGCACAGCCCTAGCTATTGCTGAACTTATAGACAATCTGTTACTAAATATGGATCACAATAAGTACACCTGTGCCATATTTTTAGATTTGTCTAAGGCCTTTGATACTGTACAACATGATATTTTACTAGCCAAACTTGAACACTATGGTATCAGAGGCCTGCCTCTTCAATTGCTGCAGTCATATTTACACAATAGAAAACAATATACATCTATCGAGAATAAAAACTCAGATCTGGCAAATGTGCAGTGTGGTGTTCCTCAAGGCTCAACTCTTGGTCCCCTTTTTTTCTTACTTTACATAAATGATCTCCCTTCAAATACCCAATTACATACTAGACTTTTTGCTGATGATACTAACTTTTTCAGTTCTGATACTAACATAAGTCACCTAGAAGAATTTCTTAATGTTGAACTAGCTAAAGTAGATCTATGGATGAGAGCTAACCGGCTTTCTATAAACTATTCCAAAACAAAATATATGATAATTGGTAATCCCAGAAAAGTAAAAAATTTAACATTAAATTTGACAATGGGAAATACCAGGATACAACCTGTACATCAAATAAAATATCTAGGAGTATTAATAGATCACAGTCTTTCATGGAAAGCACATATACAATATATTGTTAACAAAACCAGTAAAATTATAGGTATTTTTTCAAAAGTTAGGCATTTTCTAAATTATGATTCAAAAAACTTCTATATTCTTCCCTATTTTCACCGTATTTAGAATACAGCATACTTACCTATGGCTCAGCACCCCATTCCACATTGTATCCCCTAATTACTAATCAAAATAAATTTATAAAGCTTTGGGCAAATACAAATAGAAGAGCCCATGTTACACCTTTATACCACCAGCATAAAATCTTAAAACTTCAGGATATATATAAATTAGAGATGGCCAAATTTTTATATAGGTTTAAACATAATATGCTTCCTGAAATTTTTCAGAATTACTACAAATTCGTAGCCCAGATGCACGAGTATCATACACGATTTGCCACTAACCAAACTTTCTATGTACATAGATTTAATACTAACAAAGGACAAAGATCTCTATCTTATCAAGGTGCTTTGTTGTGGAACAGCCTGTCTAATGAACTAAAAAATGGCACCTTTAGCTGTTTGATAATTAACTATAAATCCTTTCTTATTTCTAATTACCATGTGTGACTTTTCTGCTAAGATCAAATCTGATAAATCTTCCCTGATAGTGTTAATGTATTACCCTTGAGCTAATCTATTAACTATAATTATATTACCATAGTATATCTTCTCATCAAAGTGTAAAATTGTTATTATTTCTTCGCAACTATGAAAGGGGAAGGTAAACAATAATCTTCAAACAAATCAAGCAATCTACAACAGTTTTTCTCGTACTTAATTTTTTATAACTGTGCCTGCTCCACTTATGTTCTTACTTCCATATTATGCTTTTCTCACTTCATATATATATTCACTTTATTATAATTATTTTGCTCATTGTTTCACAGTTATCATTAAGTTTTTATTATATTTTTTGAGCCATATAGTCTATTTAGTCACATAGTCAAATTTCACTACATATTTTGTTTGCTCCATTTTTCTGCACTAGTTCTTGCGTTGCATAGTATTTTATCATTACGCTTAATTTGACACGATTGCATATCTTTGCTTCATTATATTTTGTTTGAGTTTATTATACATATTTTGTTTCTTTCACTGATTTATTATTTATGTTTTTTTTTTGGTTTGACTTTTTTCTAGTTTTTTGTTTTAATCGGTTAGTTAAATGCTTTACATATTTTGTTAATCATCATATCATATTTTTCATTTTGTTTCTTTGTTGCATAGCTTACTTAGTTATTTCGCTTTCATGTTTAATGTATCCCCCCATAAATTCATGTTAACAGCAGCACCACAAATTTTTTACAATTTTCACTAACCTGAGAAGGGTAGCTGACTCAATGACCAATTGGTCTTTCGCTACCCTTTCTCCTGCACCCCCCTTAACTCTTTCCTTTATGCTTAATTTATCCTTTTTAATCAATAACTAAAAAAATAATAGTCAATTTGTATACAGGTGTAAATGAGGAGATAAATAAAAATGTCTATGTCTATGTCTATGTCTATGTGTCGTGTGAAAGACTTAAAATGCATGTGACAGACCCTAATGTACGAGCATTAAGTCTGAAATGCATTATATTCAAAATATAAAAAACCTGGATAATTAATTATAATGAAACCTGAATTCCATATTTAGAATATCTAATGTTAAACTTTAGGAATTTGTTTGTAATTGTTAGATTTGTAAGTTATTTTTAGGGTTAAGGTTAACCCTAACCTAACCTAAAACTACTAGTTTATAGGGGCATGTCTTCCAATAGGCTAATTAGGGTACAGCTAAAGGTGCCAGATTTTAGGAACCCGGTGTTAAATAATTCTCATTAGTTACCTGCTTACTTACTAGTACTGTATTACCGCTTTATATGCTGTTTTATTTTCTGTTGTAAGCGAATAATTAGGAATTCATTTTTTTATGCCAGATGCTTCCAGATGGATGATGGCAAGTTACACTGCCATCATTTTAGTGTTGCCATGCTGTTTCTGATGTGTTATGCTACTTACTGCCAAAATGAATACTTGGAGGTGTAAGAAGCTGAGCTTTTGCTCTCTCATGTTGCTATGGATTGCAATTGTCATCATCTATGGTAGGCCTAATTATTTCATTTTTTACATTTGTCACTCTTCGGTTTCAGCACTAGCTAGATAAATTCGAAAAGCCAGCCAAATAAATTATGAAAATAGTGAATAACAAACAAAATATGTAATGTTTTATTATTGAAGTATTTATATAAGTTTGTAAATGTTTGGTTCAACACTTCAAGTGACTTTAATATGACATTTCATCAATTTTATAGCTGCAAACTGCACATATAATCTTAAAATTTTTATTTTAGGAAAATGACATTCAGTTTACTATAAGCGAACTTCAGGTTTTGTAATAAAAGTTAAAACATTATGTGTAGTTTGCTGTTATTATATTGATAAATTTCTGAGCAGGCCATCAGGTCGGTTAGTTAATAATTTTATTTCTTTGTATTTTTATGTTGTTCCTTTTTGCAGTTTCGTACATCAGGTGGAAAAGTGTACACGCAAGTAAAGCAAAAATTATATTTCGATCAGAGCTGGTGATAGATGGCAGTAGTAACAGTTCTTTAAACATGGCTGATCATTACTGCAATTTTGTCACTAACAACTTGACTGGTGCAGAAGGTATTGTATAATATAATATCATCTTCTTGTGCATTCTGTGAGTTTTGAAAGGGTGCCAGGCGTTTTCAATTTACCGAACTGGGACGAATTCACAAAGCTTCCTACGAACTGTTTTATTCGAAAGATTTTTCATAACAAAGGTTTCATAACCTAAGAAGGTTATTAAATGCGATCGTAACTTTACGAAAACAAAAAAAATCCTGTAAAATTTCTTACGAAAGTGTTAGTGAATCTGACCCCTGCCAACTAAAATAGTTAGCTAAACTGCATTACAATTACCTAGATGTGGTCAGATGCTGCAGGTGCAAATGGCCAATTTCACTATTAGCTCACTTGAATGTCCGTGGCACACGTAAGCTATTACCAGTTCAAATACAGTTGAGCAATTAGAGTAAGTAGTATGGTGGTACATTTGGTCACTGACAGTATTTTTTGCCAAAAAGCTGCTGTCCTTTGTTATGTCAACAATTGGCAATCCAGTGGCAAGTAGTGATGAACCCTTGGTATGAAACGTTCAGCGCTTTCAATATATAAAACTATTTGTGTCTTAGTAAGTAGAACATTAAGATTGGTTTGCGGAAGTTCAGCACCACAGAAGTGCCTCGGTGTGCAGAGCATTACAAAATAAACCAACAGAGAAAAATAAAAGTGTGGAGAACCAATATTGTCTGTTTGCTACAATTTTTGCTCCATATTAGCCATCTCACCTTCCTCTCACGAGAGGTGTACCAGTTTTAGTGTTTCGGACAGAATGCTAGAATTAGTGGCAGATCCGAATGCCATATTCTACATTAATTTTTATATGTCTAAGTTAAATAGGCTTTTTCATCCAAGTACTAATCATAGCCAGTGTTCGGTAACTTTTCAACTGTGTAAACTAACCTTGAGCTAAGTCCGTCCAAGTACTAATCAGAGCCAGTGTTACTTAACTTTTCAACTGTGTAAACTAACCTTGAGCTAAGTCCGTCCAAGTACGAATCAGAGCCAGTGTTAGTTAACTTATTGACACTGTAAACTAAAATTCCAGAAGTCCAAAATTCTAAATTGACATTAAGTCGCATTTTTTGTTGTTATTGTCATTGTTCTAACATTTTTATTTTTCTTTACAGGAGATATTCCAGACGGATACACTCTAGAAAGCCTCCACATTCTTATACGACACGGTGATCGCGGTCCAATGCCCTTCAGCTCCACGCCACGCAAAATCAACTGTGACGTCGATTCCAAAGATGATCCACGCAGTTTGCTCAAGAACTATGTCACACTCAGAAAAAATCAGCAAGTTCCGCAAAACCTGCTTGTCTTTCAAAAGTTCGGTTTCTTACCCTTGTATAAATTCTGCCAACCTGGCCAGCTGAGCCGCGTGGGTATATTACAGCATATACGAAATGGCTTCCACCTTCGCAGCAAGTATAGCAACTTGTTAAAACTGAATTACCTGGACATGGATCGAGTGCTACTGAAAAGTACATATTATCAACGGACATTCCAGAGTCTAATAGCACTGATGACGTCTTTTTTACCAAAATTTGACATTGAAAAAGTGAAGATTTCTATGTCTGATCACCTGGGGTTCTGCACGGCAGCAATGGCAAATTGTAAATGCGCGGCAGCGGACCGGTACCACACCCAGTTTAAATCCGAGAATCGGATGAGGATGCAGGCAAAACGGGACATGCATCGACACATAGAAATGATAGCTGATGTTTACAACTTCACTCGGGCCGCCCGTGCACACGGCATGTTAGATCAGACTATGTCGCATTATTGCCACGAGGCGGAGCTACCTTGCAAGAATGGGAAGTGTTTGACGCTAGCTGATGTTAACAAACTTCTGCAGTTTTACATTTGGAATAGCGTTGAGATGGTGGCGAGCGATGCATATCAGCAGTACTCCGCATACGACATGTATGGTTTACTGCGAGAAATATCATTCAGATTAGGGAACAGCACACTACAGCGGGACTCTCGTATGCACAAAATAGTGGTTTATTCCGGTCACGATGTGACGCTGTCGCCATTTTTAACTGCACTCGGTGTGTATGATGGCATTGTTCCGCCGTATGCCTCTCGGGCTATTGTTGAGCTCTTGAGTGGGAAGAACGGCTATTTTATTCGTGTCGTTTATAATGGTGTTGATTTGACTAGAGGACTGAAGTTTTGTGCTGGAAGCTTCAACCAGGAAAATCTATGTCCTTTGCACATGTTTCAGAGCTTCGTTAGAGGGTTAGATTTGTCATTGGATTTTTCTAAAGAAAATTGTACGTAAGATCTTAGTATTAAGTATTAAGCATGGTGGACTTCGTGTTACTACCAAGAGAGGTAACATTGCTTGGTGTGCATAGAATGAAATGTCAGTATTATCGGGGAATGTTTGCATATCTTTTGTGTTACATGTTGCCTGTGTAAAATAAGGCAGGTCGAAAAATATGTTCATGCTTTAAAAGCAGCTTATAAAGCTGGCAAATATGTGCTGCGTGATATTGTTTGTGCAAAGAATAATGGAATTTTGGGTCATAGGTTCTCACAGTGGGAATCTTACATAATGGCAAATGTGCAGAAATGCACTTTAATTTATTGTGATAATGGCTGTAAATTAGCTGGTTTATGTTAACAAGAGCAAAAGAAATCATTTTTGCCAAGTCGTTAACAAAAGTAGTGGAGAAAATTTCAAGTGTTGGGTCTTGAGGTTCTTTAAACACTGTTAATGTTTGCCCGTTTTGACTAGTACAGGCTGTAATATAGTCCACATGTTAACATTATGTTAATACTATATATGTATTGCTGGGCCAGCAAATGCACAACAAATATTCCAAGGAACGGTTCGACACGATCTGCTTAAATTCCAGCTTTTGCTTGGAATTTCTAGTCAAATGTGAATTAATAACTACAAAAATTCGTATCAGGTTTGAAATTGACCTGTTTTGGCTTGCAATTAATCCTACCTTGTTTGCTTTATTACAGCCATAGAGGATATTATTCATGTGCTAGTTTTGGGCTTAAGGATATAGTGCATTTAGCCTTTCTGAAGTGGCATTTACTTGACATCTGGAATGCGTATGCATTATGCGGATATGGAATAAATAAAATCGGTTTTATACTGTTTTAAATGCACCCGTTTATCAGACCTCCTACGTTATGCTTTCTTTTTTCTGCAGCTATTTCCTATTGATATTTTTACTCAGCTATTCTGCAGGTGCATAACAGGATGTTAGGTAAACGCCACTTCAGTCAAAAATCAATTTTTCTAGATGGTAATGCTGTGTATTGTATAGTTGGGTATTTATTATGTGAGGCGCCATCTGTTGAGAAGAATCAGGAAACATTATAATGTAGTGCATTTTTAGGATTTAACGGAAACGTTTATGCAGTGTCTTTTATGGAGCAATGTAATTTTTTTCATACATTTTCATTCTGTGATAGGAGTAGGATAAATACTGTGATATCAGGTTTAGGATTTCGATGAGCCTGCTATGTGATGTCAAACTGCACTCGTGTAAAGCTAAATCAGTTACATACTTGTTTTCTGTCCTGGAAGTCATAGGTTCAATTCCACTACTTTGCAATATCAAATATTTCATTACTAGGACAAAAACTGGGTAATGTCTGCCGCCAGTCTTACTGGGTCTGTCTTACTCAGGTACTGATTATTGAGAAATAAATCTAGAACGCGACCACAATTGGAGGTGCTAACAAACATTCTACAGTAAAAGCATCTCCTCCTGAGTTGTGTGCATTTTGCAGATGTTTGCATTCATTATAAACAGCTTCTGCCATTTCCTCAGGTAATTCCTGATTGTGTGTTATCAAGTTACCTATGTTGTTTGTAATAGGGGTCCCACTCGGTCTCATAACTCCCTTTGTATATCTCATTTAATAGCTGTACATGCATAAGTTATTGAATTTTTTATTTTATGTCTTTTAAAGCACTTTTGCTTGTGATGATGTTTGAGTGCAAAAAATGGTGGACGTGTCTCTGTTGGTGTATAAAACTGCTAGGCAGATATTAATGTGCAATTGTAAATTAAAATTAATTTATACAAAATACAAAGGCTGCTGTGACTATTGTTTTATTGGTTTCTGTAACATTAATGTTTTTTTACGGGAATGGCTTGTTTCACCCAGACCCAACCTTCCCCATCTTCATCATTTCAGGAAAGCTGACGGCGGCAAACAGCTTGTTGATCGGACCTACTGTCCTTTCCTGGCTAGCATCACACCTTCCCATTTTAGAGAGGGCCAGGTGCTCCCTGCCAGAGCTCTATCCTGCCCCTTGGGACTCAGGCTGCAGGAGGAGTTAGCCTACAATGAGTTCTTTTGTGGTGTTGCTAGTCTCACCCCCTTCCAACTCATCTAAGTGTGTGATGATGTTTGAGTGCAAAAAATGGTGGATGCATCTCTGTTGGTGTATAAAACTGCTAGACGATGAAATCGTAAATTAAAATTACAAGCAATTTATGCAAATTACAAAGACTCCTACATTGTTTCGTTGAAATTTTTTGAGGCTAGATTGTACATTAGTATTTTGACTTGTAGTATGTCTTGCTAAACAGAATCAAGGAATTCAAATATTGTGCTGCGACGATATCTCCTCTCATTATGTCATAAATGATACTATTAGTACTGTATCTGCACTTCACTGAATTAACCGAAGTGTTTTAAACCTGTCAGCAGTGGGGACAAGAAAATTAGTGAGGACATAATTTCTTTACTATTTTCTATATTTGATCTAAGATGTTGCCACATACTATCAGTATTCATGAACATAATTCAATTTACGGTTGCAGTAAATTCAGTCACAATAAGCCTTTCACAGTTTCGCTGTACACACACGCAGTTGCTGCAGGTCAAAGGTTAATTGTACCACAGCAACAAGTGTTAACTACAATCATTACGTGACATGTGGGTAAAGCAAAAGACCTGCAACAGCAGTAACATCAATTGTTTTATGTGTACCTTTCATACTTATGCATTAGTCTATGAGTAGAATGATTTAATAGCAGGATCTTGCTTGGGAACAAGAAAAAATGAACTAAGCAAGGTTCTAGGTACCTGTTAAAAGTGTTATTATTACAATAGCATGGGGTGCGAGTAGTTGTCAAGTGTGCACAAATGTGTTGTCTGGTTCACTGAACCCTTGACCTTTTCACGATCATAATCAATCGCAGGAACTGTCAAAAGGCTTATTAGTCGAACAATAATTACATCATTAATTATTATCACAAATGTATGCACCACTTTGTGGCAATAGCCCAGTGTCTATCAAATCAACTACAAGCGAACATAAACTAACAATTGCAAAAGATATCCTTCACTAACTGTAAAACAACCAAGATCGGACTTTGTACAGGACAGTTAAAGGACCGAGTGCACTATTCTCGCTTGTCAATAGCCCTATCTCTCCGACTTCATTTCGTGCCCGGCTAAAATGCAGTCGCCAGTAGACGTAATTTATTATTACTAAGCTTCGTAACAGCTAAGCAATTTACAGTTTTATACACCTATGTTAGACATCACAGATAGTAAAGATTATTCTTTTCACACATAACGAGATCAACATAGCAGATACAATTGGTTTTGCTCTTATCATTCTAGAAACTTGTACTAATTTGCACAATAGCTTTGCTTTGTTTACTGTATTTCGTAACTATTTCTTTTAGTACTAAAACATTTTTAGGCAAGTCCATTCCACAGCTCTCATAGTACCGAATGATGCATATATCAATATGACGCCATGAATGTGTGTCTAAATGGCTTTGTGTGCTTTTTTTAGCATCAAATTATTCAATTACATGATTTTTACATTATTTATGAACTTGCCTTGTATAATGTTGTGGTGACATCTATGTGCAAAAAATGCAACGATTTGAACAAATAAAGACATTGCGGAAAATCTTTGAGAGAAAGAGGGTTGGCTTTCTGAGAGGCACTAAAAACTTACAAAACAGTGACTTTTCAACTTCACGGATGCATTGAAAAACTTATTAACCTAATAAGTGTGACTAGCTCTGCTCCTGATTGAAGCATATTTTATCCAAAATAGAAAAGCACTTTAAGCTAGCTTTATAACAAGCTTACAAAACCAATAAGTGTGATACTTTTCTAACTTCACAAAGGCATTGAGAAATATACAAAATTAAGAAGTGTCATTCTAACTTCAGAGAGGCACTGAGCAACTTACTAACCTAATAAGTGTGACTAGCTCTACTCCTTGATACATTTTATCCAAAAGTAGAAGATAAGGTTATCATACATTTTTGTGCAACCACTTATCCCAAGTGCTCAGCACAGCTATATCCTTTTACTTGTTCCACTCTACGTCAAGTCTCTGAAGTAAGGTGCCTCTCTAGGACTATCATATAATGCAGTGTTCACAAAAATTTACTAAAATTTCATTATCTATTATTTCCTAAAGAACCCTCCTTTTGATGATGAATGCTTCACCATATGAATTGCTACGCTGGACGCTATCTCATTGGCCGTCTTGTTCTGTCCGTAATAGTCGACAAAACCACCGTCTGGATCAAGCAAATACATGATAATGGTGTGGTCAACCTGTAAAAAAGCAAATGTGTTATCTGATTAAAACCAATAAGGAATTACTAAATGCACAATAACTAATTAATTAACTAGTAGCTGCAAAAAGGGCAAAGCCGCAATAAGATGTTTTTAACTGAATAGCTTGAAAAGCAACAACTAAATGTTTCTCTCTGGGACACTACAGCTCTAAGGTCTGGTTCCATCAGCACACACTCAGACTGGAACCGGATTGACCATATCAGGACCAAAATCAGGTTGGATGAGCATCCTCAATGTTTACTGGATACGGATCTCTCTAAGCTGGTGGAGCGGCTGACAGAACCTGATCAGATCCAGATGATTAAAATCTGTCAGATCCAGGCAACTGAATCCGGCCTGACTCTATAGCCAGTGTATGATCACTTAGGTTTTCTGATTAATAATAGCAAAATGCAAATTTTGTATTTTTCTTGTGCAGTCTTTTTGTATTTATTACTGCTTACAGTATTTGGTTCTTAAATTTTCAATGTATGTTAATATTCTACTATTGTATTGGCTACTAATGTTCAGTGTATGCTACAGGTAAATGTCATGTGAACGCAAGCATATTTTCATGCCAGTATGGCTCATTCCACTTTTCATGTGAACAATCTCTTAGCTACTTCACAAAACATTTTATCAATTTTTTTGCAAAACTAAAACCAGAATTTTTTAACAGAAACTTCAGTATAGTATGTAAAAAACCTTAACTTAATGGCTCCAAGCAACTAACTTACAATGTAGTCATCATCCTCATCACGTGGTCCAGCACTGGAATACACCCTATAAGATTTACACGCTTCCGTTACTTGTTCTTTACTGCCAGTCAAACCAATCAGCTTTGGAGAAAACTCTAGAGGAAAAACATAGTAAGTATTTCAGTTTTCTGAGAAAAGAATGAACATTGTTAAGATTTATTTATTACACTTTAAAGCATTCATGGGTGCACTTAAGCATTTAAAAGCTTTAAATGTGTGTATGTATATATATATATATATATATATACATATATATATATATATATATATATATATATATATATATATATATATATATATATATATACACACATTTATAAAAGCAATGAATTTTTCAATTTATGAAAATGCTTATTATTGAACAGAGCAGCAGCTGGTGGTATAAAACTATTTTTATATCTACGTATTCTCTCTTTTGGCAGGATGAATTGATAGCCTCTTCTATTTGAATAATGTAATTGTTGTAACAATGCAAATTCAGAATTAATTAGTTTAATGCTGTATTTGATACAAGTATTTGGCTTAAAATGTCTGGTCACTTTGAAACATTAGCTTTCTACTCTAACATGGAACCGATTAACAGAAATTTTAACAGACTTTACTTACATCTCCTATTTATCTGATATTTAGTTATTTTAACCACAAAAATAGCAAAATAATAAAAACAAATATATAAGCGATCGCATGGCCAAAGACACCTGCAAAAGGTGGTGTGCAAAATCCAATAGGTTCCTGTGCACATACATACCTGTACAAGACCTATATTTCACTTAACGCTTCACACACACGTCACCTATGTCACACATCACAAAGAGTGAACAAATGGCTAAAAAAATGTTACTTGTAAAGATACAGAAATTGCTTTACCTTCAACGTACTGTTTAACAGCATCTATAGTGTCTCTCGCAGGATCCACAGAGATAAACAGTGGAGTTAAATTTGGCGTGTTTTCCATTGCGTCTGAAAAACACAAAAAGTATCTGCTTGCACAAAAACTCGCATGCCCAAATCTATTTTGTGAAAATGCTTCATTATTAAAACACCATTTTGCCCATGAAATCTTTAATAAGTGCACGCTTTTTCAGACTTCTGCCATAGATAGGGACTTAAAAGACAAAAAACTCTTTTGTTGGCTAAAGTATAGGCAACACTAGCCATGCTGCAAATCATTTTCACCTAGGCTGTTCAAAAAGGAGAGTGCTTATTGAACTACCCTTGTTGAACGCAATGGATAACCGATTGTTATTTACACATAGACAGATGACTAGCTCAACAATCGTGTTAAGTGACTGAAGTTAAGAATGGCGTCAACCCTGGTTAGTTAATGGATGAGTGAATGGGTTTCATTCTTGGTGGTCTTTCTTGCGGTTTACATGACACGAGGATTTATACACATCCAAATGTGGCTGCAGGTGCAACGGCTCATCTTATAGGCATATGTAGCCTTGAAAGTAAGTCAGCTCCCGGTCTCATACGACCATCCAATTTGAAGAGAAATTGTTGTTGAATGTTGGGTTCTCGCTTGCAGTACACATAAACGTATAAAAAAAATTAAAGTTTGAATGTGCACCCTGTGAGGGTAAACCCTGACAAAGATAAAGCTTAAAAAATCAATAATTAATTGCATACCAACTATGTCCACTGCTTCACACATCTTTTCGATTTCATCAGGACAGATGTCGGGACAGTGGGTGAATCCAAAGTAAAGGATCACCCACTTTCCTAAAAAGTCCTTGGAACTTTGTGGCAGACCGTAGTGGTTGACGAGATTAAACGGTCCTCCAATTCTTGCCTTCCCCAAGTTCCTGGACCTCTCTTTTTCAATTTCTGAAAAAATAATGTAAACATAACAAGACATAAGCAACGATCTAAGTGTACCATTAATAATTGTCTCTCCATATGATATTATGAGAATACAGACTAACAGCGTCTTACCCATTTCTTTTTCATATCTCAAGTATTTCATTCCAAAGTAAACTACTCCGGCAACACCGGCAGTTAGCGCCACGTTCTTCCATGTGATTGGCTGATTAACAAACAAAAAAATGTGATTTACTCAGTTAAGCACAACAAACTCTCAGAATTTAGTTTGTCCAATTTCTGAAGAAGGGCAGTTAAATTGAAAGCAGCCATAAAAATGTCCAGCTAACTTACCCCTTTTCCTTGTCCAGGCTTCTTACGTTTTGGTACAGCCTCCGCGTAGGTTCTCCGACAAAACTGCATAAAAAGTGAAATTATGAAAAAGAAATCTGCAATTGGCATTGCTCATATTACGCAATGTCAGTAAAATGATGGTTACGATCCTGTGGCATCATGTATTTTTATTCCTATACAATGTGACTTGGTTATGGGGTATGGCAGCATTAAAAATACAGAAAAAATTGCACTTTTAATCTGCCTTAACACTTGCCACCTAAAGATGGCTGCACAAATTACACAAAAATTTATTTGAATTTGCGTTATACAAACGGAAAAGCACTTACAAGTGTTTAAATTAAAACAAAGTAGAAAACGCTGCAAAGGCATAAATGAAAAGCGAGAGAAAGTCACATTTAAAATTTTAACAAAATACTATGCTATACTGTAAGAAATAGTTACAACTTGCAAATAAATATATATTGTCTCAATTTATAAAAATGGAACTGTTTTGGGATAATGGCCTTTGTTCTCCTGAGCTGCAAAAGCTAACGTTCGAACATCGTGAAAAATTGTTCTGCTAAATTTGATTACATTTTGATCATACTTTTTCGAGGTTATTACCTAAAGAGACAGACAAAAAGACGGATGAAGAGATGGCTACAGGAAAATATATGTTGCAAAGTTTTACAACTACAACTCGTCACAGCTGAAATTTATACTTAAGGGCCAACCTAAGTTTTTGATCATAATTCTATTAATGTTCAGATGAAAAACAAATACCTTATTTTTTGCCATATAAGATATTCAGATACATAAGATCCATTTTGTAAGGCAAATTTAAAATAAATTTAGGCCTCAGTTTATATAAAAGTTTTTAATAATGCATCACTTGTTGCCATTCACTGGCAAAAGTGTTGAGAGGCTCACCTAAACTTTTACTCAAAAACAAAATTTCGACTTTTTGATCAATAGCCAAAATGGTTAATTTCCCTTTTGACAAATAAAAAACCCAAATAACAACTAACATCTGGACATTACAGGTTTATAGGCTGTATTAATAATCAATATCAAATTTAGATTTTCAGCATGAATAATATTGCAGACTGCAAAGATTACTGATTGCTGCTAGGGCAAAAAGTTAAAAGTTTGAGTGAGTGTACCACTAGTTATAAGTTTGAGTGAGCGAACTACTGGTTATAAGTTCAAGTGAGCAAACCACTGGTTATAAGTTCGAGTGAGCGAACTACTGGTTATAAGTTCGAGTGAGCGAACCACAGCTTATAAGTTTGAGTGAGCGAACCACAGCTTATAAGTTTGAGTGAGCAAACCACTGGTCACTTGCATGATAGAAATGTGACTTAAAAATTTAATATTCTTTTTACTTCGTACTTCGAGTGTAATAAAACCCATGGCCAATTATCCTTAGTATATTCGCCTATTACAGGTGTAGTAATAAAAGTTGTGGCCTACACTAGGCTTCTGCATTCAGCATATTATATACAAGCCACCTATAGCATGATTTTCCTGGAAAAAATGCATGTCTTATATCGAAAAGTATTAGGCCAAATCTAAATATCTTTAATACCTTGTTATGAAAAACGAAGCTACTTCGGTTTGCAAACACAAATGCTTGTGAAGCTTCTGTCTGAAGAGCTTTTTTACACAAGGGAAAAATTCTATACATGATGTAGGTCATGTCAGAATCACAGCAATCTGGAAAAAATGGATTATAAACAAAATGCTACTACAGCCATGGCAAATTTGTCTATAATACTTTACAACACTACATAATAGTTGCCAACCCACATAACAGAAAATTTTTATCAAAAAGTAATCACAAGGCAGCACTATAAAAGCCTACATTGTGGGTGCACTACATTACATATACTTGTAAAGAGTAGATAAGTGGTCCTAGTAGATGCAAAAGAAAAAATTACACTAATAATTTAAATCAAATACAAACAGTGCATTGTGTTTTTCATTATGTAGTTTTTTTGCATTTAAAAAAACTCTTTTTTCCGTATCTTTTCAGTAAATGCAAGGAAAAATTCTAAGGCCTTTCGAAGCACACTAAACTGCAAACAGAAAATCATAATGCGCTTTTTGTATTTGATTAAAACATTATTCGAATGGGGCACAGCAACAAAGCTTTTAAACTAATAATTAAAATAAAAAAATTGTCAAATAAAAAGCACTATTTAAAAATTTAAAATTTACAGGTTAAGTAGGTCTCAGCTAAAAATAATTGCTGTTTATTGTAATAAGGGGCAAATGATCAGCTAACCACTGGTTTTTCATCATCCTCAGAATCTTGTCATTTACTAAAACAATTAGCCAGAGTAAAAAGTGTAATTGTGTAAATTTAAAATCCAAGAAAATTTTGTATCTCCACTAGGACTCGAACCCAAGACCTTCCTAGCAGCAGTATCATTCAACCACGAAGGTACTCGACTTTTCAGTGGAGGAGGAGGAGCAAATTTATAAGCCACTAGAGGTTTATCAGTGGGGAACTATAACCTGCACTACACATTTTTTTACCACAGATTACCGTAGATCAACAGGGCGAAGCCTACAAATAGGCATTTTGCCCATAGTTGTCTCTCTTGATAAACCTCTGTTAATTGTTTTATCACAAGTTTTCTCTCTATATAAATCGAAGAGAGAAACTTGCGATAAAGTAAACTTGTGATACAATTAACAGAGGTTTATACATTATTGCGTATGTAATGTTTGTATTTATGTTATCTCTCTTATGTTGTCTCTCAAATGGAAGTGCCGCCTAGCGGCAGTTGTCATGGTGTAGTGAGGAAGCAAGGTCAGTGGTGGTGTGGCAAACTGGTCAGATGTGTTGATTTATGATAGACTGGAATGGTGTTGCAGGGGGGGGGGGGTGAACTTTAAAAAAACGTTTAAAGTCCTCTCAGGCTGGAACAGATCGTGGAACTTCATTGGATGATCTTCCCAATACATGTCTAGCTTTCTAGCTTCTTCTTGAATTGATCTGCTGACGTGGTGTTCCATATCGATGTGGTGAGGGAGTTCCATAATCACTCTGAAAATGAATCTGTTCTTGTGTCTACATCCGGGCTTTGTAATCTTGTATCCCCTCCACATGGATTAACTTAAAAAAATTTTCTGCTATCAATTCTTGTAAGGTTGTTGTATATATGCTACAGCATGATTTGGTTACCTACTTTTCTTCTGAAACGTAAGGATGGTAAATTTAGTCTCTGCATTCTCTCTGCATATGGTAGATCTTTGATTGATGGTACTAACTTGGTGACTTTCCGTTGTATAGATTCTACCTTACGTACTGCTTGAAGTTTGAATGGACACCAAATTACATCACCATAGTCTAATATTGGTCTTAAAAATGTTTTGTATAAAATGTATATCAGTATCCATATAGGTGAAAGAGTGCCGTATCATCCATAATTGTTTCCTAGCTCGTTTGGATATTTCGTCAAATGTGAGAGACTGGTCAATTAAACACCCAAGTCTTTCTGTTTTGTTACTGCTATTATTGGTACTGACTGATTTGTATGGATGCGCATATAGTAGCCATGAGTTACACTGTCTGTCCCTACGTGCAGAACCTTACACTTTTCACGTTGAAAGGCATTTGCCAAGTTTGTGATCATGAGTCTAATAGGTTAATATCATTCTGGAGTCTACGGTAGTCACTATTTTACCTCAGTATCCTGTAGATTTTTGTATCATCCGCAAATATTTTCAGTCATGAATTTAAATTGTCTGGCAGATCGTTGATGAACATAAGAAATAATATAGGCCCTAATACACTTCCCTGTGACACTTCGCTCCTAACTGGTCTCCATGAAGATTTCTAGGAGTTGATTCGAACGCATTGTGAGCGGTCTTTAAGAAAATCTTCTATCCAGTTGTAGAGTTTGCCAGAGATCCCATGTGCGGCAAATTTTAACATGAGCCTTCTATATGAAACTTTATCGAAGGCCTTCTGCAAATCATAAAATATTAGGTCCACAGAAAACCCTTCATCCAGCACTTCTTGATAGTCATTTAAAGGCTCAAGTAGGTTTAAAGTGCAGGAACTTCCTTGTAAGAATCTGTATTGAGAGACAGCAATAAGCTCATTGATAATGAGATGGTCGTAAATAGCATTTCTAATTACTTTCTCAAGAAGTTTACATATAACTGATGTAAAGCTTATCGGTCTGTAGTTGGTTTTTGTTCACGCTCCCTTTTCTTAAAAATCAGAGACACAAATGAATTTTTCCATGATTGTGGTAATTTGCCCTCATTAATTAATTTTTTTTAAAATACATACTAATGGTGTTGTTAAACTTGCTACTAATTGTTTTATTGCAAATGGGTGAATATCATCTGGTCCCATGGAAGAGTCAGCTTTGAGATCAGTTATGGTTTTGGATACATTCTCTTCAGTAATGCAAACAGTGTTGATCTGTGCATTCGTACGGGTGATTGGCACAGCAGCTCGACCATCTTCTTCCGCGAAAACACTAACGAAATATTCGTTAAGTAGTTCAGCTTTGCATGCAGCATCAGCGACTTCCTCTCCATTTTCCTTTAATGTGGGACCTTTTCGTGTTTCTTTAAATTGTGGTTGACATATGCCCAGAAACGTTTGGGGTGCGATTTTATTGACATTACTAGTCGTTTTTTGTAATTTCTTTGTTTTCCTTATAGTCTGAGTATTAGTATTTCTTTGTCAAGCGTACAAGTTGAAACTAGTAAGATCTTGTCTAGCACAGTATCTCCATTTAGCATGTTTGGATTTTATAGCTTGAACAGCTTCTTTTGTCATCCAGGATTTGAGTCTACTGGTTTTTACTCTACATAGTAACAGGTGTAAACTGGTTCATTGTTTCTGTAAATTGGGAAAAGAAGTAGTCCCAGGCTTGTTGGGTAGGCTTGTATGTTAATGCTTCCTGCAAATTTGACTGTAGGAATACGTTATTCAATTGGTCGTAGTTTGCTTTAAAAAGATTTCTTCAAGACAAATGAGCCTTAGTTTATACTACATCTGTCAAAGTTTAAGATGTTATAGTTACTTTTTCCAAGTCGTTCATTAACATTTACATTACAAACGAGTTCTGGATCATTTGTAAAAATTAGATCCAGGCAGCTGGGATTTGTCCATGACGGTAACAAGTGTTTATAGAAACATGTTGTATAGTAGACTTTCGCATACAGTATGCATGAATTGAGCTTCTAGCAGTGTGTCACTCAAGTCGCGATAAGTCATGTTGCTCCAGTGGGTGGCAGTGAGACGTGTCATATTGAAGTCCCCTACAATAATTATCTTGGCGTTACTATAGAGTGATGTGGCATCAAACAGTTTTAGAAGTAATCTGTTCGTTGTCTGCAGATGAGGACGGACTCCTATAAATGCACCCTATAATATATTTGTTAGATCTAGAAGTCGTTATTTGAATACAAGCACTTTCATTGAAATTATAAGTGTTTTCCTGACAAAAATTAATACATCATGTCCTGCATTCCAGTGATCTGTGTCAGCAAATGGCGTGTAATAGCCAAGAAGGTTGAAATACTCAGGTGTCATATTAATGAAGAATTTTTTGGTTTTACCTCTACTATGCAGATTACATAGTGAGAAATCATTCACGTCAGTGCATTTATAGGTGTAAGAAAGCAATAGTAATTTAGAAAAACAGAGAAATTTTGTACCTCCATTGGGAGTGGAACCCGAGACTTTCTGCTTTCTGTGTAGTTATGCTAACCATAGGCATTACACCCACAGAAGCACTGGGCATCAGTGTCATAATGTGAGATCAATGTAACAAAATTGCAATACGAATACTAAATAATTATAAAAAGTTTGAACAATTTCGCAAACCCGCTACACTTAGCAATTTCAAATTTATCTTTATTAGTGACAATACTCAATAGTACTTAATAAGAACTAACACTAAGCCTGCTCTACATTCCTGCGGCCTACTGTGTAAGACCTCTGACCGCCACTTAAAAAGAACTTGCTTGTGGATAGCGTTACCTATTCACCATCAATTTGATTTACATTTCAGTCAAACAGGGTGTGATGTAACTGTACTTCGAAACGTTTCATGCTTTACACATTTTACATGTACGCCGCCATGTTTAGTTAGTAGATAGACACCACGCTCATTCTGCTTTAAATTATCAAAAGAGTTATTCAGATAGTTACTCATCTAAAAGCCAGAAAGTCCAATCGAAAGCTATGCGGTACGGAGTAACGGGCACAAGGTTGACAATCTAGCAGTAACTGTTTATGTGGAGTGTAAAACTTGGTAGTGTTTTTCGAAGTTCACAAAGTCTAACGTGTGTGATTATAAATATTAAAAAGGTATTTTTGAATTACTGGGAAAAGCTATTACCAAGTTTGGTGCTTGCCTAGATTTTAAGTTAAAGAATATTCCTAGTAGTAGTAGCTATACTACTCGTGACAGCATAATCTCGCTTTAGACCTACATTATAAATCGTTATGTACAAACGAACGACAATGCCTGCTGTAGAAATTTTTTATTATTTTTTAACTCATTTTGGTTTTTATCTATATTGATTAATAATTATAGAGTTATAGTAATAATATAGCTGCTAATACCCCACCTCTGGATTATGGTTAGAAATTTGTATCCAGTGAATGATACTAGACTAATTTTCAAGTGACAGAAAATTGAGCCTGGTGGGCCAACAATATACTTCTGTAATCACAAGAATCGTCTTGGGAATCTGCTAATGTCCCTCACTAAATGTCAACGGTAGCTTATGATTTTGACTGCCTGTGAAGTTGTGAGGCAATTACTGGATTGGCTTCTATTACTTTTTTGCTTTACAGTTTGTCACACACTTCTTCCTGTGCTCAGTGGCAGGGGCCGCTGGGCCGACATATTATATTGGTGCTTTTGGCAGAACCAGAAACCAGCTAATTATCAAGGATGCCTGCGTTGGTGTAGATGTTTATGTTGTTGGTTGTTAGAATTTAGGGCTATATAGATGTTGCTTTTTTGGACGTAAAGATGAGTCATTTTCCAGAATTGTTATTCTCTAATTTTTAAGTCTGAGAAAAATGTAAAGCTCTGCAATCTGCACAAGCCACTAAAATTTGCCATATTTTGACCACACATAGACATAGACATAGACATTTTATTTTTCTCCAATTTGTGTCACAAATTTTACACTACACTACAAGTTACTTGTCAGCATAGGTCACTAGAAATACTAGCGGTCATTCAAAGATCAACAGAACTACAGACATTGTGCGACATGTCAAATGAAAGCATGATACTTTCAAGGTCATGAAAGCTATTTGAAGGCAACATAAAGAAAATACCACCTTTTTGCAAACCATTGCTATTATTTGACTCATATAATTAAATTTGAAGCTACTCTAGAAAGCATTGCATCTGTAGAAAAGGGTACTGTACAAAAACTTTTATGAAATTCTCAATTCTGATACATGATTGCCAAAATTCGGTTCTCTAGTCGCTGTATACTTTGACTATGCTGGTATAATGTGACGGTCATTATAACCCATTTTGCATGTGGATTTCGATGTGAGTCACTCTCATTATAACCCATTTTGCATGTGGATTTCTGTGTGAGTCACTTTCTCATATCATTGTGCTTAGATTACACATAAATGGTGCGGATCCAAAATTTTTAAAAGGGGGCACCAGAATGTCAAAGAATAGAATGTTTGGTACACTACTGCGGAGTGCCCCTAATGCTCGAGTGCCAATGGCGGGTAAGGGGGGTCTCAAGAAAATTTTGAAAATTTGGGACGGGTTTCCAGCAATCTGAGCACACATCTGAGTCCAAAATAAGCAGGGCCATAACACCAGTCATTCCTTCAATTTCGAGAAGTTTGCCAGTAAGGCTGACTTTCCTCATTCCAAGATCTTTTTAATTTCCGCATCAATTTTAAGTGTCACAGTGAAGTGAAATGAATATTCAATTTTCCTGCGACACGAGTTTACTTAAACACATACACTACAGATTGAATGAAGATGAAAATTTCTTTCTTTTATCCTCACACAGGGTGTTCATGACTCACCCAAAAAAGTAACAAAGTAACAATTTCAATTTCAGCGAATGGACAATCAGCTTCACTCTCAGTCAGTTCACTCAGCTTCCTCGAGGGTGGCAGGGATTCCCCTTTCATATAACCAAGAAGTGCACATTCAACTAGTTTAGCCTTACATCAGTAGTCTGCAAATGTGTGCATGGAAGACCTGCCTTCTTCACACTTCATATATGAACATCATGGATGTATTCTGAAATAAAATAATTTTGTCATGGCAAAAATAAGTGGGCCTGCTGTGTCCGGTCTTGGATCCGCCTGTGCATGAAGGCAGATTTTCAATGTGTGTTTCTTCTGAGACTGCCGCCTTCTTGCAGTCACACTAGATCCAGATACAGAAAAGCAGATTACATATCTAAACTGAAGTTGTCTTGTAAAAAGTAAAATCTGTCACATCTACGACTTTCCGTGACTGTCATGGATGTGACAGCTTTTACGTGGGGTAGACAACTTCAGTTTAGAATTAATGTGCATATGAAACCTAATAGATTACATGTCTACTCTCGTAAATACCTAATGAAATAAATCACTCGTAGACTGTTAGTATAGCAGAGTTTAACTATTTTGTGCAATATTCATTATATATCATCTTTCTGTATCTGGCTTCTCCATATTTGTCAGAGAGGGATCATACGTCATTTGAGCAGCTTCATAAGGCATAGTATTGTAACATACTCGGTGTACTGCTTTCAGACATTCCTAATTATTAGGTGACCTTAAACTGTGATCTTTGAATTTATGCTGCTATGTTTGAATCAGGTGGAAAATGCCTTTAGTTGAGAAGAACAAACCTGGGCTTTGTTTTATGGTCAGGCCTAATAGACCACATTAAACAAACAGGTCTACAAGATGAAATGCTATCGTTTTTCTTCTCGTGTTGTGTACGTGTATATACAAAAAAAACTAATTTGCTTTTTCGTATCTAAGAACTTTCACTTTTGTCTTTACTGAACCTCAGCGGCCTGCTTTTGACAAAGTGCCCCAGGCAAAATCCAGCCCAGCCCCTTGTGAATGTGAGCATTTATTACCGAGGCATTAGCAGCTCACTTACAATTGGTGCTAATGTGCTCTACTAGCCTAATACGGTAAAAAACCTGCAATTTGAACTGACGTATTTGGGGTGATTACAGTGAAAAAACAGTCTATGCTGAATTAGGCTTACAAGTGTTGTATTACTGCTGTGATACCAGGCAGTGTGAATTACGTTGTATCATGCATTGCACCAAATACATAGTATGTTTCATTGTTTTATAGAATCAGATGTCACCAACACTAAGCTGATTATGTAAAAGTGAACCGCAAAAAAACATGTGTGCAAAGTACTGAATGTACCATTCCAGTCGTTAAACTAGTTGGCTGTTGCCGAAATCAGATTAAAAATGGTGGTAAGCATAAAAAATTAATTATGTAGTTGTATATATGTAGTTGTATATCAAGTAAGATTGGCGCACATGAGAATTTTTCCCTAAAATATTTGGATGAAAAATCTCACACTTCAACTTTTTACATATAAATTTTAGTGTAATTTCCAGATTTGATCCTCATGTGGAACAAGTTTGAAATGTAGTCGTACTTTTCCTAAAACAAATATGTGTAATTGTACCCTGTTATTCCTAGCTAAAGATATTAAAATACATGTAGGCATTTTCATATCAAAGTAAATTTAGATGTTAACTGCCTATTGACAGTAGCTTAGCAAAGAAATCGATTAGTGTTCCATGTAAGACGAAGTCTGAGAAAAATTTGTGCTTTTTGTGCCGTGTTAGTACATGTAAAAAAACTAAACAGTGCTTTATTTATGTAATTTTACGCAAACTGCAGAGAGAAAATAGAGGCATAAGTTTGTTAATCTGTTAGTTTTTATTTTAAAGGATTAGTCATCTTGTTATGCCAGTATGTTATTTGAAATTTAGATTTTGCGAGTCGCAAGCTTGTTACCCATTGAAATTTGTAAATACTGTGTGAGCAAATCACTCCTGATTCTTAAAGCTCAGTTATTTCCGTGAGTCATAGGTAGATGAATAATGTTTGCTATTTACAATTATGTTCATACTTTAGTGATATGTTAGAGAAACTGTTGTTGGCGAAGTTATTTCTGTCTAAGCATAAATGTATGTGTAGGCTAAATTAAGCAGACAGTACACTTTGATTTCAAAATTACAGATCTTTTATTTTACTGTGTTTGCCATTTAATGGTAAAGCTGCTTGGGCCTGCAACGCCTCTGGCAATAATTTTAGTGAACTTTTCCTAATAATTTACTCAAATAATTGAGAGTTTTCTTTAGGGACACTCCTTGTTTTGTTTACTAAGCTAACGAAGTCCTACCCATCTTGCAAATGTGATTTATCTACAGCTTTCCGAGTTAGCCAAATACACTGGTAAACTTTACCTTTTGACTAATGACTCTTTTAAAAGGGTTTATTAGTTACAGTCCATTGTGCTTTGCATTTATTCTTTGTAACAGAATTTTGCAATATTTAACTTTGCGTGGCACTGCTAGTTTGTATAGCAATATTGTTTAGACTTATACAATAATGGCAGGTGGAAATACTCCATTAAGAAATTTACCTTTTAGTTGTAGGCCTATATATGTAGGTTTTCACACTTTTATGCTAATAAAATTAAAAGAACTACTAGTTGGATCTACAATGCTATGTTGCAATTTTTAGTTAAATCCATGGTTCATGTATGTTTTATATTTTAGTTATATTTACATATCTAGCTACATTTTGCTACTATACACACACACAGGCACGCATGCACACATGTGTGCGAGTGTGTGTAGTAGCAAAATGTAGTTATGTATGTAGATACAACACAATATAAAACACGTATGACATGATTGCTTTCTAGAGCTAACTATTACTTTTATTGGCATAAAAGCGTGAATACTCATATTAGTTAAGCAAGTAAGAAAAACAATGAAAAATATGAAAAGCAAGTAACTAGGGCATAGAAATATAATAATATGTCCACCATGTTTCTGTCAGTTTTACATTTCAAAAATAGGCCAATGATATTGTAACTACCTGTATAGCAAATTTAGGCAAAAGATTATTGATTTATTAATAACAACATTAGCATACCTGCATAACTACAAATTTTACTATAATTATGCAGTGTATCATGTAAATTTAGTTGAAAAAGGTCAAATGTGGCATGCTGTGTGTTTTGTAGAGTGATGCCTTTTAACAGTTTTGAAATGGTGTAGTGAAAGTACTTACTTTTCCCTTTGTGTTTCTTAGTTATCATTTAATCCATCAAGTTTGTTCATTTACAGTGTAAAAACCTTGCACTACACATTGCACTTTAAAAAGATTTGCATCTTTGCCTCTGTTTCAAAGCAAAAGTAGAAAAAACACAAATAAAAAACTACATTACCACATTACCACTCATTACTCATTATGTGAAGATCTGCCAATTTCCAATTAAAGTGATCATCTCCGTGAGATCCTTTGGCAATTTTGCTTCCCGATATGACTACCGGTTGAGTTTGCAGGAAGAGGATGTGGAGATATGCAGGGAAATACAACAGTTTGAGATCCTGAATTGTTCATGGTTGCTGAAATAATTGTGTTGCATTTATGCTAGTGTATTGTTTAGCATTCTACTTTCAGTCCTTAAACATGAATTTATTTTGTTAAATGGATTGAAAGTATGGCGAATGATCGAAGTGTGATATCAGTGTGAAAGTCAAACTGCAATTATTCATACTTTGTCATATACTGGAGTTATGGAGGTATTAGTATAACCATATATTGCAGTTATGGAGGTAATAGTATAACCATATATTGGAGTTATGGAGGTAATAGTATAAACATATATTGGAGTTATGGAGGTAATAGTATAATCATATATTGGAGTTATGGAGGTAATAGTATAACCATATATTGGAGTTATGGAGGTAATAGTATAACCATATATTGGAGTTATGGAGGTAATAGTATAACCATATATTGGAGTTATGGAGGTAATAGTATAACCATATATTGGAGTTATGGAGGTAATAGTATAACCATATACTGGAGTTATGGAGGTAATAGTATAACCATATACTGGAGTTGTGGGGGTAATAGTATAACCATATACTGGAGTTGTGGGGGTAATTGTATAGCCAAAATATACTGTACAGTATATTACTTCTTATATGTCTGTCATTTTAAAAATAAGTAGTACATAAAATGGTATCTCCCGTTATGAACCCATTTATTTACTTTATGTTCTTAGCGTTATCATTGGCAAGCAACCAATGTGAAACGGAGCGGTGTGGACGACATGGTTCTGCTTCCAAAGATACAAGACTCTGCTATTGTGGATAATCTTCACAAGAGATACATGGATGACTGGATCTTTGTATCTTTTTTTGGTGAAGCAAAAAAGGATAGTTGTGAAAGAAGTTTGATTAATTATAGCACATTATTTTAATTTTGAATTAGAATTCTCAGTCGTTCTTTACATGACCTATAACCTTTAACATTTCGAGATGGGAATTCTATCGTTTAACTATGGTCTCGCTAACTATTGTTCAACTTGACATTTGCATTTTAGTCATGTTTTAAAGGCTTAAATTCACTTTTTCCCAATAAGCCCTGTCTGTAAAGTGTAGTATGTTATTAAAGTACCCACAAACTACTTAGTTTTGGTATTACTTGTAAATGCTTCCACACTATATTACTTTCCAAATCTTTTGTGTTATATTTATGAGACTTGTGCAAGGATATCATTTCATTTAATTTACCCCACATTCACTTGACAAAACGAACTCTGCAACCCTTCTAATGGGCACGTGTACTTTGCACTTCCGTAGTCTAGTTCTAGGATCTGGCTGTAATAAAAAAGTATACATGTCTAATACCTGTTCTGAAGTTTAAACTCGCTGTAACAGTTATTGCTCGTCAATATTTGTGTTTTATGGTTCCCTAAACTGTAGATATACATTTTGAACGTTTACTTATAAAATTTTCCCGTTTGCTGTGTTTGTTTAAGCATTACCGCTATCAAGGATTGTTAAGCATTGCCTTTGCATAATGTTTCTGTTTAAATTGTGTAGTGGTGAGGGTAAACAGAGGTATTTGCTGACAGCGCTGTTAAATTGTCAATGAATATTAAGGGTTTCTGTTTCTCTGAAAAACTTCAGAAGGACAGGGATTTTAAAAGTTAATGTAATAGAAATTCAGAAAAATGTGCTTGTTTTATTTATAATCTGGGAATAAGCTGTTAATTTTTCAGAAAAAATGTTCAATAAGTATGAAGAGCTTGCTTTTTGAAATTATTTTTTAACTAAAAAGATCTGACATGTGTCAAAATCTTGTGGCAAAGATATTACGTTATAAGACAATGCTCGCCATTACACACAGTGCTTGAATTTAGGGTATATGGGGTATCAGATATATACATTGTTAAAAAAATAAATGCAAATATATGACTAGGGTCATATAATGTGTAATAAGTAAAAAACTGAGAGCGAATAGAACACACATTGCGACTGTTTATAGTGTATAGCAATCAAAAATTTCCTCATTGTTGCAAGGCATTTAATATTCAAATGATGCCGCATAACATGTCTTTTAGGCACGTAAATTTTTATTAATTATTATGAATATGCAGATGAGTACGTTTGAATTTTGCAACTAAAAGGTTGGCCCACAAATTTAACCACAAAAATTCAAAAAGTTGCTTCAGCAGTTTCAGTTGCTGAAAATCAAAGAAAAGCCAAGCCTTCAGAGCCAATTTTTGACCCAGGCCCAAAGTTTAATGGTGAAGAGATAAGTCCAAAGTGAAACACCAAGATATCACAGGACAGTGAGGAAAGAAGCTACAAATTAGTAAGAAAACAAAAATTCCGAAGAGTTATTGCTCAGAATTTATTTAGAGATTTTTAAATTTAGATGACAAGCTTTTGTTATTGTTGACGAAATTTGCAATACAAATGAGCAATAAACAAGTGAAAAGCTGTCTTGAAAGCGCCCCTATATATATATATATATATATATATATATATATATATATATGACTCCAAATTGCCTTCAAATGCAATAAAAAATGTATTAGCAGCCAGGGTGCTGCCCCTAATTCTTCTCTAGACCCTAAGCTGGGTTGCCGAGTTCTGGACTGTACAGTATGTTACAGTTTGTTTAAGTTTTACAATATCGAGCTCTGATTACAGTAGTTGTGGACATTTATACTTGTATGTATATATATTTATATATACCATTTATTTCGTACATGTAGTACATTTTTACAAAAACAATGCAATAAAAAACAGACAATAGAGTATAAAGTTAATATAAAGGCATGCAGAGATGCGAAAAAACAACAGACATACAATAAATTTAATGCATAAAAAAACACATGCATAATATTGTAGAAATGCGGGAATCTCTTTTTTGGCTATAATCCAGTACACATGCACACACATACACACACACCCACATGCGCACACACACAAACTGTATTCCATTAACAACCTTGAAACGTTTTTTTAGGTTGTTCTTTCTGTTTTTACTTCGTATTTGCCATTTCTAATGCATTGCCTGTACTATAATGGTGTGTAGCCATTATGAAAGTTTGTTTGTGCTTTCCTTGACACTGTTTTCAGACATACATAGGTCCTGTTCTGATCAGCGTCAATCCATTCAAACAAATGCCTTACTTCACGGAGAAGGAAATTGAACTCTATCAAGGCTGTGTAAGTTTAATACAACACCAAAGTGACAAATTTGACTTTTATTACAAGCATGCTTTCTTTACTTCTTCCTATTTTCTTTACTTCTTTATTGTTTTTTGTAACGCCTATGTAGTTTTTTTATAGTTTATTCATTTATTTTCTTTGTATGATACTAATTAAGTCGTTATAGTTGTAAATATTTACTATCATTGTGTCAACTAGTGTGTGATTTTTGTCCTGAAAGTATTATTGTATATATGAACCTAGAGTGTGTAATAAAGACTTAAATCAAATCAAATCAAATAAAAAAATAAAACTATAAGTTCTCTCATGTTGACTGTCTCCCTACTGTTTTAATCATAAATTTCTCGCATGTATTTCACAGTCATTGTTCTTTTTTCCAAATAAATTCTACCTCAGGATATTTTTTGTACCAAAAAGTTTTTTGCTTGGGCTGTGACTGTGTTCTGTTTAGGCCCAGTATGAAAATCCACCGCACATCTATGCTCTAGCAGACAACATGTACCGGAACATGCTTATAGACAGAGAACGACAGTGCGTTATTATCAGGTTTGTGCCCATAATTTGGTTTTCTTGAAGTTAGGTAAGACATAAAACGAGTACAGGCGAAAGCACAAACAAACAAAGTAGTCTGTGCCAAAATATGGAACCTCAAGGAGGATCAGAAATTTATCCTCTGATGTTATTTTAAAGAATTTAACCAGTGGCGGCTTAGAGTTAAAATTACTGGAGATGCCGCTACAGAAAATTTTTAGCCATTGTTTTAATACTGTGTAAAGCGAAACAAATATATGTAATTTTAATGTTGTAATTGTAATTTTAAACAAACAAACGTACGAAAGTTTGTACATATAAACTTGATAGAGTCCTAAACAAAAGATATTTTTGCTTATTCCATGGTTTAAAACTTATTGCACAAGTGTCTATGGTATACCATTGTAGAGAAGTTACAAAGCCTATATTATTAAAGAATTGAAAGTTACCTATAACAAGTAACCATTTAAATAGTTAGAAGGAAGCTATTTTTATCGCCCCATGATTGCAACACTAGTCAAATGTGTATCAACTTGTAAATTGAGCGCTTTGACGTAATCATACGGAAAGTTGTTTATTCTTTTAAAAATCGATTAGATCACTATATTAATATTTTAATACTAATCTTTAAATTCTGATTATTAGTAAGAATTTTTATATTTTTAGCAAATAGAAAACGATTTTATTTGTAAATACCTAATCATACTCATGTATTATATTGCAAATAAACTTTTAAATTTGTTTTAGTACCGTTTTATGCTTGTATTTATTTATGTAGCTGTGTTTTGTGTACTAGCTTCCGAAATAAATAGAAATTCAGTTCATTTTCAATTTTAACAACAACTACCTACACAGATTAATGGCCTAAATTGTCGCAGTTCAAGCTTGATCCATTCACGGTAAGCACGTGACAACAGTTACTGACAACAAACTGTATGAGGGACAGTACTTTTTCTACCTGGGCTGAGATATATGCCCATGGCATATGCACCAAACAGCCAAACACCGCATTGCTGGAGGGCACTGTGCTGGGCTGTGGAGCAAACAGTACTACCCTCTGGTTTCGTGAAAGTATAAAGAAAGAACTAAAGAAAAAAGATGTATTATATTGGATATTATCGATAATATCGAGTGAAAGTGGGGGTGCAGTTCCACAGTACCTATACACGAGCCGCTACTGAATTTAACTTTCAAATTATCTCACAAGTACTGTTTTGTACTGTAGTGCTGTCTTTGTTGCCTACTTAACTTGTAGTTGTAGCACATAGAATAAGACAGTCCTTTCCATTATGCTGCAAACGTTGCTTTGTTGACGCAGCACAGTTTGATAATTCTCTTCGACCGATTTCCATAATAACCTGGTAAAGTTTGTGACAAATGTCGGGACTTGTTAAGACCATTTCATCCTTCTTAATTTGCAAAATACCTATAGGGGAGTTTAAGCTTTTCTGTGGAATTTCGGAACTAATCCTGTATTTGAGACTAAAAAGTGCTTTTGAATTTTGAGGTCAGTTATTGTTCGGACAAATAATTGCAAAAACATTACTTATTGCAGTGGTGAGAGTGGCGCTGGAAAGACTGTAGCTGCAAAGTACATCATGCATTTCCTAGCACGAATTTCTGGCGGTGGCAAGAGAGTGCAGGTAAATCATACAAGCTCAAATAATATCTGTAGTAGGGAGAGGGGTTGATGTATTGATGAAAGAAGTTGAGTCCATATCATTTAGTTCGCTCATTTTCCATTCTTCGTAAGCTAGCACTGAAATGTACGGTTTCTGTGTAACATGTTTGAGCCAAATTGCTATTCTTAAATTTGTTGCCTCACCTGTCTTTACATTATTACAGTGGGTGGTGCTTGATCATATGGAAATGTTAACAATAACGATATGTATCGATTATGGTATCGATATGAAAATTTGTTTTTATTGTTATCGTATTTATATTATTCAATGAATATTGTTATCGTATAAAATTTAGTGCATATCGTTGCTTATCGCTCTCCTTTATAAAATCATTTCAGTTGCTTTTTCAATATGCACCAGAATTAAGCAAAAAGCGTTCTTATACTTTCTTCCTGCAATAACGGCTGTCTTCATTCGGTTTAGTGACATGCGAATGCCAAGTGCGTTATTTTCATTAAAGGCATTTTCCTAATTATGAGCAGGCAGTGCAACTCCCAAAGATAAACATTTTATGTAGTGATAGATCTATGCGTAATATTATTATCTGTCATAGTTCACATATCATTATTGTTTTATGGCTAAACAAAAAAAGAGAACTTTGTCATAGATTATATATACATATCTACGAATTAATCATGAAACAGCCAAGAAAAATACAGCATAATTGCAATACACTAAGACACCTTGCTCAATGACTCACTACATGTTCAGTATCATTTTTATCGTTTGAAATAATATATCTTATCATGAAATGTGAAAAACAGATTATCAACAGCGTATTGTTGGAGAAAAGTATCCTATCATATCATTATTGTATCGCCAATTTCACATTGTTTAACATCCTTAATCTAAAATAGTTGTTTTTTGCTTCTTTATGTTTCGCCTTCCATTTCCGTCAAATCTGGTATTTCCTAAAATTTGAAAACTTGGAAAAAATTTATGTAACAAGGGGATTGCAGCTTGGTACCACTATCATTTCCTCAGACACTTTTAAGACGTAGTACTATGTTATAAACGTGTTCCAGTCATGTCTTAAAGAACGTTTCCTATCTTTTAGTGCCTGTTGATATGTGCACTATTTGCATAGCCTGTTTTAAACTGGAATTAGGCAGTACCAGAACCTGTCTCATTGTCAAGGATGTTTTTAAAGGACAAATACTAAGTTGGCAGAAGCATCTTGATTCCAAAGTGTATACATTTTCTCTTGAAAGGAAAAAATAGCCAAATACTTAGATGAAACTGCCTAGAAGCAGCTTTCGTTGTGGCCATCATCCATTTGTTAATCAGGCTTAGCAGTACTTTGCTATCATAGCCAAGAAATCACCGCTTAACTAACTTTCTCCTGTATTCTGTGTAGGTAGTTTTGTATTGTAAAAACTTGTCAAAAACTTAACATCTTAACATTGTGATTTCCTAAGACAAAAAGTGACAATTATTAAGTAGTTAGTGACATGTTTACAATTATCTTTAAATTAAAAGGCTTTAATTTTATTATAGCATATAAAAGACATCATACTGGAGTCTAATCCTTTGTTAGAAGCCTTTGGAAATGCAAAGACAGTGCGTAACAATAATTCCAGCCGATTCGTAAGTTTAGTTTGTGTTAACTAAAATGCATGTTGCTTATTTGCCTTATAAGGACTATCTTCCTAATAATAATAACTGTATGCCTAGTTTACTGTGTTACTTATTATAAATAATTAATAATGTTAATGGAGGTGATAATAATAAAGGCAGTGCTGCCTGGATTACTGTGTTGCTTGTTATAGTTAGAGTTGTATACAGTTGCATTTAAGTCTGTAATAAATTGTATTGCATTGTGATTTTATAAGTCAAACTTTATTACAAAATTCCACAGATAACAAGCACGTGGGAAAAACAGGATTTTTGCAAGTGGCGATCCTGTATCTAGAAATGTCGAGAGTAAAATTATGAGAAATGTTAACAAAGCAGGTCTTATGATCTTACAGTTTTTATGTATAGACATTCTATGATTGGTATTACCTATTAACAAATCAAAATTAATTAACGTACATTTTGTGAATCCAGGGTAAATATATTGAAATCCAGTTTAGTGCGGGAGGTGAACCAATCGGTGGAAAAGTGTCCAACTTTCTACTTGAAAAGGTAATACAAAGTTCTGTTCCCCACATTCAAATTATAGTGACTTGAAGACAAAGTTTTCAAGTTTTCTGTTTTTTATTTTCTTTGTTAGACTCAACCATTTTATGTGTCCAAAACCATTAGATATTGCCTGCTTTTGTACAGTATATATATATATAATTATATTATAATTATATATAATATATTTGTATATCTATATAAAAAGATTGTCATTCAAAGTAAGTAAAAGCAAAGCATTGTCATTCAAAGCAAGTAAAAGCATTATCATTCAAAGGAAATAAAAGCATTGTCATTCAAAGCAAGTAAAAGCATTGTCATTCAAAGCAAGTAAAAGCATTGTCATTCAAAGCAAGTAAAAGCATTGTCATTCAAAGCAAGTAAAAGCATTATCATTCAGAGGAAATAAAAGCATTGTCATTCAAAACAAGTAAAAGCATAATCATTCAAAGGAAATAAAAGCAAATCATTGTCATTCAAAGGACGTAAAAGCTCTGCCACCGTATCGTATTTTTACTTTGCTAATAAAATTTACTTACTAATAATTTTACAAATTACGTATTTGAGGTATTTACATTTGTGCTTAAATTCAACAGTACTGTTTGCATTATAATTGCTGATTGTAATGTATGCATAACACAGTATAGTATATTAACATAGGTAAATGCATATCCAAATACGTGTGTTACGCAGATATTACCTACATTACCGAGCTTTCTATTAATGTACTCAGTCGGTTAATATGTCCAAAGCAAATTCATTGCAAAGTAAGCACGTTAACTGGTGACTACTGTATCAACAGTTTGTTTATTTGTATACAAAATATCGACAACAAATGGAGCAGGCCATAGATATATGAGGAGTTTCCTTTTATTGGTATAAGCAGTAGCCAATTTGAATGACAATGCTTTTACTCACTGTGAATGACAATACTTTTACTTGCTTTGAATGACAATGCTTTTATTTCCTTTGAATAACAATGCTTTTACTTGCTTTGAGTGAGAATGCTTTTGCATGTTTTGAATAATTATGCTTTTATTTCCGTTGAATGACAATGCTTTTACTTGCTTTGAATTATTATCTTTTATTTGCTTTGAGTGACAATGCTTTTATTTGAATAAATGACAAATGGAAATAAAATGAAGCAAACAAAACAATTATGTATGTAATAAGAGTATATAAGTACAAATTTACTTTACATTTTCGGTGTGTCGTTTTTTGATGTGTGTGTGTGATGGGATAAGTACATTTTTGCTTGGTTTTTCCTATGATTTGCTGAGAGCTGTTTTGTCATAATTACCTACTGATGTGTTGTTGTAACATTGGCCAAATTGGCCGCCTTCATCCTTAAATGCCCTTTCGACCAGTGCAAATATGCACATATGAAAGATTGACGAAAATGTGAAAAACACTGAATATGTAGATGTTTGACCTCCTGACTTTTCGAATTTGCGAAGTCCTTTGTAATCTCTTGAACATCAAGTGATTTGGTTTACTCTCTTTCAATAGAAAGAATCTCTAAATTAGTGGATCAACGATTGCTCATATTTGAACGAAAATAATTCTTTATTAATTTCAACTTAGAAAAACTGTGCTCATAGCTAGACATGCTGACAGCACATGAGAAATGCCAAGAGTTAGTTCCAGAGAAACATGACCACGCCCTTGCCAAAACAACAATGTTATGACAATTATTGCGTTTTACATTTTAATTAAAAAATACCCTTTTATATGATCGCGCGAAGTAAGTACATAAACGAAAAGAAGTATAAAATTTCCAGGCCAGGTTTGTGATAAAAATAAATGTGCTTGGGTGATTAGATGGAAACAGAAGCATTTTTATCATTGGCTTTATTAACAGAAAGTGTTGACCGCTCTGTACGTTCTGCACACTCTATGCTATGCAACTGTGTTCTAGTATAATAATCCTAGATGCTCAATCTGCAACATTATGCTATAAATACAACGCAACTTTTCGTTGTTTTTTAGTCCCGAGTAGTGAGCCAGAATCGTAACGAGCGCAGCTTTCACATATTTTACCAAATGCTGACTGGTGCACAGGGTGATTTGAAGGAGAACCTGGGATTGACAAACCCTGACTATTATTTCTACTTAAACCAAAGCGGCACTTACACAGTAGATGATATAAACGATAAAACAGACTATGGAGAGACAATGGTAAGTTATAATAGAACAGACTATGAATAAACAATGATAAGTTATGATAGAACAGACTATGAAGAAACAATGGTAAGTTATGATAGAATAGACTATGAAGAGACAATGGTAAGTTATGATAGAACAGACTTTGAATAAGCAATGGCAAGTTATGATAGAACAGATTATGAAGAAACAATGGCAAGTTATGATAGAACAGACTATGAAGAGACAATGATAAGTTATCATAGAGCAGACTGAATAAACAATGGCGAGTTATGACAGAACAGACTGTGAAGAAACAATGGCAAGCTATGATAGGGACAGACTATGAAGAAACAATGGTAAGAATTGTATTTATATGTGGTATTATAAAACTGTAACTACATCCATTTAATAATCTTAACAATTGTACAATAAATGAAATTCATGGTAAAAATTAAAAATTTTCTATAGTGTATCAACTATCCCACTTTACGTTATTCAACTAAGTTGTTTGACTAATTAGCTTTTATATTTGCTTGTGTGATTTTATGCTCGTGTGCAGTTTGTCATTGTTCTTCATTATTGATTTCATTGCACTTGGATGTTTATAGTAGTTTTGTAGTATTTGTAGAATCGAGTATTTTTGCCGGTATGAATACCCCATTTGGCTAAAACTGTTCATTTGTCCATTTCATTTATTTGTATGTATGTATATATATATTATATATATTGTATAATATAGTATATGTATCTTCAGAGTTTCATTTATTTCAAATACTCATCCAATAATTGGCATTCGTGAAATAGCTCTTTAGTTTCAAATACATTTAGATTATTAAAAGTGTTGGTGTTAGAATAGCATTGGTGTTTGCACCCTATAGGACTATATCGCTCTACAAATTAGTTTTTAATTTTTAGGAGTTGAGAATATATTGCTGTGCAGCTGTCTGTAAATATGCACATTCACACACTTTATTCTGGACGGCAAAAAATGGAAAAAAATGATTGGCATTCGATTCTGTTTATGCTGAAGTTTGCTGATTTGCTTGAAATAGAAAATAATTTTATTTTGTTAAATCTGAAATGATTCATTTAAGTTCTTTTCAAATTAATTGGATGGCTTTTCTGGGAAATTTTAGATAAAACTTATTTTTTCTGTGCAGAAAGCTATGGAGGTGATGGATATCTCAGATGATGATAAAATGTCCATTCTCATGACAACTGCGGGAGTCCTGCATCTTGGCAACATCAGCTTCAGTGAGCACGGAAACTATGCTGCTGTAGAAAATGAAGACTGTGAGTTATTGAAAACACAGTTTAGCATGCTTTTGATCTAGTACTATACTACACTACTGTCCATGTGTGCGAATTAAAATTATTGTTATTGTTCTTGAAACTAATGTACAGTACTCGATAGCAGGCATACGTAACCTAGATGATTGTGGCAGGACAAGAACTTATCTCATTTTCAAAAATACTTCTCTAAATGAGACACTGAGCTGGTATAGGTGTTCTAACCATCTGCAGTCTCATTTGCTGAGAGAAATGACCTCAGCCAGTATTTTACTTCATGGTGTTCACCCATTCAACTCAGGACTGCTTAGCTTTGAACACACACTGTCATCACTCAGCTATATGCCTTGCTGGTGCTTTGTTTCGCTGTTAGATGTTCTTGCTTGAGTTTGTTCATTTTCTAATGTGCATGTAGACTATCAGGATTTCAGAACTGTGAAGTTGTCACACAGTGCTGTCATTCACGTACATGCAGTAAAATTATGTCCAAACGGTCATTGTTTGCAAAGCATTATTCAGGTAAAATGTCACAGCTAAAAAAGCTGCAGAGATAGAGTCACAGGAAGAAAGGTACAGGAAAAAAGAAATAACCCTAACCATAACCCTTAACCTAATCCCAGACAAAATTAACTGTGGCTGTTTTTCTAGCCAAAATTGTGACTGTATTCCTGTGACTTTATTACCGCCCGCTGAGTCTGCAGGTCATGTTAATCTTATTTAATTTTAATGGGCTCACTTTATTATTTCTCTTAACTTTTGGAACTAAGCCTGTTACGACCGTTATTAAATGCAAAAAAGTGTCGCATGGCTTGAGCGTCTTGTTCTGGATGTGTCAGAATTAAATGACGTTTTTCTGTCTTCTAGATCTTGATTTTCCCGCCTTTCTGCTTGGCATTAACCCTCAAGAACTGAAGACCAAATTGACCAGTCGCATAATGGACAGCAAGTGGGGAGGGAAGACAGAGACAATAAATGTCACACTGAACTGTGAACAGGCAAATTACACACGCGATTCATTGGCTAAGACGATATACAGTCGACTGTTTGATTGGCTAGTAGAGGTATTACTCTGTCAGATCTTAGAAAATATCACTTTTGCTTTTCCTCTAAATTTAATCTTCATTATAGTATTAGATGGCAAACTCTGTCACTCTCTCTCAAACATTTTTAATAGACGTGTATTTACAATATTGGGCCGGGTATCGCGCTTTTCTCATATTGCCTAAACTCATATTATGATTCTAAGCTGTCGTTATAGCAATTAATAACTCAGTGTTTACTTCAAACTCAATAAATGTCGAAATTTATGAGCGCCATGATTTTGCGTTTTTATGACTTTGTTAATCTGTGATACTGGCTGAATGGCATAAATAATTTAACACTGTTAGAGTCTTGTGATCATACTTGCCCCCCTAAGTTTTATTTAGTATAGTAACGCTTCTTTCATCTGTGGATTACAGTTTTTATATGGTGATTTTGAGTTTTGTTGAACATGTTTATCAGTTCATGACCTAAATTCTTAATTGCTTTATGGAAAGTGACAGTCCAAGATTTTTATCATCGGCCATGTGTCTACTTGTGTAATGCAAAATCCTCTTTGCTGTACGTAATAATAACAATGATGATGACGACTATGACGACGATGAGGCTGATGATGATGACAATGACAACAATGTGACAACGATGACAAGGACTACAATGATTATTGTTGTGCAACTTAACAAAGTTATTTTCCTATCTAATATAGCAAGATTTTCTAGAATTTGGGGCTAATATTTTCACTGCTCATTCGTAATCTATACAGTTATGCAATTAAATTCCAAGGCGTGCTAAGCTTCGTATTTGTTGGCATTGCTGTTAGACTTAACCGAGCATGTTTTTATTAAAATATCGATATTAAAATAAGACGCATTAACATAGTTTTTCTGTATAGCAAGCTTTCCTTTTTTTAAGGCAGTTAACAAAGCTATGAAGGAACAGATCTCTGACCTCTCTGTGGGAATTCTTGACATTTATGGTTTCGAGATCTTCCAGACAAATGGCTTCGAACAGTTCTGCATTAATTATGTTAATGAAAAATTGCAGCAGATTTTCATAGAACTAACACTGAAAGCTGAACAGGTTTGTATAAATTTCTACTTGAGGACCTTGTTGATGAGTGCTTTGCATGTTGCCATTTTCACGTGAAGAAGAAACATGTTGTTGAACTTTAATATGCATGTCCATTATTTATATCCACCCATTTACACAAATTATGTATATTTGAATTCTACTTTTGTACCAAGTTTTTCAAACCTTTCTCATTTGTCGTACTAAATTTAGATTACTGTATTTTATATCGGAGGATCTGAAAAGTTATTTTCTAGAAAATGTTTAACATTCATTGAAAGAATATAAAACAGCAGTACTAAAGCAAGTGTTTTTATTACCATTTTAAGAGTTCTTCGTTTATTATACTCTTTATATTACATTTAGTGTCTTGTTCTGCTGAAGAGAGCAGCAGCTCACAGTAATTTTTATCTGAGCTATTCAAATTTCTATTTGATTGTAACGGTTGATATAGAAGCTCACCAAGCAGAAGGTCTGCTTTCAAGTCCTAGTAGGATGACAAATTTTTCATCATTTTGGTTTATTTTCCATACATTTTCAAAAAACCAGCTTTTGTTGTTTGGTTCAAATCGTATTTGCAGTGAATTTCTGTCATTTCTTTGATTGGAGACTTATGAAAGTCAAATTTAAAGCCTCACTATAATAGAATTTTTATAACATAAAATCCTTCTCTAATTATGATTATTCAATTTATTTTATTATAAACTTACTGTAAAGCTTGTTTCTTTTGATTCACGAGGTCACCAAAGATTGGTAAACAAACTTCGGTAACCAAAGACGCTTTCTGTACCACGTACGTCATTCTCGCTCACTTGCGCCAAAGACGCGAAACATGGCGATATTTACTGCAATGCACGCATTCGAAATTCACCAGAAAAGGGGGAGTTATTTAATCTATGTCTCTTTTGTTTAATAGTAGCTATGAATTCTGTGTGTAATCATAATAATGCGTTAAAAAACGTCAATGTCTGTTGGGTTTATATTGGCCTTTATGTTTAGAAAGCATTTGGTTGAAAAATGTGAATTAGTACATTCCCTTGTTTTGTTTCTGTAGGAGGAATACGTCGTTGAAGGAATAAAATGGTCGCCTATTGACTACTTCAACAACAAGATTGTATGTGAACTGATTGAAGCCAAGAAACCTGTAGGAATAATGTGTGTATTAGATGATGTATGCGCTACACTGCATGCAGTAACTGAAGGAGCAGATGACACCTTTCTGCAGGTATTTTAAGCTTAGCTGTATTATCACAAAAATGTGGTGATATCATAACCACAAAACTGCGTAGTGTAATGGTTCAGTGATGACAATGATGATGATGAATCAGCATCTTAAAGGTCCTTTGTTCAAACCCCACTCTAAGTGTTTTTCATTAGATCATATTTTTCTGATTAAGTGCAATTCATGGTTTTAAAATGGTTTTTCAGACTTATTCTGTAATTTTACTGATTATAGTTGAATAAAATATTTATTAAATAGCTTTTCATATGAATCAACTTGTAACAACTGATAATAGTAAAATGTACACATACTAACTAATTTACAATTGCCCTTGACAGAAAGTTGTTAACATTTCGATGTTCAATGCATTTATATTGTTTTCTCATCTTGGTTATGTTTTGTTTATTCTCCAGAAATAAACTTTGGTTTTGCTTTCAGAAACTAAGTGGTGCAGTTGGCTCTCACCAGCACTTTCAGGGCACAAACTCAGGATTTATAATTCACCATTATGCTGGAAAGGTATTTTAGCATTTTTTCTCGTAAACAGTGTTTTCTAATCTTCCCATTTCTTTCACTACATATGGTATAAAGATATTTCATTATTTGAAAAACAGTTTCGCTTAAAAAGTCTTAAACGAATTTTGATGCTGATGTTTACTTTCCATATAGGAGGTTTGGTTTTACTTTGGAAATGTCAGCTGCTGTTCTTACAAGTGGTTGCCTGCTTTCAGTGCACTGTCAGTGATTTTGTTAACACAGTCCTCTGCATGGGTACAGTGTTCACTGTGATAGTCTTTATTTGTTTTGACTATTTAGGAAACCCCCTTTTTGTTGAACCAATTGCACCAAATTTGACAGGCTACCCGTTAGGCTTGGTGAAATCTGACTGTTAAAGAAGCATTTCTTTAACGTTTCTGTGCAATATTCTTTCAAGTGCGTGGATTTAAGCTGAATGCATGTCATGACTTACAACTATAAATCTGCATTTTCATTGCCATGATAAAACGGATAGTAGCAAAATTTGCATCTTTCAATCAAATTTTAAAATGCCGTGTTCATGTCTTGTAGGTATCCTATGATGCCCTAGGCTTCTGTGAGAGAAATAGAGATGTATTAAATGTAGACCTAATCCAGCTTGTACAGTCCAGTGAGCAGTAAGTTTTCAGACATTTTATTTTTATATATTATATTTATATTTGTCGTTACATTAACGATATTGAGGAAAAATTACAAGGAAACATGTTCGAGCAAAAACGATTGTTATCCACAGTAGGCACCGTTCATTAGACTCATGGTTCAGTCTAATAAGTCACTTAATTGACAAAAAAGGTTGGTGTGGTGGCCACTCCTATACAAATGTATGTAAAAACCGTCTGTAACTGACTCAAATAATTCCGCATAATTGACTTAATATTTTTCCTTCACATACTTAAAATAAGACTTTAGTGTGTGAATAAAGCGCTTTTGCTACTTATGTCATCTTTCCTTTGCTTTTGTCCACTATAATATACGTAGAAACAGTCATGTTAAGTACGGCTTTGTTTGTGAGCAGGTACAGTACGTTTATCGTATATGCTAATATGTTGGTGTTGCGGTTTTCTTTGAATCTATCACCCATTTGTCTGCTGCAGTTAACCTTGTTGTTTCTGGAAGCTAAACATTTAATCACTTACCCAGCAGTTTGCTTTTGAAGCTCCTGCTGCTTTTTACAAAGTCATTCACTAACTGCAACTCAGGTACTTGGTGACTAGGTGTTTTGCGTGAATATGTACAGCATACAGCAACAGATTTTCAACATTTTTATCGGTATCAAAACTTCATAAAGCAGCTTCTTAGTGAAGAATTGAAGTAACCGACCTTGCACAAGTTTTAGTGGTAGTAATCAGATTTGAGCAATTTTTTTATTTTCTTTTTTTATTAATTTATAATAATTAGTATTCTTATATAATAATTGCACATAGGAATTTTGACATTAAATCGTTTTTTGGAATTCATTTAAAGCTTTTGCAATGCATACTAACATGATGAGTGATGACTCATACTTCTATAGTAGTAATATGCTACACACGTAGGCTAATTAATTCAGTCTGTTAATTGGGTCAAAATACTTCCATCCCAAAGTGAGTCTATAAGCGGGGCCTACTGTATAGAGAATATAATATAATTTAATGAATAAAGACTAAAAAGTCATAGTTCTTAAAGTACAAAAGTTTGTGAAGATAAGCTTTTAAAATCAATTTCAAATTTTAAGTCGCAAAATCAGAAAATAATACTATACGTTCTACACTAATCAAAATGGGATGTTCACAGCTGCATGTTAAAAATTCCTCTGAGGAAGCAAACAAATTATACTTTACAAATTGTTAGGGAAATGATGTGCTCAAAACTGAAGTTATTACTTACATACCTTTTTTAAAATTATGTTTCAGTGAATTTATAGTGAATCTATTTCCCGAAAATGTCACGAACCAAACACGAGGTCGGTCATCAACTGCAAGTAATAAAATTAAGGTAACATTTTATATTAGATTGAGAGTCACTAGTTGGTCGAGCAGTCAGTTTAGTTCATCAGTGAGCAGCTAATGGATATTGAGACTTACTACTCAAGCTTCGGTTGATTGATTCGTTTGTTCATTAATGTTTGGGCTGCTCTATTGTGGGTTTGTCAATGACCTTTAATAACTAGAGGCGGAAGTTGGGTCTGTTGCTAGTAAATCAGCTAACTGACACAGTAAATTAGCTAGCTCGGCTGAAGTTGACTAACTTTTCAGCTGTGTTGGCGTAAAGGAAAAATCAGTTAAGTCAGCTGTAGCTACAATGTTAACTAAATAAATGATAAATTGTTAGTTAACTGTTAAATTATGGAGACAAATTTTTTAAATAGTTCATGTTGCTTATACACAGAAAAAAAACTGATGTACAAATTCAAATAATGCATTAGAGATCAATTTTTTATTATTATAAAAAAGCAATGGATTTATTGCAAGTATAATTTAAATCCAAATCTTGGCGGGGCTTATCTTGATTACCGACGAATCAATATCAAAACACCAAAATGATCCCATACGTGTGACTAACGTTGCCTATTTGTGTATTTAATTTTGAATTGACCGGCTCTCTCGTTCAAAAATTTCTGATGCAAAAAAGTAACTGAAAAGCCATGATGCACTAGGTTTTTTAAATTATTATTGACTTTAAATTATACTTATCGAGGTTCAAAAATGTGCTAAGCATATGCCTTGATTACATAATAAATTTACTACTTTTCTAATTCTAGAATCAAGCAAACAAGTTGGTGGATACTCTAACACTTTGTACACCTCATTATATCCGCTGTATTAAGCCTAATGAAACGAAGAAATCTCGTGATTGGGAAGATAGCAGGTACCTACTTGTGTATTTCCTTATAAAATGAAGAAACACTTATTGCTATCAATGTATTTAAAAAGATTATGAATCTGTGGTTATGTGTCAAGTTCTTTTTTGCTTATCTTTGTTTATATGTAGCCAAATATTTACCAGTTACTAAAATTGTTTTGTTAATCTGCAAACAACCTAGTAAACAACCAGTCCAGCACAATGTCCTCAATTAGTTTTCTTTAATTTTAAAATAAGTTGTTCTATTTTATTATATTTTAACTACTACGAACATACCATGCGCCCTTATGGAAAATGTGTGTATACACATTAATGTGCTCAATATAAAAAATATAATTCTGTTCTATTCTATGCTAGCTTAAAGGATTCTATTTGTGATTTGGTTTAAACATTTGTTTTGTTGCCAGGGTGCAGCACCAGGTCGAATACCTTGGCTTGAAGGAGAACATTCGGGTACGAAGAGCTGGCTTCGCTTATCGCAGACCTTTTCAGAAGTTTTTACAGAGGTACGAATTTACTAAGAAACATATGTTAATATTTTACATCATGCAATTTTGTTTGTTCAGACATAAGAACTTATTTTAATAACTTCTGTCTGTAAATTCACATTTTTGAATAACATAGTCCCTCCATGTTGTAGGTTAATAGTTTAATAAACATTGTGTTTTGAACTTGTTTGATATAGCTTATAGCTCCACATACTAATAACTGCTGTATCGTTATTGTCAGTTTGTCTATAGCTTTTTAATTTTGTAAAAAGACGTTCTATTAAGATAATATTTTTTAGATATGCTATCTTAACCAAAGAAACATGGCCTACGTGGAGAGGGCACCCACAGCAAGGAATAGAGCATATTTTGCAGTCCGTTTCCATGGACAGAGATCAGTACCAGCTGGGGAAGAGTAAAGTGTTCATTAAAGCACCGGAATCGGTATGGCAATCAGGGTTACCTTCTTAATTCTTATATAATAGCTTGCTGTAAGAAAGACAGATATTTTCTGTGGAACAATTTAAAGATTGAAAATGAATTATTTTATTCATGCAACTGTTGTAACGTTATCCCCTCACAGTTCTGTACTACTTGTTACCAAAACATTTCTTTGATGCATATTGTAGAATAAAGTAAGTCCTCGCTTAACCACTCCCAGTTTAACGACACTTCGTTTTAACGACTCTGAACATTTAACACCTTTTGTTCACTTAACGGTGCAGTTTCATTTTAACGACGATTTTTTTACTTTGTTCAAAGTCAGTTTTTATTTTATCAAGACATTTTTGCTTAATTTGAAACACAAAACAGCATATGTTGCATCATTCTGTTCTAATAATGCATTGGTAATTAAAACATTACAATTATTATGTATGTTTTTGCTTCCCGACTGAACACTAAATATTAGCCATTTGCATCATGCGAGATCTATTTGCGATTTATACGCCTCTGATTTATAAGCACCTGGTTGCAAACTTTATGCGAAGGAATTTTACCTACAATCTGTTGCTATAGCAATGAGACTAAGTAGATGAAATTGTCTCAGGGCTGGCTTTGACTATGCAATGCTCATTGTTTAACCGCTGCCTAGGCTTCGACATTAAAGAAAAAGAAACCACTAGCTAGGTATTGGCAAGAATGATAGATGATTTCAAGCAAGCAGAAGAAAATTAATCAATAGAAACATTAATAAAACTCATAAGCTGTTTAATTTTTATGATTTAAGCAGCATTGATTTTTGCCTCTGGAGGGTATCTCAATTCTTTTACATCACTTTTTATGGAAGTCTTGCTTCGTTTAACATTTCGCTTAACGTCACGTTTTGCTGGAACACCTTGTGTCGTTAAACGAGGACTTACTGTATGTACTTAGTTATCTGTTAGTTAAATGTTTGGATGCATGCTAAAATAGTAAAACAATTCAGTGGTTCACAATTACACCTGACAATTTTTAATCAGTTGATCATTTTAATTTGCGTGTAAGTTATATAGTATATGTTCTAGAAGATGTAATTATTAAGTAAATTTTTCTTCTCAGCTATTTTTGTTGGAAGAAATTCGCGAGCGTAAGTTTGATGGATACGCAATGCGCATACAGAAAGCCTTTCGTCAGTACATCGCTAGGAAACACATGCAAAAGATGAAAGAAGAAGGTACGTTAAAAGAAACTTCCTTCTATTTTGCTAGGGGATTTCACTCCTTGTGTTCAGTTTAGGTACTAATCTTGTACCAGCATGTACGGAAAGTGACAGTTATATTAGTATGCCGTTTAGCTTGAATAGGAGAAATAATGGTAAAAATATGTATTCAACTGGTTCAAGACCTCTGCTTTTCATGATCTTTCTTTTAGCCGAATTAAAATTAATTAATTAAACAAATTTAATTAATTAACTAATTAGCAAAGAATAGTTACATTTTTTGTTTTAAACCAAGAATACCCTAACTAATCATTCTACCAAATTCAACTCGATGGGACAAATACTTTTGAACCTGAAAAGTGTGATGGACAGAATGAGTAAGTAAAGAAATGTATGCGTCAACGGATTTTTCTTGACCCCAAGCTGATGTTCGGGAATTTGCGTGTAGTGAAAATATATCACTCTTTATACCTGTGTTGCATTTGCTGTACGAGTTTGGTTGCTAACTGAGAATAACTGTTATCTTGCTCACCCATTAAAAACACCTGGCGGGAGGAAAATTAATTTCAGTTACTAACAGTAAAACTAAAATTCTGATTTATAGATTGTTTTATAAGTTTTGTGTGTAATGGCTTTGTATATTATTGTAGAAACTTACAAAGCCAAAGACAGATAAGGCAACTGTCCTCACTTAATGGCAGTGTAACACAGAGATCATGAATAACATGTATGGTATGTGCACTAACGTTAGCAAGTCACTAGTCTCGAACCCAAGACTGCGATCACTACTCGCGTCTGCAATGTGCAATCTAGACTATTTGGCCGTCATCCCCAGGACAATGGTCACATGATCGCAGATTAAGTTTTCAGAGAGTGCATCAATTTGGACTGCATTCATTATTTGCTTTTCCTCTATTTTTAGCTGCTGATCTCCTGACGAATAAGAAGGAGCGCAGGGAGCACAGTTTAAACCGGAACTTTGTTGGTGATTACATCGGACTAGAGGACAAGGTGGAACTACGAGCTCTGGTGGGGAAACGTGAACGAATTGAATTCTGTGATACTGTTAACAAATACGATAGGAGATTTAAGGTGTGTTCAAAAAGTTTCTGTTGCTTCACTGCACTGACTGCAATCTTTAATATTTAGGAAATGAATACAGTTTTACTACTGATTTATTATGTTATCTCAAGTTCTAAAAAATATTATCAGAGATTTATGTATCAAAGATTCTTCACTTTGTAAATCAGCAAAAATTTACCACTTTTCCCCAGGAAAGCTCCCGATAATTCACATTCAGGGCCTGTGTCGCCAGACTCTCTTAAGCGTTCTGTTAAAAGAAGGCCTAAAACATACTACTTAAATTAGATAATGACTCTTAGCAAAAGCTGTCAGAAGTGATGTAGTTCATCATGCATGTAATTCTTACGGCACGTTCAAACTAGAGAGTTGCAAGAGAACTTGTTAGTACAATAACCGCATCTGTGTCCCACCCACCCACACATTCCAAATAAAAATCTTTAATAAATTTAGCAAAGCTTAGATAAAATCTTAAAGTAACACATTTCATTGGTTTTTAAAAATCTTGTTTTCGTAACATAACCAATAAGAAACTTTGTATGGCGGTAGTATAAGATTAGACATCTATTCACTATTCAGTTTTGCATACATTGAGATAAATTTGTCGTTATATGAGTGCAGGGACTGTGGGCTTTTGCGGAGAATGGACCATTTGAGAATCAGCTAAATTTTTACAAATTGCTTATTATACTTTGTTTATTATAGTGCACGAAGCGTGACATGCTGGTGACAGCGAAATATATCTACTTGATAGGTCGAGAAAGGGTAAGTGAGTGTTCTTGTTCTTTTGATAGCTACTCAGTGTACAATGTGTTCTGCAGTTAAAACACACTATGTTTTATAATTTTGGTATAATCATAGCTTATCCTTGCTGTGTGGCTTAACTAGCATTAGTAGCATTCCGAAAGTCTGTCACAAGACATCTCAAGACACTTTTGATGGGTTTTGATGAAAACAGGCCGCTCCTTTTCTGGGAATGCCTAACAAGTCCACTTTGTTTAGTTCTAAGAGAAACGGGAGGGGGGAACTGTTTAATGGTTTGATGGATTACTTGAAATTTGAATAAATACACATTAAAAGGTGCTTTATTATTCTGTAAGATAAGAAATAAATAAATATATAAAGTAGTTTTTAAATTACTGGCCTTACTAGATTGCAATTGTAAATGTGCCTCCTGTGCTGCTTGTTTTCAAAAGATTTGTCAATCACCTTAATGTCTGACCCACAAACCCAGCAGGACCTGTGCAAAGTGCTGCGATTGAAAGATCAAAAATAATTTTGATAATCAGCCACCTGATAATTGGTTGAAGTGGATACTTCTGTTGACTTAATGGGTTATCTGAAAATTTCAATAAAAATGGACGTTCTATTTCTTAATTTTGCCAAACTCACCTTATAAGCTTCAGATCACTCAAATAATTTGAAAGTAAAATGCAACATGGTACTAAAAACTCAATAACTCAGTTTTTGTGAATCCTGGGGTTGCCGAGCATTGGCATACTTAATAGGGGATCAAAGGAGCAACCGTTCCCCCAAGCACATTTTTCAATATATTCACCTTTTCGACAATATCTTAATTCACTTGTGCCATAAAAAGTGGAGTCTTTTTTACGTTTAAAATTAAAACATTTAAATGACACACGTTTCATTACGTTTTGAGACGTGAGCTTACTCCCCCTAAATCTAGAACATGGCTATGCCCCTGATGGTGAGCTCTGATGGGCCGTGAGCTGAGAATGATTTTGCCAATGATTTAAAAATTTCGAGTAACATTGACAAAGTGAAACCATGTGAGAACAATTGAAGAACTAGTTTACAATTGTTTCATAAACCTTTGGTGCCTATGTGAACATTAGCTTTTCTAATTGTTAGAAAGAATAAAAATTGCGCAATGTGATAAAGCCTGTCTAGAAGACCGCAAAAATGTCAACTGATTATTGTAATTTAATGTGTAAAAGTAGGAAACTAAGTCCCTAAGATGTAGAAACAATGGCTATTGTTATGCACTTTGATTATTTATTTTCAGATAAAGAAAGGTCCTGAAAAAGGACAGGTGAGAGAAGTCATTAAAAGGAAAATTCCCATCAGTTCATTAACACAAGTTTCACTCAGGTATACATGCTGCCATAGTTACTAGTGACTAATTTACACCACTTTTTGTGATATCACTGCAATACATAAAACCACATAAATTTCATTGTGTGTATTATGCTATAATGACAATAAATTGCTTACTTACTTAAGTAAAATAACTAAAATTCTATACAAATAATGAACTGAAACATAGTTTAGTAATATGCCAAGCAACTGCTAATGTACAAAAAACAAGTGCACTAGATATTTAGTACGTTAGCATTCATTACACAGGTGTTTAACGTACATTAGCGTCTTAGAAACAATGGCTATTGTTATGCACTTTGATTATTTATTTTCAGATAAAGAAAGGTCCTGAAAAAGGACAGGTGAGAGAAGTCATTAAAAGGAAAATTCCCATCAGTTCATTAACACAAGTTTCACTCAGGTATACATGCTGCCATAGTTACTAGTGACTAATTTACACCACTTTTTGTGATATCGCAAACATTAAGCACCTATGTAATGAACGGTAATGTACGTTAAACACCTGTGTAATGAACGCTAATGTACGTTAAACACCTGTGTAATGAATGCTAACGTACTAAATATCTAGTGCACTTGTTTTTTGTACATTAGCAGTTGCTTGGCATATTACTAAACTATGTTTCAGTTCATTATTTGTATAGAATTTTAGTTATTTTACTTAAGTAAGTAAGCAATTTATTGTCATTATAGCATAATACACACAATGAAATTTATGTGGTTTTATGTATTGCAGTAACTTATAGAAACAACAAGGAGATTAACACAAATAATTCAATCAGTTGTACAGTGACATAAAGAATTAATAATGGAGATTTACCGAAATTTACTGTTGATGGTGCGAATTGCAATGGGATAGAAAGAATTTAAAGTTCTTGTGGTTTTAGTGTTAATTGAGCGGAATCTACGACCAGAGGGGAGCATTTCAAAATATTTATTACCTGGATGAAAGTCATCTTTCATGATAACTTGCACGCTCTTTGCAACCTTAGGTTCATACAAATATACCGTAGATTGCTGTTCAACTCCTATAATTTTTTAGGCGAATTTAACAACTTGATCAAGAGCATTGCGATGTCCCTGCATGGTAGAGCCATACCAAACAGTGAGGGATGTTGTTTAGACGCTCTCAACTACTGCACGGTAAAAACTCTCCATCACAGCAGGTGCAATGTTAAATGATTTGAGTTGTCTTAAAAAGTACAAATGCTGGCGGGCCTTTTTTACACATTAGCTTCCCATTTAAGATCATCTGAAATTTTTATTCCCAGAAATTTGAAATCTTTAACGATTTCTACAGCTGCATTATTTATAAGCAAAGGTGCTTTTCCATCAGTCTCTTTTCTAAAATCTACGATAATTACTTTTGTTTTTGAAACATTCAGTTCTAAATTATTCTGTTCGCACCATCGTGTTAAATTTTGAACTCGTTGTTACTGCAAATAAGGCCGGCCAGTGTTGTATCATCCGCAAATTTTACCATCATAGTATTTGGGGACGGTACTTCACAGTCATATGTAAACAATATGATGATGTTGATGATGAACATTCTTGATGTTGAACTTTTGTCTGGCTGTTTGTGATGGAAATATCCTGTTTCTTGCTGGTGCTGCGATGCTCTAATTATACTTTTGTCTTTTCCTTTGTTTTTTTGTATTGTTGTTGTGTATTCTAGTTTATTTGTGATTATGTTTAATGAATTTTCTGCTTCGCTCTCTTGACTTTTTTCATCATTCTGTATTCTATGCTTTTTTCAGTGTTGTGTGTTATTATGGAGCCAAAAATTATTTTATTTAATTATTTTACAGTAATTTTTTCTGTGGTGCATTTTTGATTATTATATCCAAAAAATAGACCACAGCAATGGAATACTTGCCATGTTTTTTCATTTTTATTGTACATATGATTATTTATTTATTTAATATTTGTTATTTGTGTTTTACAGTTCACTTCAGGATGACATGTTCATACTACATGTCAAAGACGAGTATGACAGCTTACTGGAATCCGTGTTCAAAACTGAATTCCTGACCACATTGTCGAAGCGTTACCGTGATGCGACCAATTCCGAACTGCGGTTACATTTCTCAGATAAGTATGTTTTTTCGAAATGACATTACCCCGGTAATTGTCGCACTGATACTTGTACTTATAGCAAATAATTTTTACTGCTGACTAGTAATCGGCTGAAAACTCTAGTTTGCTGTGGGGTTACTAGTTTTGCTATTAACTGTGTTATGCTTTTATAAATTTCACTTTGCATAAGCTTGGGTAAACTGCGTATTGATTAAAGTTGGTGTGAATGCATTCTTGCACGTGACTTAAATTTGCCGGACTTCAACCAAAAACCTTCACAAGGCGTTACAAAATTTACTGATTGCGATTCTTCTTGCTGTATGTATGACATACACACTTTTTTCTTACTAGAGTGGCAGCCATTTTTCTCACCTTGAATGCACTAATGGCACGCAAACAAACCATCAGAAAAAGTTGATAGTTAGAGTTGAACAAAGTTTTAAAAAATCTTAACTACGTGCACCACATATGATATTTAAAGATGTGTTAACATAAATCAATTTACGGAATGCAGAATATTATGCAAACACTTAAAATGGCTGCCTGTGTTGTTCACTAACATAGTAATTGTTGAAAATACCAACTTGAAATTATAAAAAGTGGATTTGTTGACATCATAAAAGTCTATATCTGTTAACAACATAATGTGTGACAAGGGTAGCAACAGTTACTTTTTATGCTAGTGACTGCATATTTTCAAAATGGCCACCACTATATCCTAAGTCAGCCATTACCAACCAGACAACTAGATTCTAAAAGAGTACAGTCACGGGCTCTATAAAATACCACCTCAAAAATCTTCCCGTGTGATGTTGGAAAGCAAAAGTTTGTAACATGTTGGCTTCCTAGATACTGCACAAGTTTTACTAAGTTTGCATTAACTGCATAAATTTGTAGTAACCAATCTCAGTAGTGGGGGTTAACACAAAAAGTGGCATAGAAGCAAATTGTCAACACTTCTTGTAAGTGTGACACAGAGACAAGTAGTAGTGTTGATTTGTCTCTGTGTCACAATTAAAAGAAGTATTGTTGATTCGCCTCTGAGTCACAATTACAAGTAGTATTGTTAATTCGCCTCTGTGTCCCAATTACAATTAGTATCAATAATTTGCCTGTGCCACAGTTACAAGTAGTATTGTTGATTTGCCTGAAAAACTACTACTTGTAATTGTGCAATGAAGGTACTTGTATTGATACTGAGACAAATCAACAATACTATTAATAGTTAAGATACAGACACAAATCAACACTACCTTTTGTAATTATAACACAGAGACAAATTAACAATACTACTTGTAATTTGTTAGAGGTCTTCAGTTCTGATTCTGATATTTCTACCATAATACCCGAAAACTCATTTTTGTTGCTTTTAGCTTAGAGTTTACTGTGAAGAAAGAGGGCTTCGGTGGCGGTGGTTCCAGGTCTGTAAGATTTGTCCAAGGAACAGCAGACGAAGCCATTTTGAAACCATCGGGAAAAGTGTTGACTGTAAGCATTGGACCTGGACTACCAAAGTCTTCCAGTAAGTAAAGTCCAAAGTACTCAAAATAGTTACTTATTGCATGATAACTGCGATCGTATCCATGATGAAATAACCATCAGTGATATATATAGTTAGACCGAATAGGTTGTAAATGGTGATGATGGTGATGAACCTGGCAGCAATGATGATGACGAAGATGTGATGAAGATGGACTGGTGATGATGACGATCATGTTGATGATGATGATTATGATAATAATTTTTGGTTTGTTGATTATTATAACTAAAAATCATCATCATAAGCTATTTAATTGGTAATTGAATTGCAACTTAATGAATAACTTAGTTTAGTTACTCTCTAATTTCTCTTTTCAATTGAGTCATACTAAGTCATCTAGTAAAGTATATTAGTTCCTATTTACAAATTGTCCAGTTACAACAATAATTCAACATTATACATAACCATCCAGCCTAAAATTAATCACTTCATGTAGTTATATATTTATATTATATATTATAAGCATAACTTATCATTAACTAGGACCCGGAAGAAAACCCTCATCGTCATCGTCGGGCTTTCGCAACAAACCCGCTCATTCGGTCCGTCCTGCAAACGTTGGTGGTGTGACTAAGGGAAGGCCTTCAAACAGACCAGCTAGACCCCGTGGGCCGGCACCGACTCGACCTGCTCCATCGGCTGCTAGTCAGCAATCAAAGAAAGGTAATACTAATTAAACGCTACGAGCACAACTTGGGCATAGTGGATACAGGGATATTTTTAACGCCCCTTTCTCAACTGTCAACTGCTTCCCCAGGGTTGCTACCACAACTGAAAAATTAAATTTTACTTGTATAATATTATAATAAAGTATAAGTATACTCTGTGTTAGGCTTATATATGTATTATAGTGTAGCTAAGCTGTTACCTAGCTACAGTTTCTGTTGATTGAAATTGAATTTGTTGCCCTATTGTACGTCCTGGGTTTTTAGGAGCAATCAGATTTTTGCAATTTCTGTTATTTTTAGCTAGATTTTCTCTCAGAAAATTTTGGAAACCCTAACTTCTCTTTTTGACAACCACTTCAATTTCACTAGCTTCTTCATCTTCATGACTATAACTCTGGTCTTCATTAGCGATTCCTTTTACTGCTCATTGTCCGTCAGCTTTTTTGCCATTCGTTTTCTGTATTAACTCTGCAATGTGCAATTCTTATAGGTTTATCTGACATAATTGAATAAATGCTATTGTAGGAAAATTTTTTATTAACGGAAAGATGATTACTAAAGGCTCTGCTGCCATATACATGTAACAGAAAATTCAAGCAAAAACATGTATCAGTGGTGTCTGAGTGAAAGGACGTAGTCTTATGAAAAATAAAAAAGCAAAAGTAAAAAGTGTTTTGCTGCTGCAGGGAAATGATGCAAATAGTTCATTTCATTTAATTTAAGTGTTGTGCACTTAAGTAATTATACATACACTAAGTTATCACTTATGCTAACTTTGAAAATTAAAGAACTACTTCCAAATTTTGGCACCAGAGGCAACTGCCTGGTTTGTCTAGTGGTAGAGCTGGCCTTGTAGTGATAGGTAGGTAATTGATTAATCAAATTAAATGGGATGCAGCCATGTGTATATCCCTCATTGAGCCCAGACAAATAATACTTAACAAACAAGTGCAAATGAAAGGAATCTTTGAGTAACTCTGACATGCTATTAGTATGTCTCCATCTTTCTTTTTTGCCTTGCACATAGCCATACGCTGTTTGCAAAACTACCAATCAATTTTGCTATTAATTTTATCTTGCTCTGAGACTTGCTTGTTGTGCATTTGTTATTTAAATTTGCTGCTAGGTTTTCGGCGGACATCGAGTTACGAGAAAACTCCGGCGCTGCCACAACAAGGTGCTCAGAAACTCGCTAAACATTTCGAAGATCGTAACAACAACATCAGCAATGCCGAATTTATGAATCCTCCTGACCCAGGAGTTGCTGCGTAAGTACCAATTTTGTCAATGTTTTAATTTTTTACTGTTGGTATTACAAATTTCGAAATACTTTATCATTTTGTCACAAAAAATTCAAAATGCATGCCAGATGTGCACTTTACACTGGCATCTCATAGGAAGCCATTATTGTTTCAAAGCCAGCCAAGTCATGTAGAGAATAAGGTCCTTAACTTCATTGAAAATTTGTGAAATTTAGTGTAACTTTAAGTTCAATTTCCCAGACACGTCATTGCTTGGCAGTTTTGGGAGACATAAATTTTAATTTCATCTTTGTGATAAAACTATAACACCCTAGTCTTTGGGACATACAGCAATTGCAAACAATTTTTGTGGTAACAAGTGAAATAAGTCTTCGACCCTGTTCCTGTCAAACTCTTAACTGTCACTAGTACTCACTACTGTGAAAAGTTTTTTGGAAGACACCCGATGTATTTACATTATGTAGATGTTTTGTCCAATCAAATTAAAACACTGCAATGCTTTTGCATCAAAAAGAATTAAGTGTATGAAAGTAAGAAAGCTAGACCTGCACATTAAGTAAGTAAATAATTTCGACCATTATATTATAACACTTATAATGAAATACGTGTTGTTTTATGTATTACAACAAAAAAAATTAACACAAATAAATTCAATTAATTGTCGCATAAGTGCTAATAAACTGTATACAGTAGTAGAGGGAATATTGCAAATTTACTGAAATTTACTGTTGATAGTGCAAACTGCAACGGGATAGAAAGAATTTGAAGTCATTGTTATTATCGTTAATTGGACAGCATCTGCGGCCAGAGGGGATCATTTCAAAAAATTTATTACCAGGATGACTAATGATAACTTTGCAACCCTCGTTTTGTACAAATGTGCCCTAGGTTTCTGTTCAATTCCTATAATTTTTGAAGTATGCAAAAATTAGTAAGCTGATAGTTTAATGACATTCATGGCTGGGTGCACTTCAGACCTTTATCAATGTATCGTGTGTATGAAACTACAAAACATTAGGTTTTTTTATACAAAAATGAGTAATTTAGGTTGTATTTTGTATCATGTGTACAGCATACAAAGAGCCAATTCTCGAAAAAAGCCAGCACCTCCACCAGGACGGCCACGCCCTGCGGCAAAACCCAAGCCAAAGAATCCAAGATGCCGCGCACTTTACGCATACGATGCACAAGATACAGACGAACTAAGTTTCAATGCCAGCGATATCTTGGAAATATTGAAAGAAGGTTTGCCTTTTGGTTTTTCTTTTTGTAATAGTAGAGGTACCATTAGTTCTGTTTATATGCTGGTGACTCCAGCTGCTAGAATTAGTTTTAAACTATCAGTAGCTAGAGTACCTTTAACCCAAATCAAAAACTATTGAAGCCTTATAAACCACTTAATCAGCTTATCTAGTCATCATTTCAAAATTTGAAGAAAACACACTGACATACTGTGAATAGTTAGGTTAGGGTTAGTTTCCAAGATCTTTAGTTTACCGTACTTTTAGTATGATCTACTGATCATGCTGATGCTAGTTATGTTAGGTAGGTAGCAGGTAATCGCCTTTCAGTTGGGCCGGTTTTCACATAAAGTCTAGGATACATTTAACCAATGCTAGTTAATAAGCATATTTGAAATTTCTCCAACAGTTCATATGGACTCATTAGAGTCAAGGTCTCGAGTTCCACTCCTGATCGGTTGATTTTTTTGTTATCACTGCCTATTTTTCGATTTTGTAGGTTACATTAATCTATGTGAGGAGTAATAAGAATTTTTATATTACATTATACTTACATTATTTTTATTACATTAATGTTACATTATTATTTATATTACATTATATTAAATTATTATATATTACAGTACTTGTGACGAGTAATAAGAATTATTATATTACATTATATTCATCTTATCTATACAGTAAGTTACGTAGCTCAAACCAGTATAACTTGAATTGCTGCATATCTCAAACAGATCACATGCAATGGATTTTCCCTTTCATTTTTCTCTTTACCAAACATCGCGCATTTTAAAATCTGTAGCACGAATTATTGCGTAACTCGAAATGAGTGCCCGGTATAATTCTTAAGAATCTGACTGAAATTACCTCGTCTATCTTGAACAACTTGCCAAGCGAGAAAGCGTACGCGAAAATGTGCACCATCATTACGATTTTAACTGCTAGTTTTGGCAAATGTACTAAGACTTCTTGTATTACCTTAGTAGAATGCTGCACACAACATGACTTAACAAATGTGGTTTAATGTAGATAACAGTAGTATTATTGCCATATTCTGTTAGCCATGCTATTCAGACTACAACAGAGGTAAACCAGTCATTTTATTTTTGATTATTCACAAAATTTGTGGTTTGATATTTGATTAAAGGCTCAGATTGACATTTTTATACGGTAGTGTATTGTCCGTCGCATTCTTACAAACATTGTCTAACTCAAATTTTCCGGTACACCCCCCCCCCCCCCCCGAGGTGTTCGAGTTTTGCGTAGTTTACTGAAGTTAGTTATGTATGTAATTTATTAGAATATCAGCAGAGTTACACTATAATTATAATGCTATTATTGTAGATCCAGCTGGCTGGTGGCTGGCAACACTGAATGGAAAAAAGGGTATCATACCTTGCAATTATGTGGAAAAGATATAATTCAGCCCAAGTCTCCACGAGCAGCTACCAGTGTTTCTCCAACAGCAGAGACCTCAAATGTGATTGGCCAGAGATGGGATAGGATAATGCTTATTCCACGTTACACATTTCGGTCTATTTTTCCATCGAAGGCAAGAACTTTTGCTTTCACTATTAGGCAACAGGTGGCACCTGTTGCAGCTCACACGTGCTATTTTGTCACACAAGGAGCAGCCCGCAATGTCAACTCTGAGTTTCTCAAATAGCAATTTTAGAAGATGAAACTAGACCAGGCTTTAATGCTAAGCAGAAGAGTAAATTAGTCCAAACAGATTTGCACAATTAATGAGTGCAATATAATTAGCTAATGCTCAAGTTTGTTTATTAAGCACTTGACATAGACCAGTGTTAAGCACGTGTCAGTTATAGACGCGCTAATCTAGACAATTTAATGTTTTTTGCAAATACGACTTGGGCTAAAAACATAAATCTTGGCAATTTATACTTTTGTGAAATTTACACTGTGTAAAAGCATCAATCTTGACAATTTACATTTTTGTACAATTTACTTGACATAAAGCACCAATCTTGCAATTTATATTTTTGTAAAATTTACTTGTTGTAAAAGCACCAATCTTGACAATTTATATTTCTGTAAAATTTACTTGTATTTTTTCAAAATTTGACATAAAAGCTCCAATCTTGATGAATTTTATTTTTATAAATCATTCTAATCATGACATTGTGTTTAACTATATTATCGAAATTCTGTACAACTACAATTTCTTGTGATAACTACATAATGGTGATATTCCTACATTCAGTTTTCCATATTTTTGTATTCCTACATTCCGTTTTCCATATTTTTATATTGCAAAAAGCTTTCTTCATGCATGTTTTCACATAGTCGAATATTTGAATTTTTTCATGAATGTAATACCATGTTTTTGTGTACCTAATTATTTATGGTAAAATATTTTGTACATTTCAGTGATCGTGATGCACATGCACATATTACTTTTTGTTAATTATTTTTAGCCACCGTTTGCTTGTTTTTTTGCAAGTTTGAAAGTAAATGACAGCCTCTTTGTTAAGTTAATCGTGGGAAAAAATAAATTTGTAAAATAATTCAGTAGTCGTCAGTTTTTTCCGATCTACTATATACATTTGTACAAGATAGGACATAATCCAAAAACACGAAAGATTAAACCAATGTAAAAACATGTCAATCATTCTAGTTCACAATAAAAAATAGCGCAAGCATTTATACTTTGATTTTCTTTTGAAAATGTAATCACACACAAAATAATACTTTGTACAAAATAAGATTCGACCTATCTCACATGATATACTAGTTTAATAAAAAGTTTAAATTTGAAAAAACATATAAAGTTTTGGGCTGAAAACTTGAGCAAAAATCCTCTATTACCAAAATACATCATAATAAAAAAACATCAAAATCAGCTAAATAGCGAATGTAAAAGTCATCAAAAATTCCTGCACTCAACAATAATTAACCTGTTATAATGTTTCACTTTGATTTCCTTTAAATGCCATGTCCTTCATAATACGCCTTTTTGCAGTTCCAGCAATTGATGATGATCGTGAGAAGGTCAAAGGTTAAGCATACCAGACGACGCATTTGTGTACACTAACAAAGCCTCGCAGCCCCATGCTGTTGTAATGTGTAGTAACAGTTTTAACAGTTAACTAGAACCTTACTTTTAGTTCATTTTTTCTTGTTCCCAAGCAAGAGCCTGCTAGTAAATCATTCTATGCCCAGAATAATGTCTAATTAAGTAAAATCCAAGTAAACAACTGAAGTTACTGAACTAATGTGGCAGACGGCTTTGCTTTACACACATCACTTGACGGTTGTAGTTAAGACACATTGCTGTGGTATACTTAACCTTTTACCTACAGCAACTTTGCAGGCGCACAAGGAAACTGTGAAAGCTTACGACCTGTTACAATGTTGCACTTTTATTTCCTTGTCCTTCAAAATTGACCAACAAAAATGAAGTTTGTACATTTGCTGTTAATACTAGATTCATTACAAAACTCCTGTTTGGTTACAGAATAAGTCAAATGGCAAGTTTCATGTTTTGTTAGCCACTCTTGTTGTACGCATCACTTTTCTTTACTGGCTGCTTATGTCGGCGAGGTGGTGGAATAGGAGATTCTAGAACCTTCTCTGCATGACCAGCCGATTTTGATTGTCCTGGTTCATCCACTTTATGCTGCTGACAACAACTAAATATTGCAAAATACATACCAATTTTACAATTATTAATACAATGCATTGGTCAATTCTGATAGCTAAATTTGCTTACAGATACACGATACAATGTTAAATTTAGCTACAAGCACTGTACACAACTTTAAATTTATCTCCAGACAGGGCAGGATTAACCTACTATAAGCTATAGCTTAGTTACCCTCGAGCTCTAGTAACATTTGGTAAGAAGCTGTTTTTTCACTGTGGTTGCGTTGAAATATGTGCTAATTTGGTTTATAATTAATAGTAAAATAGTGGTATTTCTTAAAGAATATTTTTTTGAGAAAATATAATTATTCTGGTTTATTTAAGTTTAGGAACCCAAAAGATCATAATCTGCCTTGTCTCTAAATTATACAGATCAAAAAGATAGAAATGTTAAAAGCCTGGGTCGGATTTCAGCCACGGATCTTTGGAAAATAATTCTTAGATGTACCAGGAAAGTCACTCAAAGCGTCATTGAGCCTGCTTACACAGATCTTATTTGTAAAATTACTGAGTGCAATGTAGTCAGCACTCACATACAGCATGACCTCTACAACATTTTCGAGTAGTAGTTTACTTGTATTATCAAGATTCTCTAAAGGCAAAAAAGCATTTCACACTTTTAAAATTCCATATGAAATACCTATAATGATAGCAGCAGCAGTCATTAAATTATGACAATTAGCTTAATGAGCATTAATTGCGTATCTTTCTTCTTCATCCATTCTAAGTAAATGTTCCACAAGTTAGCTCATAACAACACATTGTCAGTATTTAAGTTCTAACACTGCTCATTCAACAAGTTAAAATCTCTACCTGAAGCATGTCACCATGTCTGTAACGTCTTCAAACCGCATGTGAGTTTCGGTTACTTCCCTCAGCATCAGAGTGACTAGGGCTGCCGTGCCCGTCATTACGGCAAATATTATGTAAGGTAAGTCAACGTACACTGCATTCTATAAAGCACAGAATCGCATTTTAATTATTTATTAAGTTTTATCCTCAGTGGAAATCTTTTTTACCATCAACCTAAAATGTTAGTTTGACCGCCTCCCTCCAACAAAGTAAACACACATTACCCAAGAGCATGTTCACACTCTTTCTTAACTAAAGTTAGTTTTCTTTCATTAAAGGACAACAAGATGATTTTTCAGATCACATCCTATTTTGAAACTTGGTAAAAAGTATACATTTTAACACCTATAATAATATCAAAGCATTTCCAATAAATAAATAATAGGTTAAAAACTTGAGCTAAGTTTACAATTCCCCACACACAAGAAATTAGTTTGTAAAGTGGATTAGTATTAGAGTTGGGGTTAGGGTTAGGATTAGGGTCACGGTTACGGTTAGGGTATTTAAATTGGGTAGGGAATTGTAAACTCCGCCCAAAACTTGATTAATGGTGGGCAAGGTCAACTAGTAATGAAATCAAAAGTGAACATAATTTTCAAAGGCACAAACATTCCAAGAGCATGTTGCACATGTTTGTGAAAGCGAAAATTGAAGTACAGTGCTACTGTAGCACACTTAGTGTGATAAACAAAAACTTGGCAAATTTTAAATTTGAAATTCAAATTTAAAGTTTACTGAAGTGCTCATGCATGAGCTTTCACACGTGCGCACTACATCACAACTGAACGCTTCTGAACTGAGAGGTACAGCACCTGTTTGTTGTGCAACGCATTTCCCAGATGCATTCCCTAGTACCCGTCTTACTAGCGAATGGTAAAATGCAGGTAATAGCAAAACCTAGCTATGCGAACGAGAACATACATTTCTGTAGCAGTAAATCTTTCACATAAGGCGCTCTTGAAAATATAGTATACAGTAAGTCCTCACTTAATGACACAAATGCTTTCCAGCGTTAAGCGAAACCTCGTTAAACGAAGCCAAGACTGCCAAAGAAAGTCATGTAAAAGAACTGAGATACGTTCCAGAGACAAAAATCAATACTGCTTAAATCATAAGTTAAACATTCTATGAGTTTTATTCATATTTCTACTGATTAATGTCTTCCTGTTTGCCTAAAACCACCTGTATATTTTACTTACTAATACCTAAACGTCAAGTCGCTAAGCGAGGACTTACTGTATTCCCTTTCAGTATTTTACAGAGTAGATTATCTTGAGCTGTAGTTTAAGATTGGATCCGGTTTTCCTTAACGGAACTGCATTGTGTGACTAAAAGGGTATCAGCACTTCAAACAGACAGCAACATCAGTAATAAAATGTTTTCTTTCAATATTTATTACTATTTAAATAATTCTTACCAACAGAAGAATGAAAGGACACACCGCTGAGCCCATTCTTGCCCAGATGTTTATGCAACCAGCACCAACTTGTCTAAAACGACAAAAATGGATTTGTAAATTTACTGTTATGCAGTGTAGCCTTAACCATGAACAAATGAATGCAGTCACAGCTAATAACTGTCTAAAATAATGCACATCTTCAAGCTTCATTTTATTTTTTTACCAATTTGCTAGCTACATCTGTTTCGGGTGCATAATAATTCAGTTTGAAAGACTTTCAATTGACACAGTATGACAGCAAATATAGCCGATACAGGAGAGCTGCTTTCCTTTTTATACAGTTAAGCACATTTCTGACAAGATTCCAGTGCTTAATGGCATATGCCCTGGGCAAGTGCAGCTGGATCATCACAAAAAATACTTCTCTAGGAAGACACTGAACTGGTAAATATCTTCATATGACCACAGTAACAGAAACAGTCAAAGGTGGTACATTTCTTCGGTGACTACTCACCCACTTACAAAACAGACTCGGTGCTGCTTAACTTCGTAGTCAGTCACAAAGTTTACAGTAGTTTTCAGTAATAATGTTTTTAACTATGTAAAAGACCACTGCTATTTCCTGGTCATTGGAGTGCACTTAATCTTTGAAATACAGCAACTGCACACAACAAAACTGTGAAAAGGCTTATTGCACTTCATAGATAATGTCGTAGTTTCAGTTTCAAACAGCAATAGCGAGTATTCATGCCAGTAATTCTTACCTGACTACAGTAGGAAATGACTCCGCCGAGTATAGGTAATTGAGATTAATGGCCGACTCTATTAAACACTTTGCTAACAGTCCAAAAACTGTTTGAAGAGAACTGGTTTGTCCTTCTCCAAATACTGAAAACAAAGAGAAAATAACCACACATTAATATCTCCAGAGAGCTACAGTAAGATGGTAGCAGAAGTGACTCCACGGGAGGGCCCAAGTGGTGCGGACACCTCCCTTTTGAAGCGGAAAAATTAAGCATAACAGACATACCGTTTGTCATTTAAAGATGGGAAATTTAACATGTACAGAAATAATGTTTGCTTAAAAACACCTGGATTTTTTTATTCCCTGAATAATATTATAAGCAGTCATTGTAATTTTGGCAATAAACAAGACCTTTAGAACTTGTGGACTAATAAAATTAACTTGAAATGACATCTGACAAGAAAGCTAATGACAGTGATAGTGCAGAGACAACAAGAAGACAATAATAAGGCAATAAAGAGTGCAATGGTGTGCAAGAATTTTATGACACTTATTCTCATTTCTTACACAAGCTAGTAGCAATTACTGTTATTACAACTACAAATTCAAACACAAGTGTCCAAAAAATTTAGTTGACTTTTAAAATTTAATAGCGGCAAGTATGATTCAGAATATTAAAACATTGGCTAAAATGCAGAAAAATGCATTTCTCCTAGTTGAACAGCTGTAACATCATTCACTGGGACAATAATGGAAATTCAGCAATTGTGTGGTGCAGTCTAGTAGTAACGTGTCCGCTTTCCATCTCAGAGGTCATGAGTTTAATACTGCGGCCGGTTCATAAAAAAAACTTTAAAAATGACACTTACAGTGCCCTGCCCGGCACGTGACATTTAGGGTAAAATCGGCGTTATAATGTAGTTGTGGGTTAGTTACTTACAGTCAGCAAAAAACTGGCGGGCTTATGTTAATTGTTTATTCAAAAGCCGATTTTAAATAAAGACTATTATTACTGTATTATTATTATTATTAATATTACTGTTACTGCTTTAAATTATTGTATTATCTCTAATGTAAAATTAGCAAAAGCTAAAGTTCTGTCAAATGAACACCAGGATATAATTGATATATAAATCACTCACCCAATGTGTTGACAACAGTTGCTAATAGCAACATCAACGTTCCCAGGACATTAAACACAAACAAAGATTTTCTCCTTCCAATCCTAGAATAAAAAACAACAACGCTCAATGATGGGTAGAACAGTATGGCTATCATAATTGAACTTATTTTCATTCAAAGATTATTATTTGTAGTGTAATTAAAACAACACAACAGAAATCCAAATGACCATATAAGATGAGAAAATCGGTTGCTATTTATATAGTCACACTACCATTACAAAACATTCACCTCTGCTCTCTCACTCGGCTCAATTCAGGCATTGCACGTATGAAGAGCAAAAATAAGAGAAGAGGTAAGGGCACATAAATAATACATTGAATTATTATAATCACACTTACTGCTTAAAATGTTACTTTATAAAAGTTAGAAAAGTAAATAAAACTTACTGAGTAACAACAAGGCTGGCCATGGCATCAGCTGGTATTTGTAAGAGCCCAAAAAGTGCAAAGATAAGGTATCTATTACCTGGCCAATTCACTATCACCAATGCTATACCATAATAAAAACAGCAGTCTGCAAACCTGAAATTCCAAATCATTACTGCATTTAATATGTCTTCTGATTATAGCAATGTTATTTTCCAATAAAATATTGGAAAAAATGTTCAAAGAACTCTATAAATTTGTTCATTTCTACATTAACTGATATCAGTTAATAATCAGACCCAGAAGTAGTTACGTTCTTAGCATAATAAATATGCTGACAATTGTTCTATAATTAAAAATTTTCTTACCATATAAAGCTAAAAATATTGAGCTCACGCCGCAAAACTGGATGCCTGCATATATCAGATAATCCATATTTTCTAACGACCCAAATTTTTTGCTCGGCTGTCTTCTGCGGTGATGCTTTCTTTTTAAAAACAAGTTTGGGCTTCTTAGAAACCCCATTTTTAACCACAGCAGAATCTGAGATTGAAGTGTCCTTCTCCATATTGTCAGCACTGTTCATATTTGATTGTAGCTTTTCTATCAAACTAACTTTCACTACATTTGCATCAGCTGCTGCTGCAACACCTGCTCCGTAAGCAGCGTCGATAGCTTTGCAATCAACTTGCTTCAGTTTTTCATCTTCTTCATCAGAGCTGGATACTTCCGACGACTCCGACTTATTACCAACAGATTCAAAACGTCCATTGAGATTGGGCGAAACAGTTAGTGTGCTGCCATCTTCATCGATGGCGTCAAAATTAGTCCGAACCTTTAGAGCTTTAAGGTGATCTAGGAGATCAGTTGGAATGGCAATATTGTTGCTTCTTGACATGGCTCTTATGATATTCATGCCTTTAACAAAGTTTCTCTTTGACGGTGAACGTTCATTCTCGTGCGCTACAATCCAGTGCAAAGACTCTGGAATCAACCTGCAATGAAAATTCTTTCGGTACTTTTCATGTTATGTCTTCACTTGTATTCATATTGTGCTATATGCATCTTAAGGGAAACCATAAGTCCATAAATTCAAAGAATGTTTTAGCAAGGAATAACTAGAAATTAATGCAGCAGACTTAGCTATTACTATCATAATAATAATAATTATTATTATAGTTGCAGTTTTTCTTAATTTACTTATAAAATTCATATACGTAGTGCCATTTGTGGCAACAGCGTAACATTTTTATTTCCAGCCTAACTTTCAGGCATTTGCCTGTAAGTTTTCCGTCTGTGCCGCAAACAGTCAAGTTAATCCACCCAGTCATATGGGACATTTTTATGCTGAAATTTGTGCAATAAAGTATTTCAGTAGTATTAGCTTCTGTTTGGAAATGTTTCTGTCATTACAACTACTATAACTCAATAACTCACAACAACTGATAGGCAAGGTTAACTTCAGAACTTAACATTTATCTAGTTTTCCATGCTTCATTCTTGCTTCTCTAATGCCGTTTTCATTGGTGTTTCCCCTTGACTCATTATCAAAGGAAAACAATGATATTCCTCTAACATGAACACCAATACAGGTGTCTCAGCCTCCACAAGATAAACAGCCATGAGACGTCCCCGAGCGAGTATTGAACCCTGGTTGTTTAAATGAAGCGCAGATGCTTTATCTACTCAGCCGCACCTCAGCAAAACATAATGAAATTTCTAACAAAATCAAGGTCAAGACTTTTACCATACATACCAGCTTTAAAACTTACCATATAAAACTTAGAGTTAGCAAACCAGGCAGTGAGATAGCAAGCTGTATGTAGCGCCAGTTCCTCACAAAGTAGGCAAGGGCAGCCAGTAAAGCAATGCCGATGGACCAGCTGTAGCCTCCGAGGAAGAAGATGCCGAATATTCGTCCGGATGGCGGTAACCATTCAACACGTAGTATGAATGCGGAAATTCCAGCAGCCTGTGATTCACAAGTTCCAGAACAACTTTGACACAGAATTTATATGTGAAAACATCTCATATCCATAAACATGTTTTTCTTATTTCCCAAATACTCCTTACACTACTACACGACTGGTCAAGTTCTTATAATTACCATGTTACAGTGGCTAGCATATAATTTATACCCCTGGCTAGGGATGTTAAATGATACAAATTTGGCATTCGTGTGTCGCTAAACCGACTGAAGATAACCGCTACTGCAGAAAGAAAGTATAAGAAGGTTATTCAAACAACTTATAAATAACTCTTATTGTGAGCAAAAGGCAGCGATATGCACCAAATTCGATACAATAATGATCTTCCTAGAATACTAATAATATTGACACGATAATGATGAAAACAAATTTTTCGTATTGATACAATAATTGATACTTATCGATAAATATCGTTAACATCCCTACCCCTGGCACAGAACTAACACTTGATTTTAATAATCTAGTCATTAGTCACAAAAATGCTTTGCACACAAACAAATAAATGTCATATCTTACACTCTTTTATTTTTTGAACTTGGGCACAAAAAGACAAACACTCCACGTGATCAGAAATCAAATTGTTTACTTACTGAAATACTGAAACCTAAAATGATGCGTAGTGCAATGAAAGACCAGATTTCTGGCATGGCCGCCATCAGCGTCCCAGCAACTGTCATGCCGGCTAAACCCACCAGAAGGACAATTTTTCTTCCAAAGCGGTCTCCAATCGTAGAGCTAATGCGACCTCCAATGTTCACTCCAATGAACATGAGAGAGGTGGATAGAGTGACAATGTAACCTCGGTCACAGAACAACTGAAACTGAAATGACCAAAGAACATTTCAAGATGCATTACAAATCTGAAAATTTATCATTTTCAAAGCAACCAACACTTGTCAAAAAAATTAACAAAACCCTTGAGGACACACCGATTTCAAAATGCACATAGCTAGACTGTATTGTTAAGCATGATATTCTGAAATAATCCTACCAATTTTAAATGATTAAATTTCAAAAATTCTATGCATGCAATACTCATAAGTGTTAATAATTGTTAGTACACTGTATTTTGTATCTCATAGTGTACATTATTGTTTATACAACCCAGTGGAGGATGCCTTAGCCACACTCGGAAGTGAACATATGAATCTTCTGTCAACAAGGTAAACAACCACAACCGGTATGGAGACTGAAACCACTCAGAGTGCATAGAGAACTGGTGCTCACCCAGTCATTCACTGAGTAGCTTCTATGTTGCTTAACTTTGCTCAATAAGCACCCACCGTCACCACTCATTACTCTGCTGTACACATCCCCTGTCAATATATTACACATTTAAACATAATTATATTGTATCCCCAAAATACATTTATCTATAATTGCCTAAACTTCCTGGCCTATGTATGTGACAACGCTGTGCTCACAGATAATAATTGAACTTCTCTCCTGAACAGTTGAAATAAAAAGTTGCAAGTTGAGTGTTGTGGCTGTACTCCTGCAACAACGATATCTTCCCACCATAGAACAAGACGTACTACTTCATTGAGCTTTGTCATGATTGATTTGTCATTTCAAAATAACAAAGGCTAGTAATCAAATTATAAATTATCAACGCATATAACAAAGACATCTGCAAGTTAATTCAGCTACAATTTGACTGTTCTGCAAGGGGAGTGTGTGTTTATTATACTTTGATACTACAATTCGAAATTTTTTTTCGGCTTCAAAACAGGCTATCTAAAAGTTCTAATACTCTAGTGAATGCCATATTCACTGTCTGGAATAATGCATGTAGGTGTCACTCAAAAATTCAGCGGCACTAGCTGAACATTTTGTGTGTCAAACAGGCCAACATGGCTTTTAATATAACTTTTTTGCTGACATTTTTAGTATTACTTTTAGTATTACATACGTAAACTTTTTTAGTATTACTTTTAAATTACTAATGCTTTATTGTATATAATTGTATTGTATATATATGGATGCGAATAAAATGTGGATGTTTTTTTACTATAGTGCTATGCTTTTATTTTGTATATAATATAGTATTTTGTATTTAATTTATAAAACTACTGTTTTATAAGGAAACAATTTTTGAAATAATCATGGCTTAAATTCATATCACCCAAAAGAAGTTAAAATGCTTATACAAAGGGATTTTAATGTGGAATTTTTTCTAGGATAATTACAACCAGACAAACAAACCGTATTGAAGCTTAACTAAAATAATTATACCCCATCGTAACCCTAAGCCTAAGCACATATATAACTAAGCGTGCCATTTCTTCCTGTGCCATTTTTACCTACTTTTCCATTTGTGCACTTTTTCCTGTGCCATTTTTTCCTGTGCCATTTTTACCTACATTCACACCAAGCAACTACTGAGGAATTGCTTAAATTGTCAAAAGTTGACTGTTTGCTTTTTGTTCTGAGATTCGCATTTATTTTTGTATGACTTGACTCCATTCATTTTACCAGTCATTCAGTCAACCCCCGTGCAATATGTCCACTAGCTAAAACCATGGTTGGAATCCACTAATAATCACCAATGCGCGCACGCTCCATGACTCGCTCCATTGTTTGTTTTAGACAACGCCGTTTTTCACTGTATTTTGCAGCAATTACAATCATACATGGACGCGACGTATATTGTACCATTCGACATTACATAATTATAGTTGTTAAAGGTTTAGATAGTTCTATCATCTAAAATTGTACACACAATACAGTATTCAACTGTTCAATACAGTACTCAATTGTTCAGGCATAATATTATTACACAAAATCTTTATAGAAACGCTTTATAATTTTATGTGAAGCGATGATTCTAGTGTAAACTACGCATTTTATCTGATATGAGGATGTTTGTCTGCAAACATTCCGACCGACGAAACGTACAGTAGACGATTGAACCTAATCTGCTAATAAGCCTACATATAATTATTAGTTTCACTTATGTAGCACCCTGGCTTACTATAGTGTACATGTAGGACCGGATTATGACCCTCTGGGCACATAGACTAATGAAATTATGGGCTTATGTGTGTGTGTACATCTTGCAATGTTGTATCTAAAGCAAGGGTAAAGAGTTATATCTTATAGACGGAACAACAGAGACTAACGAAGTCTCTCTGTCTCTCGTCGTTCTCTGTCTATGAACTATGAATTTATTTTCACACATCAAAATACAATATTGTACACATTAATACACAATAAATGAAATGATTTGAGTAGTGTGCGATGAGTGTACGACCATACGGTCATTAACACACTCACCTTACTTAAATGAAAAAATTATTAAAGTTATGCGTGCTTTTGCAGATGACTTAATGTAATTGATGTAATAAAGTAAATGATGTAGCAATAGCAAGGAAACATAAGGAAAATATAATATGTAATTACGATTTTGATATAGGCTGCGATGAATGAATAATTTCATTTAAATTGATTTATACTTTTACTAATAAAGTAACAAAGGTCGTAATGATATCTATTAGTAAAAGAAAAACATTAGTGCAAAAAGACACACGTGCACAAAAAAGAGAAAAAACCTCTGGTTTTCTATGCCAATGAATATTTACTAAGTAAAAATATCTTATATTGTTTGGTAGCTATTTTTAAAGGAGAGGAAATGATTGTATTGGGTAAACTATTCCACAAAATAACTCCATTGTGCTGTAAGGTATTTAAGCCATACGCTGTGTTAAATCGTGTTTGAAAATAGTGACCCATACTGGAAGACCTCTCCCTCCCCCTCAATCCTCATTAGTTCCACTCACTCTTTACAGTCTTGGACTCTCTAGTCTAATTGTTTACCCAGTATCAAACAGACAAAACAATACACGAATAAAGTTTTTTATACACTACACTACGGTTATTTTTAGATTATTACTTTGAGTTTCCTGGCAGGTCATGGGACATTAATATTAACGACCCTAAAAACAATAATGTACATATATTCAACATATAATGTATATGTATTCAACCATATACAAAAATATTCATAATTATAACTACTTTGAAATAAGTGATTATAGTGCCTATGTAGAAAACGAAGAAGTTTACATTGAAACAATATTATGTAAATAGTAATTCATACCGTAGTTACAATGGTCTCAGGGGCTGTATTTGGATACATCCATTCGGTACATTTTCTAGTCTCGTTTGACCATGATCCTGTTATCACCTCACACTGGTACAGCTCTTGTTTACTTGTCACAGGCTCAGTAGTCTTGTTTTCCTCAATTTTGCATGTATAAGGTGGAACTCCAGCTATAAAAGGAGTGGACAACAAATGCCAGGCCCAGAACACGTTTACCACGCTCAATAGAAGTACAGTACTTAATTGGTAACGTCCATATTTTCCAAACATTAGCAAGACATCATCAACTGTAATCCAGCCAGGGGTACCGATTCCTCCCGTTTTTCCAACAGTCGGCATTTTTGGCTTTCGAAAACTTCGACGGCTTAAATCTTGAAGTGTAACTGCAGAATACTGCACAGTGACCAAATTCACGTGGCTTTTTTAGTTCTTGTGTTTACATGGCTCATAGCGCCAACTTGTCAACAATCTCGCGTGGTAATCTAATACAAAGAGTTAAAAATCAAAAAGTACGATGTTATATTCAATTTACAATAAAAACAAAATTCAAAATTTGTATTCTACATTTGTGCGAACATCGACCTTTTAATCTTTTCGGCAGCCGGTACACTTTAAAAAACGTACTTCTTTCATTAATTGTGAGGAATAGCCGGAACTCTGTCTACAGCGTGGTGTCTGACCGTGCTATTGTTATTTGACTGAAACTTTTAAAATCAATCACTCTGTTCACACTAACACTTTTAACACACATTATAAGTTCACATAGCTCAAGATTTGTAATGGTTTGTTGATTTTACTTTGGGCTGAACACAGCAACAACTGTCTTGAGGCTTGACAAACAACTTGTTCAAGCTAACGCACTGAACTTTCTCTCTGCATGGTTGTCAAGAACACGCATGTGACCCTAACAAGCGTACAGCACGTTAGCATTCTGTACCCTGTTATTGGGTAATACAAGTTTGGATGTTTCCTTTTCAGGATAAGACGCTTGATACAGTAAAATTAATACCTAGGTTAAACGGTGCACCGTAAAAATTGCACAGGTAAAAATGGCACAAGAAAAAATAGCACAAGAAATATGACAAGGGAAAATGGCATAGGGAAAAATAGTTTGTTTTATATTATATATATTATTATATTAATATATTATTATATGAATAACAAGATTCAAGGTTACAGCTCCAACGACAGCATTTTCGGAGATCTATATACCTAACGAAAGGTCTCGATCCAGTCCTTTACCAATGGGCCTTTATTTTTCGAATGGGGGGGGCGAAAAACCTCCAAAAATAGGCATTTTTTTATTTGAAGAACTTATACTGCTTATTTCTAGAGAACGAGAATATATCAGGCAACCTACCTATGATGGTCGGATAGCCCAGTCGACGGTGAGTATAGTAGGTATATTTAGAATTTGCGGGAGGGCCACGAATTCCCGCAACAGGTGTTTTCCCGTACCCAACTCCCGATTTTTTCGAAATTTTAACCAAACAGCCTGTAGAAAAAACGTTCCAGTGGCGATGATGTGGGTCACATTTTAGGACGCCTCCACCAGGAGGAGCGGCGACGAGTTGATTGGAGGTTCCATTCTCGCTTAGAAGCTACAGTGACGTTTGAATTGTTCTGACGTCATTCCATTGCACTCTGCCTATAACTTTATAACTTTAATCCAGTAAAAGCTGCTGCAGGTTTTGCGTTAGGTAAATAAACGACGAACACTATGTAGAATGTTCGCGCATATTGATTAGAAGTGGATTTATACGCAAATTTTTTGTGGGACCTTTGCTAGTTTTTTTTTAAATAAAGCTAGAATGCACTCAGCACGAAGCAGATCTCTGCCAAAGCCAAACAATTCTAAATTTACTCGTGTGACTGAATTAAAAACGTAAAGCTAAGATAAGCAAGCAAACATACAAAAATTGATATGGCATTATGTAGACTAGCAAACTACTCCCAAAATATTTGTTCATTAAATAAAATTACAATCAATAATTTGCGAATATTCCAGAAAGTGTTTACCTACTTCTCTTTAACCATTAATTTTCGCGATGGTAATAGGCTGACTACAAACGCATGTACATTCCAAGTCAGGTTATAAGGTTATACAAATTAACAAGCAAAGGTTATGGACAGCATTACAGTTTTTCGAGCAAGAATTTCCTGAAATGGAACTAGGAACTAACTCGCAGTTGTTTGTCCTATTGGAGATGATAAAAATGTACTAAACACTCCCTCTGGTAAGCCCCACGAAGTGCTCCACGAATGTTTTTGAACGTGGTGTTCATTAAAGTTTTGCGAAAAAAGAACGGGTGGGAAAACGTCCATTTTGGCAGCCTATACCCGCCGCTTTCTCTACAAAGTTTTGTGGAAAATGTCAGGTAGTTTTCATGTAATAGGTTTACTGCCATAACAGGCAAAAACCCGAGTTGAAGAATTACTTTATTGGCAGAATGTAAAAATAACAAAATAATTATCCCTCACAGTAGCCTTAACCCTAAATTAATAGTGAGCGTGCCATTTTTCCTGTGCCATTTTTACCTACGTTCAGGTGAAACAGACTCATCGCTTTTAGGTTTGCATCTGTTTTCACTATTGTTGGGATAGGGTTTCACGTCACCGTTTCAAATATTTTTTTAAGTTAGAATTGTGCAAAAGTATAATGTCGGAAACATCCAAATTAGTGTTTGCCCTGTACGTATTAAGGGGTCTGAAATAGTGCAATCGCCTTTAACTTTCACATTAAAATTTGAGTTCCAGCAAGTAAAATTCTGTATAGGCTACTGCGTGCGCGAATTGAAAATGAGTAGATAGAACAGAAAACGTAATTTATTGCTACACTTAGTAACTGTAGAATGAATTAGAAAAAATCCCAATTGCAGTAGACACATGTCATCGTATCGGTATTACTACGTCTTGTGTTTTCACTTTCTATTTAGAATTTGAATTACTAATCCAAAACGACGTTATTGAACTTAGCACACTCCACATCTCGTTTACATTATCGTAACGTATTAACTAGCAGGTGGTGCAGCTCTTTCAAGGTTTTATCTCTTGGAAAACATGTGACTTTATTTATAAAATCATTATTAAAGTTTCGCCAGCTCACTATTACAAGAAACTGGCCTATTACAGAATTTTTCATTTCGGTGATCAAATATTATCTCGTTCTCAACACGCTACTGGCGCCATTAAGTAAATGTTTTTACAAAAGCTAACTACTTACTGTAATCGAGTGACCTTCACACTAATTTGCATATCCTTAACTCCATTTGCTGATCCAGCGGAGAACTGACAGAGAAAGCTTTCATACAAAACTAACCTCGCCAATTCTGCTTTTCACGCCAGGTGCTATCCAGTCTTCTAGTATTACTGATTTTGAACTAGAGTAAGCGTTAACGAAGAAAGACACAAGCAAAAATCCATGGCTATCAAGTTACGAACTAAAAAACAACTTACATATTATCTTAGTAAATTAGTAAACTTGCGACAAATTACGTTAACGACTCTGCTTGGATGCTTAGATATTTGCTTATCAGCTAATTTACTTATAAACCCATTTTAACGCTACCCAGAATAGCCGAGTTGGTGACCTGAGTTTAAGATAAGGGCGACAAGAAGAGAGCTTCCATTTCTTTGCAACATACAGCTCTTTATATGTAAGTAAGTAAAGTAAGTATATGTAGTAACAAGCCTATCCGACATTAAAGGACAAGAAAAAGGGTACCTGAAGTAGGTTTCGGAAAAATCGACTTAAAAAATTTATATTACTTTATAGCAATTTTATGTGTTCATTGTACTCGCGTTGAAAGGATTTTTTTGTTTTCATTTTAAATTTCCCGCGACACTGTACAGGCCGCGCCATTACATTACGTCACTTACGCAAACGTAAATCAGGAAAAGAAAAGGCAATGTTAAACATTGTCCCAAAAAACTTTACATGCAAAGTTGCATTACTTAGCATTTCGCTAACCTGCTAGAAAAACTTATATAACTAGAAAACGAAATTATTAATTCTTTATTTATAATTATGCTTTCACCAATTGGTAAAGTGTCGCTGTCTCACCCTCCAGGATGCACCGCTCACTAACCAAAAAACGTATTTTTATTCTTATTGACAGACAAGATACAGTAATTTATAATTTTATTTAGATAGTTATGTGTACGCTTCGAATGCTCTGGTTATTTTTTCAAACTTTACTCAGTGTTGTCTAAACTTGTACTTTACTTTCAAATAACTTATCGTCAAAATGGCTGTGTCTGACGGATATTGCGGAAGTTTAAAGTTACATGTTTTATTCAGCGTTACTGTCGACGCAAGTCCTGTATGCAAAGAGGCAGCATGTAAGTGGTATATAATTTCAAGGCGAATTTTTTTAGCTTTATATAAGTGGAGGGTTTTCTTGTGCTTTAAAAGTTTTCTTAACTTGAATTCTGCGAATTTTATCAATGTCATCACCACGTCATCTTCATGATTCATCATCGTCAATACAATCATCGCCATCATCATCGTCATTTGTACTTCCTTTCACTGATATTATATCGCAGATTTACATCACCAAAATATTTCGCAAACGAAGATGAAAAACGTAAAAAAGTTAGGTACCAACCCAACGCTAGTATTCCTAGCCAGTTCACTTTCAGTACGCTGTTGTTATTTAAACCTGGTACCTATCCCAAATATGAGATAACCGGTACAGACACGATTAATAGAACCGGAGCTCACGGTCTAATGTCGTCAAAAAGGCGTCAAATTTTTTTTAGCTCGAACACACCCTGTCGTCCAGTGCCTTGTTGAGGTCTTTAGTGAATGAATTTCACACTTGGGCGGCCGTTCTGTCAGCAAACACTAAACACTACTAACCATTATTTTTTCGTGCGGTAATGCCAGCCGTCCTGATGTAGAGTTGTCGACCATATTCACGGCTATACAAAGACAATTCACGCGACAGTGACAAAAAAATTAAAATTCATCAAAAAATTACACGCGGCAGAATTCTAAAACCCCTTTACGATAATTACAGCTAAGATAAAACAATCAGGCAACATACGTGCACCAGATAACGTATCAGTGTCCTCTAATCACTAGAGCTTACACTAAACGACCATAAGATTTTAGCATGTTTAGCTCTCTAGAATGACTGTTCCTAGACGCTCATGTAATGCGAGACCAATGCTTGGAGGCAAACGGGGTCGAGAACTATTAATTTTAGAGCAGCATGGACGCGTGCAGAATTTGTAGTATCTACTGGTCCTAGCATATGTCGTCGTCCCGGACGTAGCGATATCTTGACATTCTTTAAAGGAAGACCGGACGATTGTTTAGACTCAATCTCATTTTAATTTACTGTCCAAAATATACATTTTTCTTGCCTATAAAAGTTAACAATTGCTCCTTATATTTGAATAATTAGCTTAGAAAGTTAATTAACGGCAACCGAACGCAGCAATTGCTTACGTCAGAAACTAACAACAGTTTGTGCAATAGCAGGCGTCTTCCCTTGCGCATCAAGCACATTTACATAAGTGTTACAGTACTGTTTAAACGCATGATGTCAGAAAAATGGGCTTTACATCATATGACGTCACAAACTAACATTGCAGTTCATCATCATGGTTATCACGGTACCGCCATCTATTTGTCGGCCACGCGAATGTGACAAAAAGGCGCCGCTGCCAATCTTAGTAGATTCACTTTGAAAGTTTAACGAAATTTGAGTATCCGAGGTAATTATTATTTAATCTAAGCTTTGATTTAAAAAAAGCTATTGTAGTTTTCAAGATTTTAGAGCATTCTTTATCCTGAACTAATGTTTACACAGTCATCCGGTTTTCGTTTAACTACACAGTCAAATTGAACTGTCAGCATTTAAATTTAAAAGGATGGCTCCTGAAAATTTTGAGGATTCGAACCCAGTACGTGTGGCTTGAAATGACACGCTCTCGCCATTTGAATTATGACAAAAGCAAGTCTGAATTCTCACACTAGTCAACACGCAGTTAATATGAACTATCATGGAAGTCATTTTGATGAAAAGTGACAACAAAAGGCTGCATTATCAATAGTAGATGGGCCGGCGTTGCAGCTAATTTTGCCTCTTTTGCCATTGTAGCCCTTGTTGCTAATGTAGCTCTTGTTACACTTGTTGCGTTTTGTAGCCAACATTGCTTCTATAGCCAAAGTTTCCATTGCAACACTTGTTGCTAACGTAGGCACTAGAATGACTAGAAAGTTGGGAGAGAAAGTGAGAAGGATAAACAAGAGAAAGAGAGATGGGGGAGAGAGAGTGGGGAGGGTGGGAGAGAGAGAGAGAGAGAGAGAGAGAGAGAGAGAGAGTAGGGAGAAAAAATAAGGTAGACATAGAAATATACTTTGTATTGGTAAATCAAAATTTCGTGGAATCTTACACGGAAGCCTATGTCTACTTCTTGGATGGAAAGACTTGATGCTTACTGTACAGTAAACACTATAAGGCACTGTTTGTCATTCGATGTTATTTTGATAGTAGTGTAGCCACTCTTGCGAAAGGAAGTGAATTCTGCCAACAACACAGGAAATAACATATAACCTTCAAGACCACTGGAACGGAAAGAGGAACCAACCAAACAGATAAAAAGAATTTATGACATGTGGTGAAGAATAGTGTACATCCAATTCAGGGGCAGAAAATTTGACAATTGACTTGGATTGACACTGTTTATCTTTCAAACTATAGTATAATTTGTAGATAACTCTATGACGGCATGTTTACAACTTGTGAAAAAGTCAACAAGTAGCTATAAGTGACGTGTCAGTCAGAAAACTGAAGACACGATAAGTGCACCTAGCTATTTCGTGTTAATTGAACAAAAATTGGTTGGAGTAAAAAGCAAAATGGATAAATTGTTCAGTTGTACAGTGCTGATTGTATATTGTATAGTGAAGCCGAATGTCGCTTCTACACATCTAACATTGCCTAATCAACCAAATCCAATAGAGCAAAACGTGCAAGACTTATTGACCAGAACAGCCAAAGAGATCTACACATTGAAAAGAGAATTTGCACAAGTGAGCCGTGCTGTGGATAAAGTACTACAGAAAGTGGAGTCGATAGAGCGGAATACTGCTTGCGGATGTGGATTTGAGAAAATAGGAAATGGTTGTTATAAGGTGTTTCGTGGAGATGCTAAGCAAACCTGGGAAAAGGCAAAGCGCACCTGTAATGCACTTGGTGCCAGACTGGTTTCCATAGAAACGCCTGAGGAGCTGGCCTCACTGTATCAAAGGCTGGGTGTGGATGGACATAGTCGTAAGTTTTCGTGTCTAAAGCACCTTGTGGGTCTTGTAGATCAGCTTGGCTTAGAAAAGGTTCATCCTACAGATGGTTGCACTTAGTAGCGTTAAAATGTTTTGCATTATAAGGGGACAGGCAGTATACAAGTGAGATAACAAAAAAAGTAGAAATGATAGCAGGCATTGGGCATACTTTCAGCACTAGCTGCTATTTCTGGATTCACTAGACTCGCAAGCGTGCTCAATGTTGCTTAGATAACACTGCTATTTACATCAAATAACCGAAATGGTAGACGCACTTTGTGTTCTCAAAAATAAATGTGACAAGGGTTCGATGTAATTCTAAAACTTAGAACTAGGTTCTTAATCTATTACAGAGCTGCCAACCATTTGAAGTTAAAATGAGTGTGAAACATAGAAAGCCCGAGGCTGGTCTCGCCCCTGGCAGGGGGGGGGGGGATTACACCCAGAAATTTTTATTTTTGGGGGTATCGAAATCAAATTATCAAAAAATTGAGGCAAAAACAAAAAATGAAGGTCATTTTAAGGTACCAATGAGCTTTCTTATGCTGGTATTGGAGTTCATCAATGCTTTATATATAATTATTTTTCCTTTTTTATACACATGAAAAAAGTCAATAGCAACCAAATGTGCTTAATTTTCAATAATTGTAATACCCTTTAGCGTAATACTATCGTTAGACTCATAAACGCTACTACTAAATTTTGCTGTGCTTGCTACTGATGCCAAAGGAAGCCAATCAAGCCAAGTGACCTGCAAAACTTGCATGTGAAATTGGGACGCGTGGGAACTGAAATTTGGTGCGTGTGCAGGTGTGAAAGATTTAAAATGCGTGTGACACGCCTCTAATGCGTGAGAGTTGACAGGTTCGCGATTATTTAAATTTTATTAGTCTATTATTTAGATACATATATTATTTAAATAGACTATTAATGGAACTTAATCTATTGTTTAAATAAGAAATGATAAGTAATACTATTTGTTTGACTAATAAGTTCTTAATACTATAAAGGTAATTCTTTTTTACCCATTCAGTTTGGTGGACAGGAGGTAACGACATAGAAGAGGAAGGTGTGTGGGTTTGGGATGGTGTGGAGACTCCACTGAATTATACCCGTTGGGCTGTCACAGAAAGCCAACCAAATAATCTAAACAATCAAGACTGCTTGCGAATTAGCCTACATAACAGTTACCCCGGGACACTCATATGGTGGGACGATCCATGTGAGCAACTTGCAAACTTCATTTGTGAAATGTAGCCACCTGAAGCAGTGAAACAGCTGCTTCTAGCTCAACCGTGTTATATTATTATTGTGATTGTAGATGGCACTACAGTTAAACATTATAATTATGCACATGGTGGCATGGCTAGCATCATTTAAATGTGAGCAGACCTATGGAAGATATAAACAAAGATGGTACTACTATACAGAAAGGTGTTGTTTTCTACTAATTGCTTGTTGTTTTCATGAAAGTAATATCATCCCCATGTTGAATGTATAGGTAAAATTTTTATTGTTCATTAATGCACAAACCGGTTCACACAGTATACATGGCGCACATCTCATTCCTTAACTTTGTCAAGGTAACGAATGGGGGCTTGATCTTGTAAGGGCAGTGAGGATTTGGCATAGAATTTTGGTACAGTGCCACTAGTTATCGTCTTTTGATAACCTGAAACATGTAATTATTAACTGAGATAATAAAATTTAATTTAAAATCATTACACGGAACGCTAATTATAATGAGTGATAATTGTAGCTAAGAAAGTTGTAAGCAGATTTCCACCAAAGCCGAACAATCCTGAATTTATTCGTCTGATTCTTTCGATTAAAAAAACGTAAGCAACGATAAACAAGCAAACACACAAAAATGTACCTGTATTGGTATTATTCAGACTAGCAAAAAACTCACAAAACATTTTATTCTTTAAATAGAATTATAGTCAATAATTCACGAATATTCCACATAATGTTTAACAACCTTTCTGTAACCATTAATTTTAGCGATGGTAACAGGCTGACATACAAACACATGTACATTCCAAGTCAGTTTATAAGGTTGTACACATTAATAAGCAAAGGTTATGGACAGCATTATACAGTTTTTCGAGCGAGAATTTCCCGATATGGAACTAGGAACTAACTCACAGTTATTTGTCCTGATGGAGATAATAAAAAAGAAATACTAAACACTCCCTCCGACACACCCACGAAGCTCTTCACGAAAGTTTCTTGTACGTGGTGGTCGGTCAAGTTTTACGGAAAAAGAACGAACAAAAACGCCCACTCTGTGCCCGCATTCTCCACAAAATTTCGTGAAAATCTGTTAGATAGTTTTGCATAATAGGCTTATTGCCATAACATACAAAAAACAATCAAACAAACAAACTGTGTTAAAGCATAACTTCTTTGGCAGAGGTAAAAGTAGCTAAAGTAATTATCTCCCACAGTAAGCCTAACTCTAAGCTCATGTTTTACTGAATGTGCAATTTTTTCCTGTGCCATTTTCTCCTGAGTGAGGCATTTTTCCTGAGACATTTTTACCCGTGTCGTGTTTACCTAGTTTTCCGTTTTTTGCTATTTTTTAATGCACCATTTTCTCTTGCGCCATTTTTACCGTACCATATATTCTCGTAACATTTTTTATGTGCCATTTTAAACTGTGACATTTTTGCCTGCATTCATCAACAAAAAAATGGCTAGATCGATAACTTTTTTTCTAGTCCATATGGAGACGGTTTCAGCCTAATCAGCTTATGTGAATACGGTATTAATTATAGGTGCCATCATCAAACGTTCGTATCGAATTCGATTCGAACCTAAAATTATGGATTTGAAGGACTTCAACTACATAATTATGATTTCTTTTGTCATTAAGACATTTGAAACAGCAAGCAATCAGTACTATCTGTCGCGATTTCTGTGCATAATTTTAAGCAAATTATTGGTGTTTTACTGAAGAAACAATATCCAGTAATACGCATGATTTTTGCAAGACTGCTTTTTATTTATAACTCAAAAAGTCTTTAAAACTTAATTCGCTTTCGATTCGAATTCAAAATCAAGTTCGAAAGTAAAAAAAGTCGATTCGATTCGAATTCGCTCTCTGATAAAGAATGCTCACCCGTACCTAATTTCCATTCGAAAGCAGTTTATGTACATACAAAAGTTTTACTCTTTCAGTACGAGGTGGCGATACCGGCTCATTGGATTTTTGAACCTGCGCGGGCTCTGGTTGGTCCGAACTAATGTACGTGTACACTGTACATTATGACCCGTAGTCTGCAACACAAATGTACGGTATTTAGGGTACAGCTTCATGACGTCATATACATTAGATTTGTGGGAGTTCGATATCCACCATTTGTGGCATTATCAATAAAACTATATAAAACAAAACAACAATCTTATCATTATTTTTTAGATGTATGCATATTTACAGTCAACTGAATTTAAACAAACAGTATCAGGGAAAAATGTATACCAGAGTATAAAGTTATTATAAACTAAATTACCAGATGACAAAAGAACAGTTGGGTATACGTATATGTATATACTCAATGTGAATTTGCGAAATGAACACTTTATATAGAGCAAAATTTTTTTACTAATTCTACTTAGTACAAAAGGAAACTGTTATTAAGGTATAGTTGCTTTTCTTAACGCTTATAATGTTTCAATTTAGAGTAAGTGATCGAACCTTGACTATTAAATACTAGGACTACATTTCAAATAGTGCTCTCTTTCAAATGTTTTTCCACAAACTGTCTTGGAATTTGGGCAAACGTCACAGTCGTCACTTGACTCACTTGTGAGAAATAATCACCTGCGTGTACAATGCTAACAAAACGATATTTCAGTATTTGTCGCTCTTCTTGTATAACGCCAGACTCGCCAGTATTTTGTGATTACTCTTTTTTCCTTTAACAGCATTGACTGAAAAGCAACTAAACAGCATTAGCATTGTGGATGTTTGTGCCAAAAAATGTTTTACCATTTCATCAAGAGTTGGCGCTACTGACTTTACTCTGAGTTGATAATACGCATTTATAATCTGGTAGGACGTAAGAAGTCGAGCGCCAGGTTGGACCTTTAGAGGAACCTTGAAAACGATCGACATTTATCTCTACTTACTAATTTTTCACTCTTTAATTTTTATGCACATCCAAGTAAGTAGAGTTAAGCGGCGTTTACCAGACATCCAGATTGCGTAATGCGTTACTGCGTATCCAGCTGCGTAGCAACCTAATTAGCGGGAGAAAAAATAACGCAATAATGCACGACTGATAAATTGAAAACAATACAAAGTCATTTTTACGCAAAACGCATTCCGGGTGTCTTGTAAAGGCCGCTTCAGACCACGAATTTCATCAAAGTATGTTGGATTATGTATCTTTTCCCAAATAAAACATTAACATACTGCTACTCAAACAAATATAATAACTCTAGCTGGAGTAATGACGCTTATCTAAGTACAATAACTTTTACTGGTGAGGTACACAAACTTTGTATCTATCACGGTGTAAATAGAAAATTGTGTGTATATGTAAAGCTTCGATATTCGGTTAGAGAACCATTAAAATGACAAAATTTAAAATACAAATGCAGTACTAAAATGAAATAAAATACAATGAAAAATAAAAGATTAAACGTAAATAGGCAATACAGGGTAAGAAAATTGAAAGCTGAATAAATGTGAGAAACTAATTATTTGATATTTCATTCCGTTTCACAAAAAAGCAAGAGCTGACAAGTTTATGTCAAACAGTGTGAATTAACTATAACAGTTATAATACAATTGCCAGTGTGCAGTAGTAACATGCTACGAATGTTATAACTCTTCTGCGAATGTGACTAAAATGGGGTAGAGATAGATTTACGCACATATAAATTACGATGCTAGTCGAAATTTAAAAATACAAAACGCAAGGATATTTACGGCGAGAAATAGTTGAGAATATATATATAGCACTAACAACAGTTAAACAGTGCTGGGCCTGGCTAATTAATTGATGGGTAACCTCCAAGAAAATTTTTTCATGACTGCTTTATCTGCTTTATGTGGCTGCTACCTTCCAGCTATCTATAGCATTGAGGGAAGACGTTTTGAACATGGTCAAAAGACTATAACACTTCCACTGCTTCAATATGTCACTCTCGCTAACAGTTCTAGTCCTTCCACATCCATTAGCGTAATAAGTAAGTTAGGCAGTGTTTCTCAATCCAGTATATCAGGAGTCCAACAGCGTGCCGCGCTGTTACACTTTTATAAAAAACGTATCGAAAAAGAATGAGATGAAAAACGAGTGTAGTCATTGCCAGTGTAGGCGTTCATAACTTTCGCTGGGATTGTGTGAATAATTAGTGACAGACAGCGTATCTGTAATGACCATAATCAAACACGAGCGTACATGAGTAAATGAAATTGTCAAATTTACCGAAAATTGCAGCACGCCATCTGCTAAAAACAGAGTATATGAAAATGGTTAAAAGTATGGTTGGGATCAGATGGTCGGTTACTAATGATATAGTACTGTTTGATTGTTGTATACCCTCATTAGATTCCTCAATTTAACAAAGACAAATTAATTTTTGGAATAATATCAATAAACGGAATAGTGAAGATATGCTAAACGGGTTAAGCTTACACTGCCCATCTCAGAACCAGCTATAAATGTGCAACCTATTATAAATTTCTTGTTGATAAGTGCAGAACTGCAGCTAACAGAAAGCGAATGGGATAAGGTTTAAAGAATTGCATACATCTCAAGCAAGTCAAAATACGTGTACTATGCAAATATTAATCCAGATTTCGTATTAGGGTTTTATGATAAGAGAAAATTGTTTACTAATGCTTGCAAAAATATTGTACAATTTAGCTGTCGAAAAAAGGTTGTTGGCAATTAAACTTAGAGAAGATAGATTATGTGAGTTCTGTAAACCTATGCTACTAATTGAGGATGAAAAACATTTCATTTTGAATTACAAAAGAACAACAGCATTGGCATGTAAATTATGTAATGTTGAAAATTGTAACTTTCGAGATTTAATCGGTAATTTTGATGATATATACAAATTCATGGAATGTTTGCTTTGTACTCGTGTGTACTTTTAAACATAAACGAGCAGTGCGGTTTATAATATAGGTAAATAGTTCATTAGTTGCCTGTAATTACATTCATAATTTGTTAAAAAAATTATAGGCTGCAGATTTCACCCGGTGTATGTCACGTAAATGTAAAAAATGCTCAAGATGTATTTCTGTAAATGTAAAAATTGTTATGTACCTAGCTAAGTGGCTGCAATCACCAAACATGCTACCGCAAAGATGGATCTTACTATAAACTTCCATCTCCTTGTTTCCTGTCACTGTTCCTGCGAACATGGAAGATGTTCCTTTTAAGCTCTGATTTGTTAATTGTCAATACTGACATTTTTATGTGAAAAACCGATTAGCCTGATGTGCCAAAGACTACATTACGGTTGCAGAGATAGTAAATGCTAAATGGCAAAGGGTAAGTCTGAGATGCGCAGGATATGTAAGTCAATACATACTGTTGTCTAAGTCGCTATACAGTCGTTTGGCCTAATATATATATATTATATATATATATATATATATATAATATATATTAATTCTTTATTTGTCATTAAAATGGTTCATTCATTATAATAAAATTGAGTAAGCCTCAGTGTAATGTTAAAATAACAACACTGTTCAAGACAATGTTGTCTATCAAATGAGCGACGGTCTTTCGGCTTTATGTCAATGAATTAGTGGATTTTAAAGCATTGTTTTGCCCGTTTTATTTCTACGTCTTGTGTTAGCTTTCCCTTTTTTGTACGATGGGGATTCCCGGTTTCTATTAAAGGAAAGGACATGTCACTTGGCTTGCTGGAATTACATAAGCATTGAAGTAATAATGGTATGCGGGGTATATACACTTATATAAGATAGCATTCTAGTTAAAACAACTAGTACATTACCAAATATTACTTAAAAGCTAAATACGGTGCTTTTGATCACGCGCGAAGAGGATTGCTGCAGTTTCATTGACATATTTAAAATTGCTCATTCGCTTAACGAAAGTGGTGATTTAAGGTATTGGAAAATCCGGCATTTTTATATTGGTGGTGTAATTTGCCCTTTAGATAGGAGACATTAGGATGGGACTTATTAATTAATAATAATCACAGTTTAAAATTTTCGAGACGTCAAATCACGTGACATTGAATGACTAGCACGGTTTTCACTGGAAAAAGAAGTACGACTGAAACGGATGTTTACCTGTCTTATCATCGCCTTATCTGCTTTTTCAAAATGTGATGTAGACACTTCGAAATATTTATGTATTCCATAAGTTCCATAAAATGTTTCCTATCAGTATGACTTGCGTAAATATCGGCAGTATCATTTGTGGCGCGTGAAGAAATTGTCGAATTAGGAATGCATCTGTAACTTCTGAGGCTTGCCTTTTTTCACGTAAAAGAAAAATCGAAAACTCTTATGAAAATAAATAAATTAGCGGGTTTTATTACCTATTACTTTTCCGGTTTTCTTTCTACTTCTTGTGTTAGGTTGCCTTTTTTTGCGTGTAGGGGATTCCCGGTTTGTATTAAGCATATTGACTTAATGTAATGATCGCGTGATATTAATTCCTAGAACCGTGTTGAGGGGATCCCCGTACACAGAAATTTGATACACCGAATCGCTGAAGTAATTTCTTGATTGACACGTACAGTTAGAAGTAAAGACAAATAGCACAAGCAAAGGGTTGGCTTCACATTCAACAGATAACACAAACCACCAACGAGGCTTTTATCGCTAATTGTAAATAACAAACTACACCTACATAACAAAGATTGTTATTACCTCACTTTTAATCTAGCGACCACACGCTAAGCAGGGCAACAGCACGTACCACTTTTAAAGTCTTTGATATGACCTGACCGCAGTATCGAACTCACTACCTCCCAGACGAAAAACGGTTGCGTAACCACTAGAAACAGTATGAAAATATGAAAAAGAAAAGGGACAAAGGGGGAGGGCAAGATCGGGAGGGCAACAAATAGAGATGACGGTACTTTAAACCGTACTCAATACTGAGCAAAGAATGAGATGAAAAAGAAGGGAAGAGAGGCAGAGAGGGAGAAAGAGAGAGGGGAGAAACAGAGAAGAGAAAGAGAGAAAGAGGGGTGTGAGACATACAAACAAGTAAAATCAGCGTTAGCTGTTTTAAAATTTTAAAACAGTTCGGAACTGCAAACTGGAATCCAGCATTAGCATAAAATGGTCGCGGCGAGTCGGACCCGATTGGCATGGTACGCAAATGTCAGGTGAAGGGCTCTCAACCTTTTGGGCGCAGTGGACTTCGGGAAGAAAACGTTACGGCACACTTCAAATATGCATGTTGTTCACAGTTTCTTTACAAGTAATAAATAAATGATGAGGAACGAAAATTCTGCTTAAATGAAATTTTTATCTTTTTCCACTCTTAAGCCGCGTTTACTAGGCATCCGGAATGCTCGTTATTGCGTGAAAATCACTTTACATTGTTTTTAGTGGAGCCGTTTATCAGATCTGCGTTATTGCGTTATTTTTTCTGCAGCCACTCCTATTAGATTGTTTATACGCAGTTGTATTCGCACTAATACGGACGTATAGCATATGCCACTTAACGCAACGCAGTAACGCATAACGCATTCGGGACGTCTGGCAAATGCCACTTAACGCATTCTGGAGATCTGATAAATGCCGCTTTAGACAGAACTTTTCCGTAATTCACAAAAAAATATGTTTATTAAATTGCATAGTCCACCTGGAAAGTGAGCACTGCCCACCACTTGGGAAGCACTGTTATTAGACTCCTCTTTTAGTTCTTGTTTCAACATCAAAATAAGACGAACTGAAGAATTAGAAAAAACTTGCAGACATTAATTAGTTTGTTACTTAGTTTATTTACTATGATTCTACATGGTGCGAGACTAATACACTATAACAAAGGGTAACCAGAAAAATAATGTAACCAAAAAATACATTACCAAAATGACACATCGAGAACAACAAAGACAAAACAAATGCAATGTGCTATATAGTTAAGTACACCAATTCTATGCCTATATATTACGTCATAAAAATATAATACTGTATATAACAAGTCTGTAAATAATCTCTAGCCATGTATTGGTACAAAACTTTATGAATGATTAATTTTTGCTTGACGAAAGACAGTGACCTAGACTCAAAATAACATTATACAATACGCAAATAACTTCAATGCTTCATAACAGATTTTAAACGTGTGTTTATTTTCAAATACATCAACAATATTAGAAAAATTTACATTCCTGAATTGGATTCTGAACATTTTCGGTTTTTTGGGCATGTGCTCTTCGTTTTGGACAGCGTCATATTCACACAATCTGGTTTCTACCGATCGGCGGACTCCATCTATTAAACGCAGCGTATAACAAAGTATCTGTCTTATAACAAAGTTATTTATCTATTGCAAAGTATAACACTAAGGTGTAGCACCTGGGCATCTGCAAATATGGAGCATTTCTAGTCTCACCCTAAAGATAAGACGAATTGCGTAATTAAAAACAAATTTACAGAACATTTACGTCACTTACAGTAGCACTGAGCATGACTTGCAAATATTACATACTTCTTGTTTCAAGAAGATGTATAAAGATAAGATTGATTGCAGAATTAGAAGAGATTTACAGAAAAAGTACATCATTTTATAGTAGTCCTTGAGCATGACTTGCAAATATTGGGTACTTCTAGTCTCATCTTACGTTGTTTTGCGATTTTAATAAAAATAAGTATACTAATTTTTTGTAGACATTGTCATCTTATAAGTTACACGCGTTAATTACGAATCAATACATGAAAGAGCCAGCCTGTAGGAATTTAACACTAAGTAATATAACTACTTTAACTACTAGTATAACAAATTAACATGTTGATTGTTAACGCTAACGATCGTTTCATTGCGTATTATTTTCCACAAGTCTTTCAAGACCTGCCTTCTATTGATTCTTTTACTTCAACATGTATTATTTTGACGACCTTCCTTTCTGTGATTAAATTTTTTGTGGCTAACAAATAAATTTGTTCGCAACAGGTTTTTATTTTTCTAAGAAGCGAAAATTTCTTTCAGGAAGCGATTAGAGCTTATGTCGCAGGAATAGGCTTAACCATCCTGGACTATGGACTCGCAATTCTCAATTCACGGCAGTCGATTGACCAGCAAAGGTAACCAATCAAAATATTGGTGTTCTACTTTACTGATAAAATTATCATAATTTATTCACCTGCTGGCTCCAAGTACGTAGTTTGATAGCAGAGACTGTTCTATGCAGCGGATTCCCTGCTTGCTATCTATAAAACTATAAAATATCTTTGAACAAAGTACGAACAAATACAGGCAGAGACAAGATAATGATGTACCATGAACCAATACTTCATGGCATATTCAAGTAATGAAATAATCTCTGAAATTATGATTCATAGCTAGGGCCAATAAACCATTTATATAGCATTAACTTTTATGCAGTATACACACGGCCTGATTTGGACTTCTTATGTGTGGCCTCCTGGCCCCCAGGGACAATTAATAAAAGCATGAATGTTGGATTCTTTAAATCAGTTTATTCATTCTACAACATAATGCCAACATTAGGCCCACATAAATGGGTGCAAGATTACACAACAAAAAGAGAAGAGATATTCCCATGTTTACAAAACTAAAATAAATTTAAAATATTTAAATATTTTAAAGTTTTTTAAATATTAAATACAATACGTACAAATTTCAATAAATCATCGGTATTTTAACGTATATCATAAAATACACTGTTCGTGGTACTAATTAACTCTTCACAGTAAATAAATTTCACTTAATCTCTGGAGTCAGGAGACCCCTCAGCAAGCGGAGGTATCAGGAAAATACCTCCGCTGTTAACGTAGCATAAACAAGGGAATCTCCATATAATATTTCCGAGGCCCACAGCATAACTAAGGTAGGACAAGATAAAGTCCAATTTGCCAGTCCAGTTGCCTCTTTCTCTGTTTTCATCACAAGATGTATCACTTTCGTCTTCATCTGGCTCAAGGTCTCCATCTTCTAAGTCATGCTGTGTTATATAAGCTTGAGATTCTAGTCGATTCATCATTAGCCTGGCGTCGCTTTTCCTCCTTCTTAACTCGATGGTCTATTCACTGAATCAGTTCCTCGGTTCAGATGTCTATTTCATATAGTTATAATTAGACTTCTTACTACCAAGCGCAACCGGACGTCAAGCGTAAAAAATTTTTAACCCCTAATTCCAAAAGCTCACAAACAGCTAAACTGGAATGTTTACGTTAACAATTGTCATCAGAAGATGACAAAACTAACTGAAGTTTTGAAAGTACACAGGAACGCAGTAGGCATATGTGTTTTGTAATATTAAATGTTTTTCAACAAAAATTTTTGAAATCGCCTTCTTTTCTTTTTCTCTGCATCTGAGATGCAGCCCGTAAGGCCCATGCCTTAGTCCAGCACTGTACATACATAGCAAGATCCTGCTAAAACATTCCTGTACGTGTAATAGTGGTAACACTACTTCACTTACTTACTAAAAGCGTTAAAAGTACGAAATTACATTTATCCATACTTTGATACAATATATGTACATGAATTAACACACGTTTAGTGTAAACGGAAAACATCTTGATAATTGGCTATATTCAATGTATGTATTCTTATAGAAAAAAATCGTTTAAAAATACTTTAAAAATAAAATGAAGTTGGTGATTAAAATTCAAATTAAAAATGCAGTTTAATAATAATGAATTTTGATTGCGCCATTTGGTTTACGATGACTCATCATTGTCAAGTTTGTTCAGTTTGCACCACGGCCACAGCGACAGCTTGCTACATAAAACTTATTCGTACACATTCATTTAGTATCTTAAAAGTAAACAACGCTGAATAGAAATATAATGTGCAGGGAAAATTAATATCCAATTTAATGCATGCAGTGCAACGCAAAGGCGTATGCTCAAAGCACATGTCAACCTTTGGTCTCATATCCAGACCATGGTACCATGCAGTAATCGTTCAGAGCAAGACGGCTTATTGCTTCATGATGATGCAATAATTTCTTCTGATTGCTTTGATACTGCACTCACAGTTTGAAAACTATTCGTCAGACCAGGTTATGAACTGAGCTCTGTGCAAGAAAATCAGTTTGAAGTGACATTTACGTGAGGATACGCACGGCAGTTACTATAAACTCACTATTGCCTAAATTAACTATTTAGCTAATAATGTATCAAATGTTCTGCAGAAATGCTTCACATCGCGGTGTTTACACAAACGAAGGCTACTTACTGAAAAATGTTATTAGTTGTCAAAGCAAAGCTCTGTTTGAATGATTTTAGTAGTGTTCAAATAGCTTCTCGTGATAATTCTGGAGGTGTTTTTATGATTATACTGTGTACAATAGTATACAAATAAAAAATGAAATAATGTCTAGTTTAACGGCAATAGTGAGTTTATTACTGTACAAATTGTTCTGTTTATGTTTTTCTGCTGCAAAAATCATTTCAAATACCCCCCCCCCCCCTTGTGCTAGAGTGTTGCCTTATTCCGCTGTTTGTATTTATACGTGAGGCTGTAAAACTTATTTAGAGAACTGTAAATTGAAGTTTTTGCTTCGCTCGATAGATGGCGCAAGCTACAGGCCCAGTCTCTTATCATTACTACGTCGACTATTACTCACCCCCAGGCCTCGTCCAACCAAAATCACCACTATTGGGGCGTAAATAACATAACATTCTCTGATTGGTCTGTGTCTATGCATAGGCGTAACTTTCAGATTCGCTGACATGTGTTCAGCACACATTTACTGACAACAGAGAAAATTACACTAATGCTTGCGCGAAATTTGACTTGTCTAGACTTGCTACCGAGAACGCTTTACAAATGTGTTTAGCAAAATGCAGAGCTAATAAGGCTGTTAAAGTTCGTATTTAACTTGTCTTCAGCCACAGAAGGAAGTGTGTTGTGGTTGAGAAGTGATCGCGAACCCGAAAGAAAGCTAATTATACAAGGAAAATAGCAGGTAAGACTCAGTTCCAAATAAGGCTGTTATTTTCAAATTGACGCAGTTGTGATTAAGTTTCTGTTTCCACTTAATTACACTACTCATTGTAATTAAATTTACTTTTCAGCTCTCCCTGATTTCGCTACTTTCATAATTTTTTGTTAACATCTAGACATGTTTTAACATGTTGCACGAGCTTGCTAATAATTCATTTGATGTACGTATTAATGCTAACTTGACACGTCGCTTCAAATCGGGGCTAGCAAAATATTTTTCATAATTGTTTTCGTAATCATAAACAAACAAGCAGTGTTTTTTCATTCGTAACATGTTTTTCATGCTCAAAATATTTTAATTTTTCTGCCATCTCGGTGATTAATTGAACACAATTTCAACGTACATCTAAGAAAAACTTAAATTTGATGATCTGGAAAGTCATTTTGACTTATCAGTGACCATTTCTCATCAAATTGCTGCATTTGAAAAGTACGTTATATTGATTCTCAATCCCGCAATAAAAAAGCATTTTCAATTTTTCACGAAAAGTAGTATAGAGGTCAAATTAAGAGCGCAGTGCTGTGAAACTTAGAACAAAACATTTCATAGCATTAAAAAGAAGAAAAAAATAAAATTTATGGTCATTTCACTGGTTGCACAACAGGCTTAACTTACAGGGGCGTTTTCAAAACCAAGAACATTATATCACTGTAATTTGAGATTTTTGGCAAACAGCCAAGACAGTGATTTTTATTCGATCTGTATTTTAGTAATAATAATCCTGTTCCGAATTTTATAAATGTGAATGCCTGCTAATTTTTGAATATTTTAAGATAGATTGTAAAGTTTGTGAGTTTAAATAAAAATCAGTGATAAAAAAACAAAACAAAAATTGTTTCAAACATGGAGGAAAACCAGAAAAACATGAAATGAAAAAGTTTTTTTTTAATTTCAAAGAAATATTTTGATAAACATTGCTAGCCCTGCTTTAAATGGCACAACAGTAGAGCGATAATAGATTGATAGTAGTAAAGCTGACAGCGAGGCAGTTTTCTGATCTAAACCTGTTGCAGGCTAAAGAGTTCCGTGGATTCTCACAAGAATCCCATGGTAATTTACTTGTAAAGGAAGCAAAAAGGTAGAAGGCAATGATTATGTTGTAATAAACACCAATAAAACATGAGACAATGAACATGCCATATCCAACACCTTTCATTAGAGGTACGCCTTTCATACTTCAATGGGACCACGACTGGCATACTTACCAAATGATAATTCCATAAAAAATAGTGGAAGTCTAGTGAAAAACAGCATAGTAGCATATGGTATCAGGAAAACACCTCCGCCATTAATGTAGCACAAATAAGGAAACCTCCACATATTTCCGAGGCTCACAGCATAACTGCCCCCCCCCCAGTGACAATTCATAAAAGCACGAATGTTGGATTCTTCAAATCAATTTATTCAACTTCTACAACATAATGCCAACAATAGGTCCACATAGATGGTTGGAAGTCAGACACAACAAAAAGAGAAGAGATATTCTCATGTTTACAAAATAAAATAAGTTTTTGAAATATTAAATATAATACGTGCAAATTTCAATAAATCACCGGTATTTTAACGTATATCATAAAATATACTGTTCATAGTACTAATTAACTTTTCACAGTAAATAAATTTCACTTAATCTCTGGAGTCTGGAGACCCCTCAACAAGTGGAGGTACCAGAAAAACAGGAAATCAGGAAGATACCTCCGCCGTTAATGTTGCACAAATAAGGGAACCTCCATATATTTCCGAGGCCCACAGCATAACTAAGGCAGGACAAGATAAAATCCAATTTGCCAGTCCAGGGCAAATTTTTAATCCCTAATTCCAAAAGCTCAAAAACAACTACTGGAATATGATAACGTTAACAATCGTTTCCAGTCAGGAAGAAATTAAACTAAATCAAACTATCAAGCTTTAATTCAAAGAGTAGACCTAACCGGCCTAATAGTAATTAAAGTATATGCTAGCTTAGTGACAGCAATGATTTGATGATGATGATAGCGACGATGGTAATGATGGTAATGATGATGATGATGATGATGATGATGATGATGATGATGATGATGATGATGATGATGATGATGATTATTATGACGACGAAGGAGATGACAAAACTAACTGAAGTTTTGAAAATACACAGGAATGCAGTAGGCCTATGTGCTTTGTAATATTAAATGTTTTTAAACTAAAATTTTTGAAACCGTCTTCCTTTCTTTTTCTCTCTTGCTTCTGTTCTCCTTTCTCTTTTCCTTTCCACTACTTATTATTTTCTTCTCTTTTCACACGTAAATACATTGGTGCAACTAATTTTAAAATTAAAGTTTGGCTCTTCTTAACTTGTTGATAGCTAAAGACGCATAATATTTGAACGTACGCGAACCATTGCAGACAAACTGTCTCCAGCCTACGTTTACAGTTTGCACAATGTCTTGGAACCGTGCCAATAACCAAGACTTTAAACTATGATGCCAGGATGTGGCAATAAATGATGTAACACGCAAACACCAACCAACATGCACGTGCCATCATAACACCTGTAAGTCATCAGACCAACTCGATCTCGTGTTTAATTCATTTTAGACGTGTTACAATAGAAACAATGATGGTTATTTTTTCGTGCCCTCAGTTTACGTATCAAAATTTAAAACCGTAACAATTAGGATGAGGAGGAGTAGAAGCAGGGGTTTTTGCGCTGATGCAACACATGCAAGCCGCCTGGCAATCAAGCTTTTTTGGTTATTGAAAAACACACTTCACGATATACTAGTCATAGGAAGGTGGAGCTTGCTATATTCTTTGTATTATGCTGTGCACTTGTTATTGGTAGATTGATTGGAGAATTAGTCGGATCAGTCGTTCTTAAATTTTGTTCTTGCGTGTTAGATCCTCTAAATTGCCCAAGCGCGGATTTTCTGTTGGTCACTGAGACCGTGACTTGTCTGCATGTGCGGTTATTATTATTATTATTATTATTGTTGTTGTTGTTGTTGTTGTTGTTGTTGTTGTTGTTGTTGTCGTCGTTGTTGTTATTATTATTATTGCTGCTGCTGCTGCTGTTGCCGCCTACCACTACCACCACTACCACCACTACCACCACTACTACCACTACCACCACTACTACCACTACCACCACCACCACCACCACCACCACCACTACTACTACTACTACTACTACTACTACTACTACTACTACTACTACTACTACTACTACTACTACTACTACTACTACTACTACTACTACTACTTCTACTACTACTACTACTACTACTACTACTACTACTACTACTACTACTACTACTACTACTACTACTACTACTACTACTACTACTACTATTAGTATTTACTGTATTTTATTCGCATCTAAAGTCGATGCTTCACACGTGCAATGGTGCATGTGCAAAGTATATATACACAACGATAAGACTTATAAAAGGATTAGTATGCTACATGTAGTAGTTTCTTACAAAATCATAATGATTTGCTGACAGCACGTTTTACATTGTGATTAAAACACAAAGTGCAACTACATTTAAATTTTAAGTTAAAACCACTGTCATTAATAAAATACAACAATTTAGGTATAATGATTGACTCGAATTTTGAATTTTTCTTAAAAGTTAAACAAAACATTTATGCTTTGAAATCACAAACTCTTGATTTTGTTAGTTTCTACTATATTTATTCTAAGTAACTATGAACACGCTCATCTCATGCCTGCGAGCATACGATGATCAGATCAAAGCGAACTTGTGCTTAAGATAAACTCTGTCTTGTGCGAGATTTTTTTGGCAATATTTGCTTTGACGCAAACAGTAAAAATACTACATTTACTGGTAACAGTAATCATTCATTGTATACGTTCTTATATAGTTTTTCGTGGGGTTATAGTTTTTCATGGGGGCGGGAAGCTGTTGCAGTTGTACTTCAACTTGGTAAAATTTTAATGCTGTTCTGATTTGGACCAGTGTTTAATAATTTAGTAGAACATAAGCGCGCGAATGGTTTATTTGCTTTAGTGCTGACTTACAAAAAGTTGGACAAGTCTAACGGTACAAAATATACCGCAGTGGCCGATCTAATTTGCAATGATGCAACAAGACGTGGGACAAGTCTAACGGTACAAAATACACCGTAGCGGCTGATCTGATTTGCAATGATGCAACAAGGCGTGGGACAAGTCTAACGGCTCAAAATACACAGTAGCAGCCGGTCTAATTTGCAATGATGCAACCCACGTTGTCATGGCTAAAAATAGACATGACGTGTCCCAAACAACGCTTCGCGTTGAGTTCTGTGTAGTAGTCTGAAGTGTGGAGGCAACACGTTAGTACGTGAATATGATCAATATGAATTGTATATGTTGTCAATGTGTGTTGTTTGACAACGCATTTGTGACGGCAGACTGCAGAGGTACTATTGTACAATTATTAAAATCATAAAAGTTTTTTTCAACGCCATAGTAATGAAAAATGATGAAATGCCTATTAATAGGCTTTTACTGTGTACGTTAACGAGTTAATAGATAGTGTGTTTCTACTTTATGTAGTAAGTGATATGCTAGGCAAATATCTAGGCAATACTTAAAAATGCATTTCGCTAGCGACTACGTAGAAACATCCACTTTTTAAGAGTTTATATATTTTTTTGAAAATTTAGTAAACACGCAAACTTTATTCCCTTCCTGAGATCTTTTCAAGCTCTATAAATCATACTATAGTTTTATTTATAATGATAATGCTAGCTGTATATAGTAGTCTAAATTATAAGAAAAAATCAAATTTGCAAAAGCTGGCCCATACTCAAACAGAATACATAGCTCCCAGCTTTGAAGTATAAACTAATTTCTCTGCTACAATTAAACAACTAATATAGTATAAAGACTTCAGCTTTCCACACAACTTTATATTTGTTTACTTAAGACTTTCTGATAGCTCTTAAGTGTTAATGATGCACTGATGACTGCATTGGGCGTACGTAATTGCATGCTCGAATTGGACTTATATGACAGGAATACTGGGTCATAACGGAGCTTTTGTGCATTTTTTTTTCACAAAATGACCCAATCAATTTGTCAAAAGGATAAATCAAAGAGATACGTTGCTTTACTTTTAAGACTATCGTTTTCACGTTATGAACCTTGATCCGATTTTTAAACGGCATTGCTTGTTTTTTCAGTGTTATGAGTATTTAGTTAGTTTTGTTTCTATCACCATAAAAATTACTTGGCAAAACTTTGTACTAGCCGCCTATAAACGAACTTCAGATGAGGAAAATAAAGTTTAGTTCTTTAAAATTACAATTTAGGTAAAACTTACTCATATGACCCCACCTCCCATATGTAGAACTGAGCTTTGCTTTTTGTTTTGTTTTAATTCGCATAGGTTTCCACTTTTACTGGAACGTTGATAAATAACATTCAGCTTCTCAACTGTTAATTATTCCTCTTTAAGACGAGTGAACAGCCGAGTGGCTACAGCATGTACCAAAGTTAAGAAATGCTAAAGCCGTTCAGTAAATGATTTGTGACCATCTGGGTTCAATACTCGTCTGGGTTGTGTCATTTTCGACATTGATTCTAGTGTTTATCCATTTAGCGAGAGTGTGACATCTCTGCTAGTTCAGTGGCTCATCTTAGAGATTTAAGTTGACGAAGACCATGTTCGAGTCTTGTCACAAGTATCAAATGCCATACATAATGGGCCAGCGCAGTAACTTTCCGAGCAAAGGTCGGATTTCCTGCTTGTAGTAATTTACTCCTGCCTCTTACATTAACTCTTGAATAGCACAGACAAGCTTCCGCTTGCACGTGGCAAACCGAGTTATTATGCCACCACGCGTGTGACAACACCAAATATTACTATTTGCAAATAAAGCAGTTAGGCCTACTGCAGTACATTATTGTGTCAAGCTGTTCAAAGTTTAGACACCGCAATACTAATAAAAGTTTACCCAAAACGACAAAATATTTATAATGCTATTTAGTAATGTTTAGTTCATGATCACAAAAGTAATGGTTTTTATTTTGTGCAGGTTTCATACATAAAATTCACACGTATACAATTGTACCTATTCACAAAACCGTATTATCCTATAGGCTGCAGCCTGGGGCCCCTCAAGCTTTGGCTTTGGTAACATTTGGTAAAAAATCTGTTTTGTCACTACGATTGTGTTGGAATGTATGCTAATTTAGTTTACAATAAACAGTAAGATGTTGGTATGTCTTAAAGAATATTTTTATTGGCAAACAATAGATATCTACTCTACTTTATTTAAAGAACGTGCATTAAGTTTACTTCTAGTTATGCAAATGTCGGTAAAATATATCGGAGTAAAAAATATTCAAGACGGCTACGAGTTAGTTAGAGGGTGGCTCCGTTTGAGGGGACCTCCATAATTTCTCTAGCCTAGAGGCCCGAGCCTTAGGTCATAGTCCTGCCTCTCTATGTATATATACAGTTTGCGTAATATGTGTACGCCCACATTTACAGTACAGACGATAAATCGACTAAACGAAAATTCCATTGCAGCTGCCTACTGTAAATGGGGTTCCCCTTTTCTATCATCAGTAGGGGATTCCCTATTTCACTTGATACTTGAAGATAACGGCACTATACTGCATGTATTTATGCTACTCTATTATAAATGGGCGTTTTATTACTTTTGTGATCTTCAGATTTAGCGTTGGTACATATTTTTACGTTGGCAAAACATAGCTTTAGCTTACGCTTAATCGGTACACAAGTTACGTAATGGTATGAATTAGTGAATTTATGTTAGAGGTAGCCTTTGGTCGCTGAACAAAACATTGTAATTATTATCATTATCATCATTATCATAATCATAATCATAATCGTCATCACCACCATCATCATTATTACTATTAGTATCATCGTTCATAATTCATTAATTCATTTGCTGGAACTGAGTTGTGCTGCGTAGTAACTCCTAAGCTTGCTTATGTCGACTGGATCCTCGGAACTAGCTGCGCACCGTGTGCCGCCAGTTACCGAGCTTCAGCTGCTCTCAGTTGCGTTGCGTCGCGTCGCGTTCAGACATAGACACTGCACGCGCAAATTCTCTCTGAGAGTGAAGTTTCAACGTGTAAACGATTTGGCAATTTGTTGCGCAATTTTTCTCTGAGAGTAAAGTTGCAATGTGTGAACAGCTTGGCAGCTTCTCTTGCAACTTGTTGCACGTGTGGTCACTGCTTGGCAAGTTTTCTCGCAACAAGTTGCGAGAGAAGTTGCCAAACGGTTAACACATTGCAACATTACTCTCAGAGAGAATTTGCGAGAGAAATCTCTACATCTGAGCGCGCCATTAAATGTCAATGCTGTGGTTCTAACCTACACTTTGTCGGTGTAAAAGTTACATAATGTATGAGTAATAATTTTAGATTAGAGGTAGCCTTCAGTTTCTGACAAAATGAACAATGTAGCCTTCAGTTTCTGACAAAATGAACAATGTAATTATTACTGCCGACAACCGATGACAACAGAAACACTAACGGCAGCGACAGGAGCAGCAGCAGTCGTAATAGCATTGCTCATTATATTTTTAATCTGAGCTATAATGAAAACGCTTGTTAGTGACTATTTAAATATGCAGACTCATTTTTTTTTTTTTTTTTGTAAAAGTGCTATTGTACTAAGGCGAAACGTTTTTTCCAGGAATTTCCAGGGAAGCACTTAGAAAAAATGTCTGTTGAAGAAACACTCACTTATTCTTCTGGTGCTCATTCTGGTTGGTCTCTTGCAGCAGCAACTAATGGATCAATTTACCAGGTATCAGGAATCTATCCTTGTATGGAGACACATTTTCTGCAGCCAATGGGTGATGAGAGATTATCAAAGTCCTACTTCCACAATTATTCAGATAATCCTCTGTCTCCACCAAAGGAGGAGTCAGACATGGAATATGTCGAGAGGATTGGTCAGTGTTTCGGAAGCTTGGAGGTAGTCAAACAGCTGACCCCTCCACCAGAGGCAGCCTCATTTGCTAAAGGGCTAAAAAAACATTTTTTGGAAAGACATAATTTGGATTTGGCATCTAATGCTGGAAATCTTATAGCTGAACAAACAAAAGCGATCCTACCAATTGGTGCTAGGCCTGGATCAATAAGTAAAGTGGAAAGGCCAGAATCTAGAGCTTCCATGTACAATGCCTTGAAGTCTACATGCAGCATTTCCAACTTACCTAATGCAGAAAACTATAACCATTGGCACTATAGCCAAACAAACAACAGCAGCTCGCAGTATTCACATCCCGGTATTTATCAATGCACACCAAAGATCTTTATGCCAATTATCCTGCAACATAAGACTGAAGTCCATATGATAGATGAGATGCCAAACAATGAAAACAAAATGCAAAATGTCTTTCAAATATGCAATATGGATGTAAGCGCACAAAAAGCGCAAGATGATGAACTCCCAATACCAATGCCAAAAACTGAAAAAGCTAACACTGCCAAGGAGAGAAAAAAGAAGTTTGAATGTCCACATTGCCACAAGAGGTGCAGCAACAAAGGTCAACTTGATGGTCATATACGATCTCATACAGGTAAATTTAGAGGCAAAAGTACTGATTTTAAAACAATGGATCAGATTTGCATCTTTACAGTAGTTTTTCAGCAAATATATCTGGCGTAATCAGAAGTATAAAGAATACATTTAGCTACGTTTTTATCGAATTCACTTATCATGAACTGCTTTCAAAAAGATGATTTCCTATCAGCAGGCATTCACACATGGAACGTTTTGTGAAATGAAATCTGTTTGAGCAATTATGCAAACAAACTCCATTAATGTGAAAAGACAAACTGTAGTGCTAATCATTCCTGATCCCTTTTCTATCTTTCAAGCATAGGTGCCTTTAAAAGACAATGAGAATGATTTTACAAACACCAGATTTTCTTTTTGTGTGTGTGTGTAGACAAACTGGGTGTAGTATAAAATGGGAGTTAAAACTTATTTAGTCAATCTTAGTTGGGCAATGAATACATTAATGTCACCTATATTTTATGTGCCTTATTTACAATGTTGCCAAAAACAAGGTTTTGAAGTTAGACTGTGTAATAAACTTCTCCACAGTTATGAAATTATCTTATGCAACACTAATGCACGATTGTATTTGACTTTTTCAGGAGAACGCCCATTCCCCTGTGACCTTTGCCTTCATGAAGGAATTAAGAAGTGGTTCACACGTCGAGAGGAGCTGACACGCCATCTCCGCAGCAAGAGACATCAAAGGGAAGGGGGTTTACCGTGTGATAAATGTCAAAAGAAGTTCTTTCGACAAGATCATCTGCGGAAGCATCAAAAAACCCATGAGAAAATGAGTGGAAGACGTGATTGTCGGTGTGATATTCAAGGATGTGAAAAAACTTATACACGATCTGATGCATTAAGCAGACACAAGGCAAAGGTTCACAACATCCAAGCCAGGCCACGTCAACTTGTGAAGGTTCATCAGAAATGAAAGTTGAAGACTCCTATTTCAATTGTTCACTACTCTGTTCATCACTCACAACTGTTCGGGATTTTTATTTATTACTGCAAAAACAAATTCTCACAGTAACCTCAAAATATTACCTCAGATGGACTGTGTTTCCCCACTACGCACTCATAAACATGTACATTATCTCAACAATTCAGAGCTTAGGCTTTTTAACAGCATCTATGCAGATCTTAATGTGTCTATATGTTCTGGACAAGTCTATACATGTTTGCTTTGGTTTTGGGTTTTGTGAAAACACCACCTTGAAGTATTGTAGATCTCAGTTTGCAATATAGTGCCTTTGTATCATTGAACATTTTGCTATCCAACTCAAGATGGCGCTTTGTTATATTTGTGGCATGATGCCAATTATTTCTGATTTGTTTATTATGCTACATGAATTGATATATTTTGGTGAATATGCTGAACTTTGTCCTTTATGTGACAAAACTTAATAATTTTTTTGGAAACGGTCACATTTGCACATACGTGGTCATGACTGCTACTAGAATAAAGAATGTAAATACGAACGATTGTTTAATTCCGTGTGGAGCATTTGTATTTGTTTCATGTATTGATATTTTAATGTTTGTAGATAGTATTGTAGATAGCATTGTAATTATTTAGCCGGAATTTTAACTCAGCCCTGTGCCATTCGAGAAAATGTTTTGTTTTTCTGATTATGTATATAGAGTTCATCACCATGTTGGTCTTGTAAATTGTCGTAACTATATTTTGAGTATTTTATAGAATAAATAACGAATCAACTTTATTAATTTTACATTGCCAGCCATCCCATATTTGAAAGGATAATTGATTTTAGTTGTCTAGTCAATATGATAAATAAAATTATTAATATTTAAAGCAATATTATGGTTGCCAAAGAGTAAACTGAGAGGCCACTGGGATTGATGCAAATGATTTTTTGTGTGAAATATACTATGCATGTTACATAAGACTGAATGTGTAACTTCTGTACTGGAGCTCATGTTTCAGTAGAATGGATCTGTAACTTGTGTACTATTGCTCATGCAACAGCAGAATGCATCCGCAACTTGTGTACTGTTGCTTATGAATCAGTAAAATGGATTTGCAACTTGCGTGCTGTTGCTCTTGTAACAATAGAATTGATCCGTAACTTATGAACTGCTACTCATATAACAATAGAATTAATCTGCAGCATCTAACCAATTTGCAAGTGACTTTAGAATCATTTAACTGTTGTGCCTGATTCTAAAATGAATCTGAAGCTCTGTGAATGTCCCACGCAGCAATAGTATTAACTTATCAAATGCATAAAGCATGTTGCAGTAATATCAATGTATATCCCGCTTTTCTGTAAGTAAAGCAGGTCTATCAAACATTTCATATTTTGTTATAATAGTTTGTGCTATGGCCATTAACAAAACATTAACTTATATGCTATCATTGTATAGAGTAGGTAAAATGTATTTGACTGTATTATAATTAATGTATGAGTTAAGTTTTGATTATAGACCATTGTTTCTTTGACCGGTGAATATAAAATTGTTTTTACGTTGCACGTTCTTATTGTTTTAACAAGTAGCTGTGATCACATTAAAAATGATGGTAACTGCACATTTGTGAAGAAATTTCTGCATGTATGGTCTACCATTAAGATGATTTTAACGCTAAATTGAAAGTGCTAATTATCTACACTATGAATTGTGTATGTATGTGTATAGCTGTGAATTGTGATTTTGTATGGCGGTTTAAAACTGCAATAGGTATTCAATCTTTCATAAAACAATCAAACTCAGTTGTGCTCAATAATAAAATAATTGCAGCTGGTCTGCTAAAGACATACAGTCTTCATTGTCTAATAATTATGGATTTATTGACGGCTAAAGCTGTTTTGTACAGCATAAATTTTGTGTTTTTTTCTTTTATAGGTGTATACATTATAAAAATAAAGTCGTATAAATAATGTTTTTAATTTCTGAGTTGAGTTTTCTTTATTTTGCAATACTCACTGTGCTTTCTTTTAACTAAAACGAGCAAAAAACCCAAAACGTCAATTTGAATAATATGTTTCATTAAATACATTAATGTAGGTACGATTGTCTATAAATATATGGAAAAATTTATCATACAAATTCAATGTAGAACTTATAGCCCTTTTCTGCTTTTTCAAATGGCGAATACTGTGTCAAAAATGCACATAGTTCAAATGAGCAGTCAGTTTCACAAAAGTATCTAGTTAATAGTTTCAAAATGTGTCACTAGAAAGAAAAGTAAAACTTAATATACACCGTACAGCTCTTAAGCTCTATAAACGGAAGTAATCAAACTGAAGAAGTAATGAAAATAATATAGTCAAAAGCTATAGTGTAAAATACCATACATGTGGATTTCGTGAGAAATAGTTATAGGCATAAAGTGGCATCGATTCGTTGTCAGTTAGTAGATGGCGCCACCAGCTTAAAATCTCCTAGATGCGTAAGTGCTTTGCAATCAACAGCTTACATATTAAACGAGACTGGTGTAGCGCTTTCGACCTCCCCGAGAGATAACAGCTTTTTAAGGGTCCCGAACTCGGTAGTTGTTTCTGACCATTGAAATCCTCAAGTTAAGTTGTTTTCAGTTTATCTACAAAGGGGACCAGAGTTCAAAAATGTAGGAAAAATGCGTAAGCAGTGACCGTGGAAAAGATTATTTCTTATGAAATTTATCAACTTTATTAAAAGCATGCAATCTACTGAAGTATCAGCACCGGTTCAATTGAATGGTTTAATGACTGTTATCAGTCAATATAATATCCGCTACGCCTTACTGTTTGAACCCCGCAAATTTCACATTTCAAATGGGATGCAAACATCATTTTCAACAGTTGTGGATTTTCCCTGACAACTTATCCATTGTCGCCGGAAGCAGCACTGTAATGGCAGAATGTTGAGCCCATCAGATATCTGTGGAACTTCTAAAGTTTGCAAAGCGCCCAAATTGAAAAATCGTTTGAAGAAGAACACGTTATTGTCATCGTTAGGTTCCAGAACAAATGCATGTTACCATCAGGTACGACTTCAAGCTCGTAATCTCTGTTGAGACAGGTAGAGTGAAATCTCTCTTCCCACATGTTCAGAGGTTTTTTACTGACTTTCATTGTTTTCGTGAGGAATAAGCGTACAGGAGTCTGAAGCATAGCATACTTGTAGCATAGCTGGTAGATTCCATTTCCAAAGTCATAAATTCAGGTACTATTGAATTTTGTCACCAGTAAGATAGTAGTATTATTAATAGTAGTAGTGGTGGTGGTGGTGGTGGTGGTGGTGGTGGTGGTGGTGCTGGTGGTGGTGGTGGTGGTGGTGGTGGTGGTTATGGTGGTGGTGGTGGTGGTGGTGGTGGTGTTAGTAGTGCTAGTAGTCGTAGTAGTCGTAGTAGTAGTTGTTGTTGTTGTTGCTGCTGTTGTTGTTGTTGTTGTTGTTGTTGTTGTTGTTGTTGTTGTTGTTGTTGTTGTTGTTGTTATCGTTGTTATCGTGAATATTATTGCTCTTGTGGTAGCAGCGGCGACTGTGGGGTTACAGTTTTAAACTAGGTTAATCTATTGACCTTTGTTAGAAGTTAGAATTTATTAAATCGTGAGAAAGACGAAAATGCTTGCAAAAGAACTATAATTTTTACGATAACATGCTTTGCTGAATGGTCATCGTACCATAAACGTATTTCACTCATAATTTATGCTGTTTGCACAATGTAATTATATAATAGCAGAATATATATATCCGCTAGCTATTTAGGCATAGCGCGAATACGAAAAACCCTTATAATAATCGCTTTCAAGCCGTTATTAACTACCAGTTTTATGGAATTGGGTTACCAAACTTATCCACTAAGCTCGTACAGATTATGTAGCATTTTTTACATATATTCCATGTTTACAAATAAATTTGATTCGTTAAAAATTTGTACAGTGTTGTGAACATGCCTCCAAGAAACGTTACTCACTAAATTCAATTTAATTATTCCCGGCTTAATGAGATAACACAAAACAGCGTTTGTTAAACAGTGTTTGTTCATCTTTGAAAGCAACAACATTTCAAGGATCTACGCTATTTGTGAAAGGTAAACATCCGTTAGGTGAGCAAATAAGTGATAATTGTTTAATTGCCTGGAAGCAAATGATTAGTTTTCGTTTTGTACTGCAGAAATTATAGCAAAGAAGTGATTGCCATAGTTGCAGATTGTGTCTAAACCTCAGAGAAATTCTGTCTGCAATTTTAAACCACACACAGTGACTTTTCTTTTTTCAGTAGGACGAAAGTCAATTTTGAAGTATATCTCAAAAACTTCCCACACAAAGTTATTTTATTTATTATTACGCTTACCTGTTTGAAAGACTTATGTAACCAGTAGAGAAAATTTCTTATTATTTAAAAAGTACTGACAACTGGTAAAATGTCGCTGATTCACCTTCCCAATGTGCACAACAAACTCACCAAAAATGTATTTTTAATCCTATTGACAAGATAAAGTACTTTTGCTTAATTAGTGAGATGTGTGCTACGAATGCTCTGATTATTTTTTCAAACTTTACGCAATATTATCACAAACTTGTTTGAAACGTCTTACCCTTAAAATGGCTGCGCCTAACGGTAAGCATGTAAGTGATACAAAATCTCAAGGCGAATTTTTAAGCTTTATTTCTGAGGTGTGTTTTCTTGTGATTTAAGCAATGAATATTACTTAAATGAAGAAAAATTAATCTACCCACATTTCGTTAGAATCACTGTAGTGTGAGCGATCTAACATTGGAAATGTTACACTTGGTTGGCCGTCTGAAAGTGGTGCATGGTCTAGTGGTGCAAGGCGTTTGCAGAAGCACATTGGTTCAAATCCAGGCTGCTTTCGAAGTTTTTTTTACATTTTCTTTCATTTCAAACTTCTAGATTAGATTGGATTAGATTAGATTTATTCCGTTCAAATAGACAATTGTACATTTACATTAATATCATTACAACTAAATATGATTAGCTAATGTTTTAGGAAGGGAGAAAGTCACCAGGCATGAATGCACTTTCGGTGGCCCACGTTTTTCCCTTTGTCTAAGAATTTGCTCCATTCAGAGTAAAAGTGTATTTAGCCTTTAAAAAACCGTGCTGTGCTTTTGTGATAAGTTTATAAGTTAACAAGTGATACAACAATTCATTTTAATGTAAGTTTCCATTGCTTTGCAGGTAACACAAGCTAATAAAATTGATCGATAATTACGGGGGTTTGACGAGTCACCTTTTTTAAAAACTGGAATAATATCTGCGGTTAACCAAACCGTAGGCATAGTATGAAAACGAAAACATAGTTCAAAAATAGCTCCCAAAGGAGCCGCTAAGTAATGGGCAATTTTATAAAACAAAATGCTCGATAAGCCATCTGGGGTGTGACTGCATTTGGTTTTCAAATTTTTTAAAACGTGGTAGACTTTTTGTACAGAAAATTTTACGTTAGCTTTAATCACGTGGTACCTTAAATTGTCGCCTGCAAAAATATTTGATAATATATCAACTTTGGCAGAATCTTCACCTACAGTGGCATCATTAAATCTAAGAAGCGCAGTATCACTCTTGTAAATGCGCTTCGAGGTAACGTATTGGAAAGCTGCATTCGCTTTACAAGAATTTTATATTTTATTTTCTTTGACGCATTCAGCATTCAGCGTTGGATAGAGCTGAGGCACATTGTTTTATATTAATTAAGCCACGGGACGTATGTCTGTGATGCCAGAGAAGCTTTTTTCTTCACTGTAATATTCTTACATAGTTTGGACGTAACTTTTTTTTGACTTAAAGGGCTTTCCAAAGGGCTTTTACTTGTCTCGGTTCCTGTTTTTTGTGCAAAAAATTGTGAACGCGTATGATTTCTGGTTTATTGTCATTATGTGTTTTAAGGGCGTAGCTGAATGGTGTTTTGTATTGAAAACATTTCTCTATTTAACAAACGTTTCGCTCCAAGTAGTTAGGATACTAATTGTCATTTTCAATGAGAATGTTCTACTATACATGTGAAGCTAATGTGTATTAAATGTGTATTTGTTTTATTAGTAATTGTTTTGTTTATAATGTCATTATATTTCAAAATCGAAATTGTATATATGTCTTGCTTTTGTTATATTTCAGAATTGAAATTGTGTGTATGTCTTGTATGTATTTTTGACACTAATAAATAAATATCTAAATCTAAACCTAAATAAAGAAAATAGCTGAATAATTATGATGTTTCCTTGGCTGTAATAATTGAATTGAATTAATTATTTGTTCCATAAATCTAGTCCAAACAGCACAAATACATAAATAAAAAAAAATGAAAATACTGCAAAATCTAACTTAAGTTAAGCACTGGAGAGCAGTGTTGATATATGAATGGATGACCACCGAACTGACCAGTTTCACTTACCGAACTGCCTCCAGTATTTCTGTCGCGGAGTTGTGACGTATACAACCAAATGTGGCAAAGACCGGTTCCATTTTAAATCTTAAAGGATTCGGTACCTAGATTCCTGTTCTGCCACAACTCTTCTACATTAGTAGTAGATCCTCCCTTAAGTGGTGGTTCACAGCCTTTAGTTTGTTTACTGAAAAACTTTGCTTACTTGTTGTAGATTTTAGAGTCATATGCAGTACTAGCCTGTAACACAACACAACGGCGGACCAGCTAAAGGGTTGACTTCGTCTGAGGGGGCTCCCATAATTTCGTTAGCCTAGGGGGCTTCTAAAGGTCATAATCAGGCCCTGATCATTTTTCAGTCGCTTAATCAGCAATTTGTTCCATTCATATGAATCTCTGAGTTAAAAGCGTTAAGCCAAAAATAAAGATTAGAAATTCGAAATTTTTTTATTCCACAACCATTTTGATTCTGTTCGTGGCCTCCGAGACCTAATTTGTTTTTCAAGTAACTGATTAACATCTTGCTTCTACATCCTTTACCGACCTTCTAGTGTGTAAACAACTTTTCACCGGCAAATGAGATTAATTAGACAACTATGTGAATTACTGATAAACCTGCCTTCTGCTGATTTAAAATCTTAATTATTTGGTCGAAGGACCTGCTAAAGAATCACCGACAATCACCTCTTAGGACCAAAAGTTGGCAATTTTAGCATGTTTGTTTTGTGAAGGATACTCTCTGTGATAGCCGACATTTATAGCCGTTTTTAAATATCATCGCGATAAACCAAACAGCAATTGTCAACATCAAACTAAAAATGAAAAAAAATATCATTTATATTTCAACGATCGAATTTGTGAAATTTTAATTAACACGCCACTACCTATAATACGCTACAGTGTATGCTGGCCTAACACACCACAATCAACTGGAAATGGCTCAAAAGTCTTGCGCAGTTAAAAACGCCACAAGAGATTCTTCGCGGTTCCACTTTTTTGTCAAGTTTCGTTTGCAAATTTTGTTCATTCTGTCACTGAACTATGTAATCGTAAAATCAAAATTATAACACCCTAGTTTCAATAGGAAATTACAAAAATTATTGGTTTATCCCAGCATTCACAGATGTTTACAATATATGGGCATCCTTGTTCCCAAAAGAGAGGAAGAGGGCTCCTTAAAGTCCTTTGCACGCACATAACTTATGTAACTGCCTGTTGGAGATGTTGATTATATAAAGCGTCTGTTCAATGTCGGTTAGAGTCACAGGGGGATGTAGTTTTAAAAGTTATTAATATCCACTCCTCAGTGGCCGGTGGTTGCGGAAATCTGAACCACGGAACCACTAACCATAAAATTGTGCCATCTGAGGCGTATAACTTGTAAGCTGCGTATGGATCATTCAATCTACAGTCACCACCCCCAGTCAGTTTTCAAAGTTGATCGCTAGGGAGCTCTGACATTGCTCTGGTTAGCTGATACAGTTATTGTACAGTGATAGTCTGAGAGATCGTTATAGTATAGTTAACAGTGCAGTTGCTGTTTGAATTTTGAGAAAGTTGTGATGGTGTTCATTTCTGATGTCAGCTATGCACTGAGAAAACTTTTATTTTGATAGCCTTAGGACTTGGGTGAGTTTTAACTGTTATTTTTATGACGATATTGTATTTATCATTCTAGAGTTGAAAAGAAAATTTGAAATGTTTAATTTCAAATCACTATATATAGTCGGGAACCCCCACAAAAGCGCATCTGCATGAGCTAGCAAGTATTTTTAATATCAGTAGCCCTCAGCGGCTTGCAGTTCCACCCAGTGTGATGCTATAATGTTGTTGTATATTGCTAGCATCTGTTGGTTCAGCCAAATACATGGTTTGTATAGATAAATAAACACTTAGAATGCGCCACTAATACGTTTAAGTGCTGTACTGTGGGGTAGGTTATGTTACTTCAGTACACTTTCTCAAGGAATGCTATGTTAGTGTTTTGTTACTCCTAAACTAGACTGACACTAGTAGAAAAAAGTAAATTGATAATACATGATTGAAATGATAGACATAGCCATAGACATAAACAATTTATTTATCTCCTCATTTACACCAGAATACAAATAGGCTATAATTGCTGTAATTATTAATTATTCAGGATAAATTATGCATAAAGGAAAGAGTTAGGGGGTGCAGGAGAAAGGGCAGCGAAAGACCAATTGGTCATCAAGCCATTTAAACACCTTTGTCTATCAAATAGGCAAATAAAATGCACATAACGAGATAAACACAATGTGGCTGTCACTGTTTGCCCACTGACAAAATTAAATTAGCAACTACATACAAATCAGAAAATATATTTAACTTAATGTTGAACAATAATTGAGAGTACGTTGAACAGCGTTAAGAGCTGTGCAACTGCAACATGATATTATCTACTCTATTAAACACTCTGCTATATAAATTTTAGATTAATTTGTGAGAGTATTGAACTTGTAAATGTTTGACATATCTTGTTTGACCTTCGTACTTTATCTTCACATCTATAGACCCTGAACTGACTTATACGGTTGTAGAGCAAATGCCTATCGACAGAATAATAAGTTAGTCAACCTCAAACTACCTGTGGTGGAAAACATGGAAGATGGATTAATCAGTAGTGCTTGTAGAATAGTGTTTATTTCTTTATTTATAAATTTATCTATAGGCTACCTGTATATTTGGAACCATACATGTGAGTATAATGTGAGAATTGTCAGCAGAATAGTTTAAAATACTTTTATGAAGTGTGCAGGGTTGCCAGTTTAAGTTCCTGTATTGAAGAGCACTGCTATTGTGACCGATTAACTGGTTATTATCCTTGTTGTGAAGTATTGTTTTTTATTTTGATGCTTTTGTCAGTTGCTTGAAATGAGTAGGTGCAATAACCTGGACAGTCATTTTAATAGAAAATAGGTATAGTTTTCTAATCTGTAAACTCAGATGTAATACACAGTTGACAATTTAGTGAATGCGTAGTATTTTATGATAGAAAAATGATATTGCTTGTTTGTCAAGTAACTTTGATGTAGTATTGACAGTATTGAACACGATGAAGTGTTTTTGTAAATTGTAATTATTTTTGAGCAGTAGATATACATCTAGATTTTGAACGAAAGCTTGTACATGTATGCAAATGGCCTACATACACTTTTATTAAACTTGTACAATTTTATTTGGTTTTGTCACCAAAAGTAGCTTAGTTTGTTAAAATATTGTTAATTTGATGAAAGAATGTATATCATTCGGTATGATAAAATAATATTATAATAACATTATTATTAAACTGAACTAAACATCACAGCTTATGTAGTACATTTAAATGCAATTTAAGAATAAATGTATTTTATGTACCACCCCTAACTGATGTCTTCTATTAGTGGTAACTATTGTTTTGTTTTACCAGGTGTTAGCTGCTAGTTTTCATGTAAACTCATGCTAGCTAACAAGATGTCTATGATTTTATTTGGTGCTGGGATTTTGTTCTTTCCTGTGATGTTTCTGATCATTTTTTTAATATCGCGCCATCGATTGCGACATTATGGACTCGGTGCTATTTTGGATATTACAACCATGTTGGTGTCAGCTGTACAGGGCCTAATGTGTTCTACAGTAGGCGCGATCATCATTTACAAGTGTTCTTCCGATGTCATGAACGATAGACACCCTTTAGTCAATAACTACGCCTACTTTGGCATTTCTTATTTGGTCTACGACATTGTTGCGATGTACGTTGCTTTTATGTGTTCACACAGTGTTTTGAAAAAGAACTTTATGCAAAGCAAAGGTCTTTTTGTAATTCATCATCTCATCCTACTGTGCATTTTTGCTCCGTGTGTGCTCCATCTGCGCAACAATCGGGGTGACTTTTTCGTAGGGTGCTTTTACATGGCAGAGATGAGCACACCGTTTGTGTCTTTACGTTCTGTGCTAAGTACCCTCCGCAAGAAGAACACTGGCTTGTATGTAGCTAATGGAGTTGCCATGACCATATCATTTTTTATGTTCCGCATACTACTGTTTCCATTCATGTATTGGTCTTATGGTAATCAATACAGACTCGACATGCTATCCGTTATAAAAGTTATACCAATGAAATGCAATATGGGCTGTGCTTTGATATTGTCGGTGCAGGTCTATTGGTTTTATTGCATTATTCGAGGATGGAAGAAAGCAATTAAGCATTAATTAAGTGGATGGAATTTCATTTATTTTGTTGACAATTGAAATCTGTTTTTATAGAGATAATATATTTTATTTATGGTATCGTTACCTTGTTGTATTGCTTTTTATCTACTGTCTTTATGGCAGATGCACTGATTTAAATACCCTAAACCAAATCCTAATCTGCTTCACGAACTAACTCCTCACGTGGGGGGGGAATTGAAAACTTTAGCCATCTCAGTAATGTTGACATAAAGCAACTGTTTTACTTCTTTCAAACATTAAATTTTAAATTCGAATTGTAAAGGTCAAAAGTCATACAAATGTCATACAAAGGTCATTTCCTTTGGTAATCCTGTCAAGTTTTCGCAATGTATTCCATAGGGTACCTTAATAGTGCCCTACCTTTAATAGCTCCTAGTAGCCACCTAAATTTGTGAACATCGGTAAAACTGTTATTGTGTCAAAGGTCCTGTTCTAAAATAAAGCAAAACACAATCCTATTTGAAATTACAAAAGTTAAGTCATATTTTTCCATATGTAGTAAACTCCTTATTCTAGCTCCTACATATTTAACTTCTGAAATATGAAATTAGACTTAACAGATCTACACCTTATGGGCATAATATGCATATCAGATACATGAATGTGTGGAGACTTGTTATTTGCAAGAACAAAATTGATAAACCCTTTTGTTACGTTATTACGTCAGTGTACAGAGGTGAGAAAGGAAAAACAGAATAACAGTCAAACCTAGAGGAAGAGAGGCTGAAGTTTTTGATGTTGTATAGCGTCTTTGTTTATTAGTTGTATATTAGTTCACCTAAGTTAAATTACATTCAAATGAACATGGTGACTATATTTATTCCATGGTATCAACACCAACGAAAATCAGAATCAGTCACCTTGCTAGGTACAAATTCATCCTTAACCAAATGTTAGTAGCTCTTCATTCTTGGTGAAAGATGGTTGAAGATTTTACTAATTTGTAAATTTGTTTTAGATTTTTAAATAATTATGGTTAGTTACACTTACAAGATTGTGGTTAAAGATGTTTTTGTACTTAGCATGTGATATTACCTAGTGTTGGAATTTGTGCCCACCAAAGTGACTGCATGATTTTATTTGGTGTCGATACCGTGGCTTAAATACAGTCACTGTGTTCATTTGGATGTATATTAATTAAAGTGAAGGAATATTGCTTACTTTATATTTACATGGAAAGTTAAAATAAGAGTTGGATAGGCAGTTTGCAAAAATTGCAGCTCTAGTCTAGCTCTGCCAAAAATTAATGTGCCTGGTGAACTCAACTAGTCGTGGTCAACAGTGAGGCAGCGGTGCCTGAGGATGGACATGTACTTAAAAAAAATTTGTGGAACTGCCCTGATGCCTACTAAGCCTATAAAGTTACAAATATTTGCTTGCATCAAACCTCCAAAATTCAGGAGATTCAGTTTTCATTTGTACACGTTACAGGATTCTTTTAATTTTTAAATAAAATTTAAATGCTTTCTTTTCTTTTATTGAGTTATAATGATTGCAGTGTGCGATAGAAATCACACGTTAAAAGACTCCACAGCCATTGTCACAACCATGAAGTCAATCTGATCGCAAAATTGCCTGTGGGGGCATGATTCATCTGGGCGTACACCCACACCGCTTCCTACTAATATAGAAAGGTTTAAACTTCGTTTTGTGGTAGTAGCCCTTTTGAACTTAAATTTCTGGTTTTAGTTTTGAAATACTAATAGATTATTTTATAACTTATCTTGAAGTTGGCGCTATCTATTACTGTGCACATGCAATGTATGATTGCTTTATTGTAAAATTGCATGATATGATGTACACAATGTGAATAAACTTTGCTAGGCGCCCTACAGGGTGGGTGCAAAGTGTTGACGCTCTTGCGCTCAAGGAAGTTGTCAGAAGCAGCTGCAATAAATGCGTGGTAGAACAACTAGACTGAGTAGAAATTTATTTGCATTAATGTAGCATTTCAAAAGTTAAGAAAATTTTTCTGAGTCAACAGTGCACTTGTTAAGGTGTAAATTAAACATGCTGAAGTCCTGAAGAGGTTTGGCTGTCACCAGTGAAGTACAAATACTTATTTGATTAAATAAAAACAACAGAATTAAATATTTGTGGTGTGCACTTCAGCAAAGAAGCACTGTATGTGGGATTGGAGAATAAATCGTGGAAAATATTTTTTATTTTATTTCATTTTATTTTGTAATAATCGGTTGTATTAATTTATAGGTGTAAGTAAACGTATATATAATGTGTACCATGTGCATTAATAAGGTAGTATCACCAGGATGAGATTTCCGCCCAAATTGTTTCATCCTGAACTTTGGAAATACACAAATTAATTTGCGAGTTCTTCTGGCTTATTTGTCTTTGCTGATGTTGCAGTAATTGAATTTTATTTACTCAGCAATTTTCCGTCAATTTCTGACGCTGTTATAAAACAGGTTCTCTGCGTTGAAGTTAGTCTGTTTGTTGGCTTTTGCCTTGCTTTTTTTGCAAGTTTTTTTGTACCCAGATTGTTCAAGAGGTGTGCCTTCCTACTTGGCTACTTCCTGGTCCTGCTTGAATCATGCTTCATCATTATTAAGTGCTACTTGCACTGTAGCAGTTGATAAGTAACTGTTCTAACTCGGGATAAAGTTCAAGATTTTAGGAGGCTAACCTAACTTTACTTTTATTTATATGTCACAGTGTATTGTTACGTACACATAAGAAAGCTGGCTAGTGATGGGTGATTAAATCGATTAATCGAATTACAACCATGTATAAATCGATATAATCGGCGATTGAACAGTAATTTAATTAACCCAGAGCAAAATATATGTATTACACGTTGACTAAAAGGCAGTACTTTAGCACAAATAAACAGAACCTTTGCATTTTTTTCTTCGTTTTGCTCACCTTACACAATATGCACAATTGCAAATTATAGCATGTTGCATACTGAAGGCTTTAAATTCGTTTTCACGTGACGTGTTTAGTGACATAGTAAGAGAGTACAGTTAATGAATATGCATATAGTTTTCTAGTGCGAAAATGGCAGACAGCGACGAAAGCCGTGAATAAGTTTATTGGCTATCCTTCAGTGCTACAATGCTTGTTAAATATGGCCAAACACTAAAAATTGCTGCAAAAGATTAATCGTGTCATCGAATTACCAGAGTAAGATTTTATTCGAATTACAAAATTTCAAAATAACCCATCACTAAAGCTGGCGAGATTTCTCCATTCCTTGTTGAAATATATTTAAAACTAACGAAAATCTAAGCTAGTGAGAGAGGAAATAGACTTTATTCCTCGAATGTGTTTAAAAGGGATGTGAACACCACTTAATAGGCTTCTGCTGCCGTGTAATTATGTGCTGTGCAGTATAATATTGTTCATGTTCAATCTCCAATACATGTTAATTTTTCCAAATACAGAACTGTACATGGACTTAAAGTGATGTCGCCTTGCTACACGAAAAAAATATTCAAAAAGAATTATATCTGTATCATTTTCCAAATACGTTCGCCTTGCTAATTGGTATCAAAATCACATCAAATAAAAATTTATTTAAAGTCGGTGTATAAACATAAAAACCCTAGCCCCTAAGAGCTATTAAGCCGACACATATCACAAAGCTAACCTCATGATATAAAATAGTGCTTCAGTGGTAAAACTATTACAGTGACTTGACAATTATACAAAAATTGTAAATTTGCTATACAAAAAATATTACTGTACCCTAATCTAGCTTTTGCCGCAATTTCACTGAATAAAGTAAACTAAATCATTTAGTCCCCCTGCCTCTGAGAGGGAGTTAGAGTGAGCTTTACACACGTAGCTGGAAATGAACGATAATCATTTCTGGAGAGAGCCAGCTAAATTCTGTACTGGCATTAAAGGAACGTAACAGAGACGTTCTCAACATGATTAAAGTGGAAAACTCAATTGTTTTTTTTTGTGATGAAAGTATATTCAAACTAGGAATGATATAATTACTGTCTATATAAAATCTAGATACAATTGTGTGAAGAGTTATACTACCTTATTATAACATTGTTGTTATAATTAATATTTATAATACTTATACGAATTGTTCTGTAAGTTCGAGCCACAATATTCCTTTTCAATGGGAATTTTGTCTCTAGCAAACGTTCCTTTCACTGTTGATTAAATCTGTCTTGTTTGTTTGTAATGTAATGTATGTAATGTTAGTTCAATAAACAAACATAAAAAGCTCTCCATAAAAAACTAACAAAATTATATTATGTATAGTTTGCTTTAGTTCTGCGATTGGTTAGTTATTATTACAGTTAACAAAGTTACCAAAACTACTAATCAAAATGTTGGCTTAGCAGTATGTACCTAATTATCTGTGTATGTGCACATAATTACTGTCATAATACGAACAGCCTCAACTAAAAATTCAGTGGAGTTACGATAGATTAACGAAATTCTCCGTGTTGCTTGTAATCTGACTTGCTCTACATTCTCGGTTGTTGATCTGAAGAGTAAATAAACTTTTATTTATTATAGTGAAATTATCGGTTATTCTACTGTGCCGTTATACCAGTAAGTGAGGTTATTAAACTGTAACCGGGGCGGATCTGCAGCTAGAACGCGCCCCTCTCCCCGCTCCACCCCGCTCAAATATTCCAGATCAATTAAAAGTACGTAAAATGTTTCTGAAACTAAATAATGTCACAGGAATCTGTATGCGCACAAAGTGTCAGGACACAGGGCCCTGAAATCACCGGGCAGGCCCTTGCCCTTACCTTTGTAAGGATAGATCCGCCCTCACATGTGACCGAATAATTTTGCTGAACACATAAAGCCTGCATTCTTTTTTCTCTGATTACCAATGCATTTATATGACAGTTGCTTTGCTTGTGTTCATTAAAAGTGCAAGTTTTGGCCAAAGTAAATTGGCTTAACGTTATAATCACGTTTTTGTTGAGAAAGTGCCAGCAGTGTTATTTCTGCGTGAATGTGAAATTTTTTGTACCTCGTAGCACGCACACGTCACAGCGTTTGCATTCTTTGGCTTTTAATGAGCGATTATTTTGTCAAAAATGTTCAGAATCAAATTCGAAATCATGAGTTTAATTGATACAAGCTTATCAGCCATACAGAAAGTACAAGTAGGCCTAAGTGAAAATTAATGATATACTACACACGTGTGACTTCACACCTGTGTTTATTAAAGGCCTATATAAGTCCGACTGACATTGTTGTTTTTTAACGCATTATTAATGATTACACAAAGAATTCATAGTTATTATTAAACAAAAGAGACTTATAAATTAAATAACTTAGCTTTTTCTGTCGAATTTCGAATGCGAGGTACTGAAAGTGTCTTTGATTACCGATGTTTGTTTACCGATCTTTGGTGACCTCGTGACTGCACTCATAACGTCATTCGCCTCCCGCAACGAAAAATGGCGGTCCATCAAATTTAATACCGCTAACAATGAAGTGATAAAAATCAAAAGAAACAAGTTTTACAGTAAGTTTATAATAAAATAAATTGAATATTCGTAATGAGAGCAGGATTTTAAGTTGTAAAAGCTCATATTATAGTGAGTGTTTAGTTTGACTTTAATTTAACTTGGTTTAAATTGTGTGGTACGTAAGCTATAAATACTTGCTAGTTTTATAAGATTGTGAAATGCAGATTGCGTTTTTACATATCTGTACCTTGTCAGCATAAACTTGGTTTCTGGCGCCACCAATATATATAAGGAGCTGGTACGAGTTTGCTACTACGCTTAGCAAAATCAGAGAAAGTTACCGATTAACAGGCAGTAGCTTTGGTAGAACATTTTGTGTCAGTGTAGAGAATGATAAAGTGAACTCTTCCAGTTTAGTAAATTGTGATTAAACGTGTTTTGGAGCAATTCTTCAGGGGCAATTTCAGAATTGATTACCTGCTTTAAAAAATATTCCAGCGTTTGAGTAGCAGACGAATATTAAAGCTGCAGTTTACATTGGAAAAAGGAGCAATGATAAAAAAGGGAATATCATGCCTCGCTTTAGGAATAAATTGCATTTCCTGTAAGTGGAATTCCCAAGCATTGCAAAAGGCAAAATTTGATTACCATCGCATCAGAACAGTTGGGTGATGACAATGATATAAAATTAATGACGGTGACGCAATGAGTGACCTTATGCTACGTCGAAAACGAGCAGGGTGGGAAAGGCAACTATTTAGTGTTCACATAGCACTTATTTCAATAAACTGTGAGGTAAAATTAATTCTCTCTTCCTACAATTAGCTGGAACAGAGCAGTTCACGCTCTAGATCAAACACGGGCCGCCAGTTCAAAATGTGTAGCATCCATTTCCTCCCATACTTGACTTTGAAATTATAATGTTTGTATAATTTATTTACAATCTACGCTGAGTGTACTCTCCCAACTTTGAGTTTGTTTATACATGATTACCTTTGTACTGAAAGTACTTCATATTGTTTACTAGTCAGTAAATCAACTTCTAATACTTTTCTTCAGACACAGTTATTTATTCTTGATAACATTGTTAAATGGGAATAATAATAGTCGTCTCGGTGTAGGTGAAATTTATTAGTTTGCACTGTGAAATTTGTTTATTTTGAAACGCCCCCTTCTGACAGTTCTAATGGTCTATTCCTGCACAGGTACTGAAGTTGTTATGTTTGTATCATGCGTGTTTTTGTCTGCAGTTAATTATTATAGAAATGAGTGGTAGCGAATGAATGCAATCAGTTAAAACTTCATCTGAGTCGTTTTGCAGAAATTTGCTGTGTCCTGTATCGTCTGTATGAAATTTGCTGTGGCATGTATCGTCTATATGAAATTTGCTATGGCCTGTATCGTCTATAAGAAATTTGCTATGGCTTTATCGTCTATATCTTATTTCAATAAACGTAGTTTAGTATTTTTGTAGGAACACAATGTCCAACACAAGGTAAGCGCGTCTGTTATCTATAATAATGTCGAAACTGGATAGTACTCATCATAAGTATACACCATACCGTGTTATAAACTTGAACGTTTTTCCACATTTTAGGTTAATCTTGGGAAGTGTAATAAACTATGTAAAAAGACGTTTGATGTTATATTCATTTTTTGTCTATTTGTTTTAAATTTTATAGTATATAGTATAGTTCATGTAAACTGTTTGAGTTTTATATGTAATACAAAGCATACACAGCACGTAATATTTGTCAGCGTCAGTTTTCTTTGTTTATGAGAATGTTTATCGTAATGTTTTTCAGGCACGTAATATTTACGTGCTTCAGAAATCTTTGCCCCTTTCATAACACTTAGATTCTCAAAGTTCTGCATTTAGGCAAATTTAAAGAGCCTTGAATTAATAATTGAAACTATGCTTGGAATATTTTTTACGCGTCTGATTCACCAGTTTAGCTTCCTGCTAAACAAGTATTTTAAAAAGTTAACCATATAGGAAAGTTCTGACAAAAAAACAAGGAACTTACGCAGTAATAAATATTCTAAGTTGGTAAGTGACGTTGTTTAGTAAAATAATTTAGTAGTCTAATAATTAACGTATGACTGTAGGCAATTATTAGATTTATATTTGTTTTAATGCACATGCAGTACATGTGTTTAATTATGCTACATGTTGTGTGGAAAGAACAGAAACTGTTAGTGCATGTTACTGAAAATTGTTAATAAAAAGGGCAGCAAGCTACAACTGCATTTTCATCATAGTTATAATATTCTAACCAGTCGTGTCAGACAGAATGCTATCAGTGAGTTTTCACGCCATGGTTATAGACAATTACTGTACATAATTTGTTTTCCGAAATTGTGAATCTTGTCAGATTTATGGGGTCGTCTCCGTGGTTACGTCAGTTGCTGTTTAAGCTTTGATTTATAAATTTTGTTCTGTTCGGTCTTGTAAATACGATGTTAGTAACTGCCGTTGATTGTTGGCAATGTTGCCTGTATGATTTACAGTACTGCCTTCCATAATTCTGTTTTAATGAAATTAGTTTTGTTGTTGTCCATGTACCTATTGATGCGAAAATTTATAGCTGGCACCGTTGTTACTGATTTTCTTTCTTATGATTTACTATCACTTTATCAAATAGCTTTGGTTAAATCATCTTCGTTTCTGCCCGCCATTGTTCATTTGACATTTGTTATCAGTGTTGCCCATTTCAGTCATGCATAGTTGATATACATATATATAAACTTCATTTATTTTGAGTTAGTTTACAGCACATTATAAGTGATCACAGTATTTCCACCAAACATATTTTATCTATAGATACAAACCGAACGGTTTGATGGGGACTATGTTAATTAGGTTGTGCTAGTTTGTTTGCTTAGAATGGTTTACTGGCTTTAAAGTGTTGAAAAACTTGAAAGGTGAGCATGAACATGTGTACAGAATAGTATTTTCAACCTATCTTACTTTATAATCTTTAAAGGAACAATTTGGAAGTGTAACTTTTTTATTTAACAATCGCTTCTTTGTTACTTGAATAAAGTCACTCAGCCACTATATCTGCCAGCGTTTATTGGTGACAGAAATTGAAAATAGTAAATCAATAAATTTGCCAAGCAGTTCTGAAAATCATGAGCTGATTTTAAGTTTCTGTCAAAAAGTTTTTTTCGCATCGTCCACTCGGTCGAAGTGATGCTGATGCTGGATTACTGTGTTTCCCTTCCCTGTCTTGAGGGCAGATTTCTTTTATTTTCGAGTTCTGCCTGCCCAGTGTCTACAACAGACGTAATGGGCATATAATGATGACTCGGTGTGAGTTAGTTATATAATCATTCAGCTGGCCATTAGTCCCCAAAATGCATGTCACACTGTTCTGGTCCATACAGTCTGCATCTTTTATAAAGCTGTACATCCGCCAGATGGCAGCGCACTAAGGTTAATTATTATGACACCGCCGATACCATAAATAATTCAGTGTAGTTTTGTTTGAAGGTCTGTGATTAAAGGAATTCTGCTTTGTATAAATATTACTGAGCATGTGCCCTTGTACAGTAAAAAGTGTTGTTTTGAGCGATAGTGTTGCTGTAGTTGATGAATTGTATAATAATCTGATAAGGGTGTCAGATTATAATAGTTCGTCTATCGCGTTAATACAGGGTGTTCGAAAAGAAACATTGCAATAGAAATGTGCTGTTGTGTTTGTTGTGAGCTCTATTTGTCTATTTGAGCATATAATAACCAAATTAAATTCTAATTCTAAATTAATTCTAATTTTCATGTATCTTATTTAATGTAAAAGTCCATAATAGTATTTGGTCAGCGCATTTCAGCACATGAACACACACTGTGCAACCATTTCCTGTGCATCATCCTCTGCATTTCGCCACGTTATGCATTATTTGGTGTTGTTATTTACCACTGGCGCCATCTACTAACGTTGTAGTTTAACTAAGAGAAGCTAATGAATCTTGAACAGCGAGGACTTTTTTGAATACATGTATTTATAACTACATATAATATATTCTGCATATGAACTATAACAGGGATTTTATGAACGTTACAAAACTGTAATAAAAAGGTTATGCATAATTTTGAAAATCATTTTCAGAAGACCTTTTGTGGTAAAATTATATATGTTAACAGTTACACCTTTTAAATGAAATTGTTTTTAACAGTAGTGGGTTCTTTTACTGTAGGGATACATAAAAGACGTGACAGATAGCCTTTAAGTCAGTAACATTTTAAAATTTAGGTTGTGTTAGTATGAAACTGAATTCATATATACCGCGATCAGTTTTCTACTACTGATAATGTTAATTAATTTTACGTTGTGTGCCTATACAACTTCTTATTCAAAGGGTTAAGCTAATTAATGAGATTACTTACCTAGATACCTGGAATAGCACATTCGCTGCCTTGTACGCCCGGAATAATGTTGAATATTTTATTTCTGTTCTTATTCTCTGATGCTATTATTAGCCTCGTTACATAATTCTTTCGGTAATCTTTGTCTCTCGTTTTCTTACCAACCAGACAGATAATTGATTATCCGACATCAATAGAGCCCACTATGAATGAGACAAATGATTCTAGCGTTGTTTAGACAAACTGTAAGAACGCAAGTTTTTCTAACTTAGCTCATACTTATACAATAACTAATACTTCTTGCAGTTTGCTTCTCCTGGACACTTGGTTTTTCTGCTTTTCCCGACCTTACAGTTAATAAAACGTGCTCCTGTTACTTCAGCAAGCGAGGAAAATAAAATGCCAAGAAAGTTAAAAGCATCTAAGGTCGGTACTTGAACCCTGGCAATACAATTGGCTACGGTAAAAAGGTGAAGATACGAATAACCTGTCCAGAGAAATTGTTTTCGTAACTTTTTTGCTAATTATAGAACATAGGTTCTTCTTGAATTGAGTAGGCGTAACAGTATCTTTTTAATCCCAGTGCATTTGATTTGCTCAGTTCCAACTGTAAATTTCTCATCTTCAGGCAGGCAGGCATTCAGACAGACAGACTGGCTGACTGACTGATTGGCTGACTGACTTACTATAACTGACTATCTCTGACTAACCGGTTGACAGACTGTGTGATTGACTGACTGACTGTCTGACTGACTTGCTGGCTGACTGACAGACAGACATCAGAATTCAGTATTTAATTGTACGTAACTATGATACCTTATAATGAAGAATGATGTTGAGAAATTATGCTTTTCAGCTAAGATTAAATTGTGCCTTTCGTATGTCAGCTTTCGAGCCTTTCGTTTCGTACAAATCTCTATTCACAGCACGTATTACTCTGCTGAAACCTGTTACAGTTTTAACCGCACTTTGATGCATCGGAGGTGTG
>JAQGDQ010000437.1:0-197817 GCA_030141605.1 Tubiluchus corallicola | reverse complement strand
TTAATTTATTGGCTTAGCAATTAATATTCGCAAATACATTGCAATTATTATACAATACCTTTTACAAGATGTTAATGGCAGTAATGTAGATCAAAACAAATTACATAGATTGCTACATCATAATTAATTTTGATATATAATACCAAATTGACATGCATAAGAATTAAATGTAACAATTGCAACATAACAATAATCACACGTGTAGAAAGTATAAATACTATTTTTAAAACTATTTTGCTATATTCGCCCTCATTTTAAGACAGTCTCTGACAAATTTACACATTAAGTCTAAAGCTCCCGTATCATCATTTCCTAAGATAAATTTATTTTTTTCATAATTGTCATATCTGGGAAAATAAGAAATAGTCTCGAAGTTTGTTATCCAAAGCTTATATGACCTGTTTCTACTGCTTAGAGACAAAAGTGATGCTTAATTTTGTTTAGATACACAGAATGCTGCTGTGGAAGATACAGATGTCGACGAGCAAAATTACCATTGCTCTCTAATTTAGACATGCAAATGCCTGTATGTTGTAACACTGCTAACTACTCTTTTCTGTAAATGGATGCAATATCTCTTTCTACATTCTTGTTTGTAACTAGTGTTGAAAATTTTTCTTTGTTAGCGCATTTAACCAGATAGACTTGTTTTAAGCAAAGATTCCGGGTTCGACTCTGCCTGTATTACTTTTTGCCGCTTTCCTCATAAAAATAAAAATGGTACATTAAGTCTGCATGCAATGATGCTCCGCTTAGTGACACTTCACTTAACGACGTGTTTTGCTAGAATGCATTAGCATCATTAAATACATTAAAGCCTTGTGCAACGATGCTCCGCTTAGTGACGCTTCACTTAACGACGTGTTTTGCTAGAATGCATTAGCATCATAAATACAGTAAGGCCTTGTGCAACGATGCTCCACTTAGTGATGCTTCACTTAACGACGTGTTTTGCTAGAATGCATTAGCATCATTAAATACAGTAAGGCCTTGTGCAACAATGCTCCGCTTAGTGACACTTCACTTAACGACATGTTTTGCTAGAATGCATTAGCATCACTAAATACAGTAAATCCTTGTGCAATGATGCTCCAATTAGTGATGCTTGACATAACGACACGTTTTGGTGCAATGAATTAGCATCATTAAGGAGGACTTACTGTATCTTTTTTTCTCAAATTAACTGAAGCACATTAATACTGAACACAGAAACACGGGTTGAAAATAAACAAATGCCTTTTTCCGTGTCTTCTTTCCTCACCTAAACTCAGTGATTGATTCTTTTTTCAGATGTGGATTTCAGCAGCGAAGTTTCAAAATGGCTACCCGATTCAGCCACGTTTATAACGTACTTTGTCATCGCTGCGAGTGCGTGCGTTATTTGCTACATTCTCTATGCAAACAGAAACAAGGTATTACATCCTGAAATGGTGTTGTAACAATGACAACAAATAAGCCTTTTCATAGTTCCAGCAACTGATGTGAAAGGTCAAAGGTTAAGTGTACCAGACATTTGCGTACACTTTACAACGCCTCTCAGCCCGTGCTATTCTAATACCGTCAACCTCGGCTATAAGATTTTCGCTTATAAGGGACCACCAACACCGGTCCCGATTTTTCGTAATGTTTTTCGTTATAAAAATCTTCGTATATAAGGTACTCGGATTTTCGGTTATAAGGGACGACATCTTCAGGTCCCGCATAATAGAAACCCAGGTAAACTACCTTGCATATAAGGGACCCTATGGTCAAATGGAAAATGGTCGATTTTTAACCTCAATTTTTCGCATTACTTAAGGAGCTTTCCATATACCATTTGCGCTGAATGTGTAGCAATAATCCATAAAAATATGGGTAAAAGTACAGGTGAATGTGTAGCAATAATCCATAAAAATATTGGTAAAAGTACACCCTCGGTCTGACTAATTCAGCTGTAAGGGACACCGGATACACGGGATGATTTTTTCCGGTCCGGAGGTGTCCTTTATATCTGAGGTTAAATGTTCAACCATTTTAACAACTAGCTAGAACCTAGCTCATCTTTTCTTCTTCCCAAGCAAGGTCTAGTTATTATATAAATTACTTTACACACAGACTAATGCATAATAAAGTATCGTCCATGTAAAACATCTGATGTTACTGAACCAATGCAGCAGATGGCTTTACTTTGCACACGCATCATGTAACGGTTGTGGTTAAGACGCATTGCTGTGGAACACTTAACCTTTGACCTACAACAAATGCACGTGTGCAATGCGCATTGCGAGACTGTGAAAAGGCTTATTCAGCTGCCTTGGTGTAGGCAGTAGTGGCAGGCCTAGGACTGTCTCAGAAGAGATGCTGCTCAAGCTCGGTGAGAGAAATAATGGGGGAGGGAAGTGATACGATGAATAAAGCCACCAGAAGTAGTCTACCAAGCAGCCATCCATCATTTTGTAATCCAATCAAGACGTTGCTTAACTTTGTGAAAACTCTTCAAAAATGACCCTGGATTTATTTTGCTTTATACTATCTGAACTGTGTTAGATTGCCCAGAAGAAGGCAGCTGTCATTCAAGAGTAAAGGGAAAGTAGAAAGGCGGGAAGTATAATAAAGAACTAGAACATTTTGAAGTTCGTCACTACATGAAGCAACGTAGTCCTGTAGGTAGTCCTAATTCCATTTTAAAAATAGAGGTTACTTTTGATATAGTCATTCAGTGATTATAGCTATGCAAATCTCTGTGAATAGAGCACTATTATTTCTGAGGAGTCATGGGTATGGGCTAGATTGAATCACATACACATAAACATTTCTAATTTATCTCCTAATTAACACTAGAATTATAATTAGGTAGCAAAAATTTGTTTCAAAAATTTACCGTTAAAATGGCTGTGCCTATCGGTCATCCCGGGAGTTTAAGTTTACATGTTTCATACAGTGTTACTGCCAATGCAAGTTCTGTGCACAATAAGACAGGATGTAGGTTATACAAAATTCTGAGACAAACTTTTCCAGCTTTATGTAAGTAAGACGTTTCTTGTGCTCCAAGCTTGTATTCTGTTTGCCACTAGTCTCATTAGCAGGTACAGAATACAAAATAATTTATTTGTCTCAATAACATAGTAAACATAGCATTAACAGATTATGTAACAGCTAAGAGAGACAATTAACAATTGCGCTGTTACCCTTAATCAATCACAGAGATGTGTTCTATGTCCCCATTTCCAATTCTGGTTTTACACCTCTTTGTGATTGATTAAGGGTAACTGACTTTGATTATCAATTGGTCCTTTGCTACGTATCCCTTTCTTCTTCATCCATGACACTTTCTTTTATGTTACGTTCTTGTATTTTTAGCACAATTGTTAATTGTCTCTCTTAGCTGTCACATAATCTGGAAATGCTATGTTTACTATGTTATTGAGACAAATGAATTATTTTGTATTCTGTACCTGCTAATGAGACTGGTGCCAAACAGAATACAAGCTTGGAGCACAAGAAACGTCTTACTTACATAGAGCTAAAAAAGTTTGTCTCGGAATTTTGTCTAGCCTACATCCTGTCTTATTGCGCACAGAACTTGCATTGGCAGTAACACTGTATGAAACATGTAAACTTAAACTCCCGGGTTTTTTTAATCAGTAGTGCACGCTGGGATAGTGAAACAGTGACATTTTACCAGTTGGCGCAAACATTTTAAATTGCACTCATATCTCAATTTGCCGGACCTCGCTCTTATGGGATATCGGAAGAATCACACAAAATCTGGTGCGCTAAAAAGTTCTGCATACTACGGACACAGTCAGTTGTTTCTTGAGCTGACCGCTAGTTGGCGGGGCGTCACTTTGTTAACATCATTACATCAGTGTAACCACGTGTAAGTCTCTATGTATAGAAATATAGAATCAATTATGCGGAGTTATTTGGAGCAATTGCCGACAGTTTTTATGTACTTTTGCACAAGTGGCCCGTACCAAACGTTTTTGAAAGAATTAGGTGATTAAGTCTACTTTACAGTGGGCCTAATGCACCGCACCTACTGTATTAGTTTAGGATCAGTAAATATGGACAATCAACAAATTCGGGTCGACATCTTCCCACTTTTGTCCGGCAAACCGAGATATGAGTGTATTAAAAATTTTCTTTTCTAGTTACGAAAGTTTTTCAAACAGGTAACTGCCATGCTAAGTAATATAACTTTGTATGGAAAGGTTTTTGGATACATTTTAAAATTCCCTTTTTTCCCTTTAAATGTACGATCCATGTGTGAAAACTCTTAATCTTGCGTTCTTCTTTCTCAGATTATGGCGAGGTGCATTGAAGGAAAAAGGAAAGGAAAGCGACCTCCAAAGAGAGATTATAGTAAGCTGGAGCAAAATGTGGAAGAAGCCATTCCAAGCATGTGTAGGACGACACCTAATGAGAGTTATATTTATTAAAGTAATAACCCATATAGAACACAGCCAGTGCCCCCCCCCCCCGGTGGCCCAACATAGTTGGAATCGGAGAGCCAATGGCGTTTTGACTGACAAAACACCAGTGGCCCACTGATGGAACTCACCTTTGTCCCACCCTTTTACCACTGGTGGGCCAATGGTATTTCGAACGGCAAAACGCCAGTGGAACTCGCTCTAAGCTTAGGACCACCCTTTTACTACTGTTGGACCACCATGTCCTTTTCACAGTTTCGTTGTGTGCACACACAGTTGCTCTACGTCAAAGGCTAAGTGTACCACAACAACGCGTCTTAACTACAATTGTCACGTGACATGTGAGTAAAGCAAAACATCAGTTCAGTACCTTCAGTTGTTTTACCTGATCTTCACTTAATTATGCAATCTTGCTTGGGTCTTGCTTGATGATCTAAACTGGTGGGCTTCCAATATTGGAATTTTTAGTTGTTCTCCTAACACAGTTGCTGAAAGTCTTGATGAATTTGATGATCTAAAGGATTTAATTTAATAAATGGCTCCCATTTTGTATTATGAAATAATTTGCAAACATATAGATAATGAGAAAGCACTAGGGTTTTGTAAATTAGTGTCTTAGTATTTTGATTGAGTTATAAGTTTATTTATTTCCACTCTGCATCTAACAGTTATTATAAAAATACAGATAATTTCACTGAAGTAAATATAAATATAAATGTAATATTATCCAGAAATTACAAAAGAGATTCTTATGCAGCATATACATGTGCAAATTACATTACAGAATAATTTTGATGCATACAGTTTGAGCCTAAAAGCATAGCTTGACAGGCCAAACTGTATGTGGAAATCTTAAAGAAGAGATTAATAATTGAAATAATAATAATAAAAGTGGGGGGGGGTAGTGAATGAAAGATGAAATGGAGCGAGAACTAAGAAAAACTGTGATCATGATTATAAAGTGTTCAGTAACCTGTTGAGCATAGTCACGTTTTATTAAGATTACTGTGGAAAAAGAATGCAGGTGATTACCGTTATCAAACTGTGTTACTCTCAATACTTTTGAAATATTTCTTTTCTGATGGTTTTTTTACCTCAAACTAGCCTTAAATAAGATGTACTAGCTGACATTTTAGAAAAAAATGTTGTTAAATGCTTCATTCCACGATAAAGTATTGTATAGGTACCTGGATTCCAAGGAATTTGGCTGTTTGTGTAATTTCCGTTTTTCCTACTTGTAAAGTTATGTTGTTAGTATCATTAGTATATGGAGATAAAACCATAAATTCTGTTTCACTTGCATTCATGTCCCCTTAAACGTTGCTATTTCCAAATTATCTCACATTTAAAATCAAGTATTTTATTTCTTCTACAACAACAAACAAAAAACATCAATTCTGTTGTTCTTTTGCTGACAGGAAGCATAGAGAGTTTATTTACATGAGCAAATAATATGTGCAGTGGAACATGGGCGTAGCCAGTGACGGGGAGTATACACATGAGGGCGTAGCCAGTGACGGGGAGTATACACATGAGGGCGTAGCCAGTAACGGGGAGTATGCACACGAGGGCGTAGCCAGGTTCTCCAGTGACGGGGAGCTTGCACATGAGGGCGTAGCCAGGTTCTCCAGTAACGGGGCGTATGCACATGAGGGCGTAGCCAGGTTCTGCAGTAACGGGGAGCATGCACATGAGGGCGTAGCCAGGTTCTCCAGTAACAGGGAGTATGCACATGAGGGCGTAGCCAGGTTCTCCAGTAACGGGGAGCATGCACATGAGGGCGTAGCCAGGTTCTCCAGTAACAGGGAGCATGCACATGAAATATAATAAACAATTCTTAACGCATTCATTAAACATTTTCATTCTGTGTTCAAAATCAAAAAAATTAGGGAGATAACAGTTTTAAAGGAAGTACAAGTATTTACATACATACTTTACATATTTATTTTACGTACATGTAAGAAGCAAGTATTTAAAATTAAAACACAATAAAAGGTTTATAGTAAGCTCTTAAATCTCAAAACATGATAAAAACCTGCGCGTTATTTAACAATTTTAATTTTAAACGCAAAAAGATTTGATAACCCTTTAATCGCACATGGTGAACTAAAGGGTTAAAAATTGTTGAAAATGCGTCAATTTTGAAAAATGTGCTTGGAGAAGTGGTTACTCCCTTTTGCCCCCCCCCCTATTAGCTACGCCAGTGCATTTGAACAAAGTTCAGACATGTACAGAATTACACAATTACAACTACTTGAGCAACTGACACTTGTATAGAGACATTTAAAAAACCTGAGAATTTCAGCTCTTCAAATACATAATACATTTATAAATCGCTAATCACAGCATTAATTAACATTAACTAATGCTTACAGTTGGAACAGCACAAACTTTATTAAAACTTAATTTACATTGTTAAAAATCATGTCAAACGCTTCGACAGAGCTACTGCTGTCATCATCAGTGGTAAATTTTTTACAAACATACAACCAGTTTATATAGGCAGAGCCTGCAGTATAGAACATTAATGCACTAATTATGTATTTAACAGAAGCCATGTAGGTAATGAATAAGCAGACCTGTAGAAAAGAAATTGATACAGTAAATTATGCACTAATTATGTATTTAACAAAAGCCAAATAGGTAATGAATAAGCAGACCTGAAGAAAAGAAATTGATACAATAAATTATGCACTAATTATGTATTCAACAGAAGCCAAATATGTAATGAATAAGCAGACCTGTAGCAAAGAAACTGATACAGTAACAAATACCTAAGTGTTTGAAAATAAAGTTAAAGGAATTGAACTGCTTTGTACATTAAGAGAAAGCTTAGTAGGGTACATGGATAAACTTTCTTTTGTTAATAAATAATGCAATAAAAAATTAATTAATACTTTAAGTTTTCTACATGTATAATGAATACGCAATACAAAAATAAATACATAAAATATAAATAAATATTATATAATACCAATAGAGTGTAATATAGCAAAAGCTCATAATTACTGAGAAATAAAAAAATTGAAAAGAAAACCACCAATGAAGGAAGTAAAAAACACGACAAGCACAAGCGCAGATATTCTTGAAGAGACTGCGAAATAGATATTAAATACAATTTTCGGATCCAGAGGTGCAGGATACTTAGTTCATTGTTGTTGTTGTTGTTGTTGCTGCTGTTGTTGTTGGTGGTGGTGGTGGTGTGGAGTTGGTGTTGGTGTTGTTGTTGGTGGTGGCGATGGTGGTGTTGGTGATGGTGTTGTTGCTGTTGCTGTTGTTGTTGGTGGTGGTGATGGCGGCGGCGGCGGTGGTTGTTGTTGTTGTTGTTGTTAAAACATCTATCTTTGAAACCTATCACGGGTCACAGTTTTCATGGTACAGGGTTCTCACAGAATTTCAAAATAAATTTCTCTGACTTTACCCTAACCAAATATTGATTTTCTATGACCAAGATAAGCAGAAATTGCATTACCAGTATAGACATTCAAACATTTTTGTGTATGGACATTCATACATATACTGATATATAATGTGTCGGCACAGTTGCAGTAGTGCTAACAAAATTACACTCACCACATTAAATAAACTTCTTTAATCCAATCATTATTTTTGGAACAGAAGTCGAAATTGGGAGCCTCCCATAGCAAAATTTCATTTGACCACGATGTTTGGAAAAATATCATTCACGGTCATTATTTTTGCAACCATTTTCGATTTTCCTGACTTTTCACCCCATTTTCATCATTTTCCCGACTTTTTACGAAACTGTCTTTTCCCCCCGACTTATCTCTGACTTTCCGGGATAGCCTGTATTGTCAAGGATTTTTCCTGCCCGTGGGAACCTTGAGGGTAGGAGGTCGGAAACACTACAGACTATTTTACAGAAAGTATCAGAGCGCAATTTTGTACTTTCTCAACATGGACCTCAAATATATCCTCGATAAAAATGGATTAGTGACTTAAAATAACGGGCAGTTGTACTTAGCCCAGTTTTATCTGATGTGAGCTGGATCCAACCACGTCAGTGCCTCCGTTAAGCGCACACAATACACAGCCGATCACCAAACTGCCACATTTTTTCACTGCTTTATCATTGGAAATATTACCAATTATTAGGGGTGAGCATCGAACGCTCGAATTCGATTCGAACGAGTTTTTTTAGTTCGAACGCGATTCGAATCCAAAACTATAGATTCGAATAATTCAGCACTTCAATCACATATGTTCCTGATCATTAAAACGATTGAAACATCATGCAATTAGCATAATTTAGCTGTGATTTCTGCACACAATTTTAAGCAAATTACTAGTCGTTTTATTGGAGAACAAAATCTAGTGATATGCATGATCTTTGTAAGACTAATTTTTGCTGGTGGTTCGAAAACTTGTTCGAAAATCTTTCAATCTCAATTCGAATTCGGTTCGAATACGAAACACGGAAGTTCGGTTCGATTCGAATTCGCTTTCTGGTAGAGAATGCTCACCCCTACTAATTATGTAAAGCGTATAATTTACAGACACTGATCAATCATGGTTAAAAAATGATTATTAGCAGATATACTTAATAATTAATAACAAAATTAGTAAAACAAAAATAATAAAATTATCATCGGAAAATACTGGATAATTTAAAAATTTACGTACATCGTAATTATTATGATACATTTTTTGATACAACCTGGGTAAACAAACTAATTATTTCAACCGTGTTTACAATGTATGCAAAAACGTATACATTGTCACAAAATCATAGATGTTTCTGTAAATAACGAATGTACACATAATTCTACAGTATTGTAAAGTATACAAAAATAAAACAACAAGCCTTCTCAGGGTTTCATTGCGTGCACGCTCAGTTGCTATAGGTCAAAGGTTAAGACAACGCATGTTAACTGCAACTGTCACTGCGGGAACATGTGACAAGTGAGTAAAGCAAAGCATTCTGCCACATCAGTTTAGTAACATCAGTTCAGGTTAGTTGTTTTACATGGACTTTACTTGATTATGCATTAGTCTGTGTGCAGAGTAATTTATTAGCAGGAGCTCGCTTGGGAACAAGAAAAAATGAGCTAGGTAAGGTTCTAGCTAGCTGTAGTATAACAAGGATGTTGTTATACATTGTTGATGAGTAACTCGACCTCGTTTTCTTACGAACATTGTCTAACTCGTACATCGAATAACGCGAATAAAATTTTCCGTTCTCGAGATGCTGTAGTTGTACATACGAAGCTCTGGGCTTGGCAACAGAAAAAAACGGAAGCAGAATGACCGCTTCTACGAGCTACTATCAGAGTTTGAAAACAAGTTTTTTACAATTGCAGTGCTAGTTTCTAGACACAGGAGTGGGTACGGGATACTAAAAATAAATTTTCAGTATTTTTTCCACATTTTCTTGATAATTTGATAACCTTACCTTAACCTTAGTCCTTCCCGTGCACAGATGCACATTGGGAAGACAGCATTTTCCACTGGCTTCTCTTTCGATGTTCTCCCAACGTCTGTTCATAGCCCGAAGGTCTTCTTTGAAAGATCTGCACCACGTTGTTTTTGGTCGACCTCTTTTCCTTTTTCCACCAGGTGGTTCCCAGAGTAACGCTATTTTGTAGTGGCGTTGTTCTGGTAGGCGGAGAATATGTCCAGCCAATCTCAGTCTTCTCTCTGCAACTATTTCCTGCAACTGCCTTGACTGCGCCTGCTATAGCACTTCCACATTGGTAGCAAGGTCGCGATAGGATATTTTTAGGATTTTCCGAAGACATTTATGGTGGAAGACGTCCAGTTTCTTTGATATCGCTGCTGCGACTTCCCAGGTTTCGCAGGCATAAACAGCCGTTGTCAGCACAATGGTGTTGTACAAACAAAGCTTGATTTTCCTGTCAATTTTCCTGTTTGCCCAGATTTTTCCCATCTTCCTAAATACTGCTGCTTTGTCAATTATCAAACGATAATTATCAAATTTTTGGAGCATACTGCTTTGAAGCACCATGACACAGTTATAACTATGGAGACTTATGGTTTGGGTTTGCAAGCATACAAATCTCTTTGTGGAATCAGGTTAAGAACGTAGTGAGAAAAGCAGAACAAAGAAACAACAAGCGTAAACTAAACAACGCACAAATCAAAATCTCTAAAGATTTTGCAATGGATTCCCTTACTCTGAACAAACGATCAGAACTTTACTTTGTAATAAAATTTTACAGTGATTATAATTACACGGGAGAGGAATGTAGTGAGAAAAGCAGAACAAAGAAACAAACAAGCGTAAACTAAACAACGCACAAACCAAAATCTCTAAAGATTTTGCAATGGATTCCCTTACTATGAACAAACGATCAGAACTTTACTTTGTAATAAAATTTTACAGTGATTATAATTACATGGAAGACAAACATCTAACAACAACTTGATTTTCCGGTCTCCATGACAACAAGCAACAACAACAATTTCATGCTATACAACACCTCTAGACGTCGCGTAATTTTGATTTAATTTGATTGACACGAGGAAATCGATGAATCTATCAAAGCTTAAAGGAAAACCGGATGATTGTGTAGACATTAGTTCAAAATAAAGAATGCTCTAAAATACTAAAAACTGCAACAGCTTTTTTTAAATCAAAGCTTAGATTAAATAATAATCACCTCGAATAGTTAAATTTTGTTAACCTGTCGAAGCCACGCGCGGCTCTGCAAATCCAGTAGGACTGGCAATGGCGCCTTTTTGTCACATTCGCATGGCCGAAAAATAGGCGCAGTACCGCGATAAGCGTGATCATGAACTGCGGTGTTCGTCTGTGGCATCAGTGTGAACTACAGCTCATTTTCGAGACATCACAGCAGCGTCTTATAGCAATCTTTGCTTATGCAAACCTGCTTGATGCGCAGGGGAAGATGCCTACCATTGCACAAACTGTGGTTAGTTTGTGACGTAAGCGACTGCTGCGTTCGGTTGCCGTTGATTAACTTTTCAAGGTAATTATTCAAATATTAGAAACAATTGCAAACTTTTTTAAGCAAGAAAATATAAATTTTGGACAGTAAATTAAAATGAGATTGGGTCTAAACAATCATCTGGTTTTCCTTAAAGTCAGAGTCACAACATCTACTATCTGATAATACTGGTTCGGTAAAGTTTTTATGGCCAGCGGAATCACACCAACTGGCACCATAACACCGACGTTATATTTTGTTTCTACGCAAAGTCTACAACTTAAACTAGTAAGTGAAAGGCAACCAATACTGATTCGGTTTAACGTATAACGGTCTAGCATGGATAGTGCTCTTGCATCCAAGTAACACACGTAACAAGTGCAGACAGACATCTTGTGTCGTTGATAGAAAAGTCACAATTAATACTGTGCTGACCTATTGTCAGCCATAGGTGATTGGTACTCCTTCCCTTCTTATGCAAAATCGAATTGCTAACTAGTATTTCTTCATTGCCTTCTCAAGCAAAGCCATCCTCTGTAGCAAAACAAAGAAAAAACAATTAAAATATAAAAAACTGCTGATCCTCTTGGATAAACTTCAGCACACTAGGCAATAGCCTAGTTAGCCTACTGGGTAATACCCCCCCCCCCCGACACCGATGTATGCACACAATGCTAAAATATGAGAACCATACCTGTCTGTGTGCTTCGGTGGCCATCTTGGATGGGATTTTTCTATTCGTCCTTAATTCTTCTGTGCCAAACCCAGGAATGCTCATGTTCCAATGTTGTTCTGTGAGAAATGAGATACAAGATATTCAAGAAATTCTGGAACCCGGCACTCACCGTACTTATCCATAAATCGGGGATGAGAATGACAAATTGCAAAAAACTCTGAAACAGGCCGGGGTTTTGGGGCCACCTAGGCCCTCAATGGGGTTAAGGGGCAAAGCCCCCTTGAGCCAGCAACAAATTGCAATTATATTGTTTTTGCCAATGGTCAGTCGTCAAATTGGCTGCACCTAATGGACACCGTAGGAGTTTAAATTTAGAAGTTTTATACAGCGTATGCAGTTATATACTTGCGTTACCAATGCAAGCACAATACAGCCAATGGTCAGTCGTCAAATTGGCTGCACCTAATGGTCACCGTGGGAGTTTAAATTTAGAAGTTTTATACAGCGTATGCAGTTATATACTTGCGTTACCAATGCAAGCACAATACAGCCAATGGTCAGTCGTCAAATTGGCCGCACCTAATGGTCACCGTAGGAGTTTAAATTTAGAAGTTTTATACAGCGTACGCAGGTATATACTTGCCTTACCAATGCAAGCACAAAACAGCCAATGGTCAGTCGTCAAATTATATACTTGCGTGCAAGCAAAATACAGCATATAAGTGGCATAAAATTCAAAACGAATGTAAGTGGAGTTCTTGCGCTTTAAGTTCATTTATTTTTGCACAACGTAAAATCCATATGCTTGAATGCTTGACAGTAAAAATTCACTCGACATAAAGCTAATACTGAAATGACGATTTAAAACACCAAAATAATAGAAAATTTCATTGAAGAAAAATTTAGTAAAATTAAAATGCTCATTATGTTATAAAATAGTTAATCGAGTCCTTATGAAGAAACAGGTGTAAACTACATTTTGAAATGTGAGAAGCCATGTTTAGTAAAATTGAACGGCGTAATGAAAATAACTGTCTCGTATCATACCTAAATGAGCTTGTACGTCTTTTGGTTCTAGCGTGCTGGAACAGCGATGCTTCGCAAGCTGACAGGATGCGTTTATCACACCGTCGATGAAGTCATCGGCTATCTGCAGCAGCATCTGATGTAAAAGAATAAAACAAACAATTGGACAATAACAAATGAAAAACTGACAAACACCAGTTTCACAACACTGTGCAAATCTACAATTTAAATGGATAACGACGATGACGATGAATAAGGATGATGATGATGACGATAGTGATGATAATAGTGATACTGACGATGATGATTATGGTGATGATGGTGATGATGACGATAGCGATGATGATGATGATGATGATGATGACAATACTAATGATGAAAGTGAAGATGATGATGATGAGGAGGATATGTGATGATGATAGTGCAGAGATGATAATGAAGATGATGATGATGATGATGACGATAGTGATAATCATGATATTGACGATGATGATGACGATGATGACAATAGTGATGATGATACTGAAGATGATGATGAAGATGTAATGATCATGATGATGATGACGATGATGGTGATGATAGTGATGGTGATGACTATGACAATGACTACAATAACGGCAACCAGAATGATGACAATATAAATTAACAATAACGATGTTATGCAGGAAAGCAGTGCCAAATGTTGCAAAACTCATTTTTAGCCTCTATACATGCCGTATTGTTTTCACCTGCAAAAACTCGTGCAATAAAAACAAAACCTGCACTTTCTTTTGAATTACTTCATAGTACAATAATAAGATCATGCCGCATCATGTTGACATTTCTACAGAGGCACGTATTCCAAAAAACATTACTTGCAATTTCCACTAAGTGCTACTAAAAATGGCGGAAAGAGTGCCGTGAGCTTTGTTAATGCGCATAACATTCACGGACACATGGAGACAGTCAGTACACATCGTGTGTAACTGCAATATGCATAACGACACCTATGTATTGGAAGGTGCTGCCCTCTACTAGCAGTGTGGAGAGGAAAGGACAGGAGGAGAACAATGATGGTCGCGTTTTTATTCACAGCAATGTTTTTTGTCGTTATTGTGTTATAGTTAATAACAGCGTTTAGTTATAACCAAATTTGTACCTTGAGAAATTTTAAATCTTGACGAAGAGCCAACGATGTAAGTTACATGAACTTAAATAATTTAATTAAGTTATGAATTTGATCTCTGAAATTTGAGAAAGTACTTTTACCAATAAGTTGACTTCTTTGAAATTACTAAGCTTCTGCTTATCATTTTATTTATTTTCTTACTTGTTAATGTTCTCTTTATTATTCTCTTTAGAATAAACGACTTTGGAACATGAACGAAATAGTGAAGGCCTTCTGTACATAACAATTATATTATGATATATTATATTATATTATATCATATCATATCATATCATATCATATCATATCATATCATATCATATCATATCATATCATATCATATCATATCATATCATATCATATCATATCACATCACATCACATCACATCACATCACATCACATCACATCACATCACATCACATCACATCACATCACATCACATCACATCACATCACATCACATCATATCATATTATATTATATTATGATATATATATATATGTATGCCAGCACACATCGTGCATTATGCACGCGTGGCATCCTGGCTTTACACATAGACATTCAGACCGTGTCTTCAAAAACTGACCAATCTGTCGTTCTACACAAAAACCACCAGCAGGCGGCACTAAACTTTACTCCACATCAACTGGATCTTACCTCCTCCACGTCCTCTTCCAGGAATTCGTTAGGATCCACCTCGCGGACGAGCTCCTGCAATCTTCGTTTGCACAACACCTGAAGAATAAACACTCGAGATTTTAATTAGTTTAACGAAAAAGTAAGTCAAAATTAATTAACGTTACGGAACATTTTCTGTTTAAGGACTAACTGTTAGTTTTATTGATTTTTAATATGACTAATCTATTTATAAGGGCAGGGGACTACCTTCCCTGCCCTGCTCCATGATTATAATTAGGTAATATTTAAAAAACTTTTGATGTTAAACTAATTGGAGAAAATAAATGTTCTATGTCTATGTCTATGTTAGCCATCACACGATGAAAGTCCTGGAAAAAGCTTTGAACACACAAGAATAAGACTTTTCACAGTTCCAGCGATTGATGATGATCGTGTACACTTGTGCACACCAGCAATTTGTGTTCACTTTGCAATGCATCGCAGCCCATGCTGTTGTAACATTAACAGTTTTAACAGCTAGCTAGAACCTTACCTAGTTCATTTTTTTCTTGTTCCCAAGCAAGATCACTCTATCACTCTATTAAATCACTCTATGCACACACTAATGCGTAATTAAGTAAAGTCCACTTAAAACAACTGAAGTTACTGAACTGATGTAACAGATGGCTTTGCTTTAACTGCATGTCATGTGACTATTGTAGTTAAGATACATTGCTATAGTACACTTAACCTTTGACCTACAGTAAATGTGTGCACCCACCACAACGAAATTGTGAAAAGGCTTATTAAGTATTTATTATATTGTTACTGGGGGGTAATGCCATTCATTTTCGACCCCTCCCCCTCTACATTGTCATGGACTCATCCATACGAAGCCACTGCATAGTGGCGTTGAATGCTAGGTGTAAAACAGTCGCATTATGAAATAGCCTTATCCGTTCCATTGTTACACATGGTTCACAAGCACGCATATAATTAATTACCTTATTAGGTATCGCTGAAGGTGGTGGAGCAGTGACCGGCACGGTGGTCAGCACTTGCTGGGTCACCACCGCTGGAGTGTGCATTATTATCGAAGGTTTGATTGGTTGAGTGAGAGACGACGGCATCGACGACACAGCAATGATGCCAGTGTTCGTCAGTGTTGCAGCTGGTACAGTGGAGGAAGCCCCCTGTAAAAATTTAAACCTCATGTTAACCCTTTCACTACGGAAGGCGGCACAATATGTGTTTTGTGAAGGCAGTAGACTGCCACCGGCCACCCAAGCTCAGCTCTAAGCATGGTCACCTGGGTCTGTTTGTTTCGCTGCTACGGCAACTACGTACTGAAAGGGTTAATACTGCCTCGTTATAGGGTTATCGATTTTCTGGGACAATCTGGTCTGGTTCAGTTTTGTATTTAAACTGTTTTTCTATGTGGTAAAACATCCCTACAACCTTTTCTTATTTCTACTAAGCACTGTACCAAGTTCTATCATCATGAAATGTCGCTTGCATAGCAAAATCGTCCATAAGTCGGCAGTTAAGCTTTTCTAGTTGTTCACATATCCCAAATCTCCATTTCATGAGGATCATTTTGATACCAAGTTCATGGCTCTATGTTATTTCTAAGCTGAGATAATCCATGTTGAAGTTGAGGTGCAGGCTACGCAGTGAAAAACCTAATTTGAGAAATGTCAGCCATTTTTTTTGTCATGCGTCTACAAAACACTTAGCAACCGTACGAAAGTGTGGTTGCCATGCACCTTAGAAAAACACATCGAAGTTATGTTTAAATCCAGTAGATGGCTCTTCCTCATGAAGATCTGGTCTCGTCAACAGAAAAAAAAACGAAGCAAAATGGCTGCTTCCATGAGTACGTGGAAGCAGCCATTTTCGTGGAAACATGGGAGTACGTGGAAACAGAGAAGCAGAGTATGTGGAGACAGCCACGTACTCAGCATCCACTGAGTACGTGGAAGCAGTGGTATCTAGAAAAGTGGGTACGGAGTTATAAAATTAGATTTTTAGTATTTTGCGGACATTTTCCTGATAATTTGGTACTAGAATATAAAAGTCCAATATATTTAGCATTTGTCTTCATAAAAAATAAAAATTTAGCCAAATTTTTGGAGCATTCTACTTTCAACTATCATATCGCAGTTTTAACTATGCTGACTTATGGACGACGATTTTGGTTTTCAGGTACACAAATGTCATGACACAGAATATATTCACATAGTTTTCTGTATTCAGTTGACTTCCATAGAAAATTGATGCATAATAGCAGTTATAAAAAATACTTAGCAGGTACCTAAAATTAAAAAAATGGACATTTTAAAAAAAGAGTCAAAGTTCAGAGAGAAAATGTAGGCAATGAAATAGGTGGGAGAGCTGTTACTGAATTAAACTTTGCCCACAAGTATTAAGCCTGTTAGCTTTTTCAATCAAAGAATAAAAAACAATCATTAACAAGTCACGAGGAATTATATTATAACATCTATACTAGCAGGTACAATCACAGAATCAAATAACATAATTATTATCAATACTAAAATACCACTATACTAAAACACAGCGGAACAATTAGCCTGGCTAGCCCACAGGTCTAAATGTTCAAGGTAGACCTGTCTTACACAGCTTAAATACAGAAAACTAGAACACTATTAATGTAAAAGGTCATTCAGAAGCAAATAACATAAATATTAACAAGTCATGAGCAATTATATTAGGTAACTATACTAAAACACAGCGGAACAATTAGCCTGGCTAGCCACAGGTCTAGATGTTCAAGGTAGACCCATCTTACACAGCTTAAATACAGAAAACTAGAACACTATTAATGTAAAAGGTTCATTCAGAAGCAAATAACATAAATGTTAACAATACTAAAATACCATTATACTAAAACACAGTGGAACAACTAGCCTGGCTAGCCCACACGTCTAAATGTTCAAGGTAGACCTGTCTTACATAGCTTAAATACAGAAAACTAGAACACTATTAATGTAAAAGGTCATTCAGAAGCAAATAAGTACAGTAAGATTAGAGGGGAATTTAAGCTATATCAAAGCTGTAACAAATAAGTACAGTAAGATTAGAGGGAAATTTAAGCTACATCAATGTTGTAACAAGCCTAAAAAAGGGAGGGAATGAGATGAAGAAATGAGCAAGAAGACACAATGTAATATTTAAAAGTCAAGTTAATCAACTCGAAGTAATTAAGGTGAACTTCGCGACAGAAAAGAGACAAAGTGGAGAAAGCTGCGTTGCCTCTAGGATTTGGTATAAAATGAAGTTTAACATTCTTATTATCGAATTACTTTCTCCTTCACGATAACAAATATTTGTATAATTTGGACATCCCTCAATAAAACAGCACATAACGGCCTACATGTATGAGATACTAATGCAATAATAATAATAATAATAATATCTTTATTTAAAGTCGGCTTTTGGGTCAACAATTAACATTAGCTCAAAGAGCTATTATCACCGACTGTAAATAACAACCTACAACTACATAACAGAGACTATGTTAATGATAATAATGATAATAGTAATAATAATAATAATCTTTATTTAAAGTCGGCTTTTGGGTCAACAATTAACATTAGCTCGAATAGCTATTATCGCCAACTGTAAATAACAACCTACAACTACATAACAGAGACTATTATTACCCCACTTTTACCCTAAATACCACGCGCCACGCAGCGCAACAGCAGGGAACATTTTTAAAGTCTTTGGTATGACCTGGCCGCTGGTTCGAACTTACGACCTCCCAGACGGAAAGCAGACGCATTACCACTAGACTAAACTGTCTGGTTTAAATTATATTTTTCTGAAAGAGAATTAAATTTTCTTTCCACACTGTAAATTTTATCTTTAGATTTTTTTTACTCAATTATTTCTAGTACCGTAAATTTAATTCACAGAATAATTCGAAAAAATTTGCAAAATTTCTCCAGAATTTTCACTTCAAAACCTTCTAGCTTCCAAATAATCACTTGTATCTAAAACTGTTCAACAGTAAAACTGTACAGCATTGTTTTGGATATAAGCACGTGGTGCCTCCTTGTGTTTGTTTTTTGCAAATGTAGGCTGTTGATAGACAGGTGAGCTAGGACAGGAAATAGACCATTGGCCTCATTTTGCAGACAGGATAGGAAAGTACGTCGTGTCGTTTCATAACAAAATTTTGTCAGTCGAGTTCTCTTTAGCAAGTTAGTAAGATGAGACAAAGATGTAAGTTTAGACATACATACGAATGCAGTTAAAGGACAGTATAGGGGGTTTACAGAATGAGAGAACACTGAAGTAATAAAATAACCTAAAATTCTTGACACTACCCATTGGGAAAAACTTAACTTGTAGGTATTAAACAACATTAATTTTTGCGTAAAACGTTTGAATAACCTGGTAACATTTTAACGGGTTGAGCAAACATCAAAATGCTTATTCCGCAAACTTACAGAAACCTGATTCTCCACAGCCTTCATTGCTTCTGCCAGCGTCCTCCCCGAAGGCAATGTGATCATCTCTGGATTAGCATTCCCCTTTGCGTACAACTTCCCTCCGCCGGAACTCATTATTTCCTCACATCACGACTATGGAAAAAATACTGATTAGCGCACTCATAAAATACGGATTTCATACTATTACCTAAATGATTTAAAATTAATCATTTATTGTTTGTAAGTCAAGACATATTTTTAAAGTAAGTACGGCATCCTCATAAAAAATGACAAATATTTCTTCTACAAACCAGCCTAGAGTTCAATTCAATTTTCATTTATTTGTGTCATACAGCAAGCACGTAACAAAGTGTTCGTAATGATTACTAGATTCCTAGCCATATCCAATGTTAAAGCTAGAGGTAGATCCATGGATCACATGTAATGCCTGTTCTCTACTGGCAGTAGTGTGTGTACACGGTACAAGAAACTTTTTTTGATTCCACTCATTCTAAATTTCGTTTAAATTTATTTATTGATTTAGATGCTATAGTTTTGCCGTTTAGACTGTTCCCACTGTTTACAACTCGGAAGGTGTACTTCCTTACATCCAGTCTGGCTCCGGGTTTATAGAGTTTATAAGGATATCCTCTTGTAGAATGCTGAATTCCTTAGAAAGAATAATGACTCGTCCGAAACATCGATTTTACTGATAATTCTACAAACCATGTCACATCATTGGTGTCTGTATTGTAAAGATGGAATGCTTAATTTTCTTGGTCTTTCCGTGTAATTCAAGTCACTAAAATCACGGAACCGGCTTGGTAGCACTTCATTGCAAAGGGAGTTGAGCATCTCCAATAAACCTTGGTCCCAAACAACATTTGCATATTCTATGTGTGGTCTAATAAGAGTTTTGATTATCTGAACAGTCATTTCATTGTTTATCTATGTAAATGTATGTTTGATGGCTCCAAGAATTTTATTATCTGTAGAATATTCATTGTACTAACGAGGCTCTGGGACTACTCAATCAAACGAGATACTAGCTGTAATGGTGCCATGCGGAGTATTGACTTAAGCCCCAAAAGCTCATAAAGCATGGTAACTCTATCTTGTGGCATAGTTTAGAATAGCTTTAATCTTGAAAGTCATAGCAGGCATTTGCTAAGCGTGCTCTCCGTACTCGTTTTGCCGTCTTTGTCACGCCTTCATACACCAGTTTTCTCTTTTTCTTGGAACTCACTAGTCCATCACCTGTTTTCCTCACCTCATTTGGTGATTTCAAAAACTTTAAAACACCTGATGAGCCGCTCGGTTTCTTGCGTCGCGGATATTCAGACCTACTAGCAAGATATGACAATTGATACATACAGAGCTTGTATGATTGTGTAACTTAGGTCCTCATCAATTAGTACACCCAAGTCTTTCTCACAGTTTGTGACCACTGTTGATTTTATTATGCCTTCATTGTCTTGCAAATGGAAGGAATAAGTGTATTTCGGATTATATTATGACCAATATGGAGCAATTTACATTACTCTGTATTGAATTAAGAATAATTCCACATCAAGATCATAGCATGCAGTATTTAGTAACTTAGCTAAGCTCATTCCTCGACTTTTTCTGAAAAATGTCTCCATTTTGCTGCATCTTGGGTTTGAGAGGTCTGAACAGTTCAGGTTTTGGCTAACATTACAATAAAGCTTTAAACAATTAAATGCATCTTGCGCATCTGCTTTGAACTCTGAACTAGTAGAAGCTTGGGCATCTACTTTGAACCTTATAGTATAATTTCGTTCTTACTGTACACCAACAATTGAAGCAATTAGAAATACGGCTTACCTGTCTAGCGCAGTTACCCTTTAGCTACTTAGGCTTACTGTTCATAGGACCACCAGCAGCTCATGTACAGTGGGCTAAAAGTTACACAACAATTTCTGAAAACAAAACAGCAGTCTTCCAAAAGCGAATTTCTGCTTTATTTTCGTATTTTTTACTACAACGCTTTTCTCCTTTGCCTTTTCCACTCAAAGAGCAGAAAGCGGAATCTTTGGTTCGGAAATTTCAGTGAAGAGTATTTGATTCAAGCTTGTTTGATTTTAAACTCGGTCGACGAAAGCAAGCTTCACTTGTAGGAATTTAATGTGTCCCATGTGCAGCAGTGAATTAGACACTACAGAGCATTTATTTACTTGTAGAAAATGTTAAACCGTTTAGAGAAAGTTCAGGTGAAGTCTCAACACATGATATTAAATGCCGTTGTAGTGATACCGTATAATGGTATACCGTAATAGTAGTTTATCTCAAGCAATATACATAACAAAGCCAATAACAAAAATACAGCAATATCATTACTTGGGATGTAGAATACTCAGAAGTAAAAGCTTTTAAGCCTATGTACTCTGATAGTGGAATTATGGATGGGGTGATGTTTGGATAAAGGATGAGTACAATAAAAAGTGCAGGGGGGAAGAGGTGAAGGATTGGTGGTGGATGACATTATAACAATTAATGATTTGCTGCAATTATTATCACTAAGCTTATATATAAGTGCCTTATATATAAGGGTGTTATATATAAGCACTATGCAAATGCCTGTAATTAACAATGAATTAATTTTCCCTTGTTAATTAAAATAAGGCAGTGGCTGAAGGTACGGATCCATACTCATCTTTCTACGATATGGAATACGGATCCGTATCCGTAGCTATTTTTGAAACAAATCTGGATCCGTGTTTTTTGTGACATTTATAAAACATAGTTTACGACATATGCCATTTGATCACACATCCCTACACATCATTGAGAAGTACATGCCCACTTCATGAAAATGGTGATATGATATTATACAGACTGTAGCCGTACCGTTTTGCTTCGGTACCATTTTTCTTCGTGATATAATAGTTACATTGCAAATATTAGTTGGTCTCCTTTTATTGTCTTAGCTCTGTTGTTAGCTCTGATATAGTGCTGTGTCGCATAAGCTACCATTTAATAGTTTGATTGTTTTCTTTATTTTGTTCATTGTTATAAAAAACTTTAGTATTTTGATGTGTAGTAAGCCAGTTAGCAAGAGTTTAAATCTTAGTGTGTTATGAATTTCTTAGAGTGTTGTAATATGATGACCTACCATCCTAAATTTTTCTATAGAGTGCTGTGAATGTGATAACCTACTAACTGTATTTTTCTCTAGTTTGAGTTGTGATTTATTGACTTGTCGAACATAGCAAAAATTTTCAGTCTAGGTCCAATTTATAAGAGCCGCTGAACTATTATACGCACCTGTTGCCAGGTATGCTATGAATATTATAAAATGCCATTATTACTTGCTTGGTTTATTATTTTGTTTGTTCTTGTAAACATTTTAAAGCATTTTTAGGTGAGCCAGGTCCCATACTAATTAGTTATTTTATTATTTTGCTTATCAAAGCTGTACTACAATCAATTACTGCCATATTCCAATTCAATTTTTGTAGTGTTTTATATGTCATTTCTATTAAAACATAAAAAGGCCATTTTACAAATTTGCATTTAACTGAAGGCTGCAATTATTATAGTTACGTTTGATTGTCATACTAATCCACTTTATATTGAGTTAAAACATCAAATGACTTGGCTTTCTCTGTGATTTATTCATTCTTTTGTTATCTAGTATCAGTCCAGTGTTTGCAAAGCACGCATTTAGTTTGAAATCATCTTCATAAAGTATATTATTAAACGAGTATATCGTTTCTGAACAAAACTGGAAAAAAACATATTCATCTCTATTATAGTGACAATTTTTCAAAATCTTTTAAATGAGTCCATCTTTGATTGTTTTTCACTGATTTGCAGCACCTACAACATTTGTTACTCATTGTTGTTAAGGTGATAATGCAATGATGAATGAAGTGACAAAATGACAAGTGTAAAAGAAAAAATGAAATATGCACAAAGCAACCAAATTGAATGATTGATTGTTTTACATGGGAAAACATTTTGAAGGAAGTTGGGGAAGTAAATCTGAAGAAGGATTAAGGTGTTACACTGTTAAAGAACCCTTGCAATCGATTTCATCATCTACTCATACAAGAGGAAAGGAATCTGAGAAGCCGCAGAAACAACAGAATCAAAATGGATACATTTGAGCCTAGCTAAATGCACATAATTTTTAGTGTTATTAAAAGTAAATGACAGCGTCCTCTACCAGAATGCGAATTTGTGACTTTGGAATTCGATACAAATCGAATTTGATTATTATCGAATTCTAGGACCGTTTGTTAGGACACTGAGCAATCGTGGGTTGTAAACCCCTTTTGAAATAAAATCAGACCGAAATGAAGCCTAAGCAAACTACCCATAATGCCGAGCAATTTGGGCAGCAAAAATGGCGACTGTCTTTGTCTATTTTGCGGCGTTGATTACAATATTTTCTTTATTCTGCAATTGAGTGAATATGTACCCGTAATATAAGAGTTGTTGTAGAATGAGTGATCACAGAAGCACAAAAGGGAAAATTATTGATGTCAATTCGTCCTCAGTAAGTGAGTTATTTACGTGTTGTTCGTGCTAGGTCTTTCCTAGCCAGCCTCCGTCGAAGTTAGGCTTATGCTCATTTCTCAACTTTGAATTTTTTTTATAGAATATGTATCACAAATTCTTCCTATCTTCTCCAAAATGAAGTTTGTGCGATTAGAAGATATAGACAGCTTTTTAAGAAGTAGTGTAGGTTTATTTTTTCAAATTTACGATTGTAGAGGTCAGCATTGGGCATGTTTCTTTTATTATCGTGCGAGATTTGTTACAAGTTCCTAAATTTGATACGGAAGCGCAGTTAATGCGGTTCTTAAGATTCATAAAACTAATTCAAGTAAATTGTTAAATGAAAACAGGATGATTGTGTAAACACAAGTTCAGAATAAAGAATGCTCTAAGATATTGAAAACTACAATAGCTTATTTTAAATTAAAGCTTAGATTAAATAATTATTACCTCGAATACTCAAATTTCATTAAGCTTACAAAGCTACGCGCGGCTCAGTGAATCTACTAAGACTGGCAGCAGCGCATACAAGAAAATGTATATTTTGGACAGTCAATTAAAATGAGATTGAGTCTAAACAATCGTCCGGTCTTCCTTTAAAAGAAAACCGAACGATTGTGTAGACATTAGTTCAAAATAAAGTATGCTTTAAAATATTGAAAACTACACACGCTTTTATTAAATCAAAGCTTAGATTCTTACATACCTAGATTTCGGTATGTGAAATAAATATATTGAATTGAGATTAAATAACAATTACCTTGAATAGTTAAATCTTGTTAAAGTTTCAAAGCTATGCGTCTCAGTGAATGCACTCAGACTGGCAAAGCCGCCTTTTTACCACATTCGCGTGGCTGACAAATAGTTGCAGTAAGCGTGATCATGATCTGCAGTGTTTGTCTGTGATGTCAGTGTGATGAAAGGCTCATTTTCTTGACATCACATCGGCGTCTTATAGCAATCTTCACTTACGCAAATGTGCTAGATGCGCAGGGAAGATGCCTGCCATTGCACAAACTGTGGCAAGTTTGTAACGTAAGCGATACCTGTGTTCGGTTGCTGTTAATTACTTTCCAATGTAATTATTCAAATATTACAGACAAGAAAATATATATTTTGGAAAGTAAATTAAAATAAGATCGAGTCTATTCAATTATCCAGTTTTCCTTTGAAGACACTTGGCGGTATTTTATTCTGATCAGTGCTGAATGTTGCTTTCAGCTCGTAGATTTGAAAGCTGAGCTCGCCCGGAAGCAGGAAGAATTCAAGAGAGAGAAGTTGAATGTTGGAACGTCGTCAGATGCATCTTACGCGAGCGCACTTGCCGCTGCCAAACAGAAGAAAAGTGCAGAAGAGCAGGTGAGCGAGAGAAAGCAGAAGAGATGGGGTTTTGAGTAGATTTTTGTTGCTTTTTTTTGATATAAGTTTTTACTGTAGGTTAAATTCCGTTTTGCTTCGCTTGTGCAGTACTGAAACATACCATATTCAGTACTAACATGTAAATGAAATTTAAGAGGTAAGGCATTTCTGTCTGCATAAATGTACACATTGCTTTGAATATCAACATTATATGTATTTATTATGCCTTTATGTCCATGATATTTATGTTCAAATTTAAACTTAATCTCAATAGTTTTACACACATTCTGAAATCTTCGTCAAGATAATTGCGCGTATTACTAATAGCAACATTACTTACAGGGTGGTTGACTTTGGAAACTTTGGTAAGTTTTTCGCCACCCTTTCACCTATCACTTGAACACCATTAACTCAGATAATTTATTCATTTAATAACCTTGTCACTTTATATCATATTATCGTTCCATGCTTTGTGTTTGTCTTGTAAAAAAGGTGATAAATAAAGATACTTACTTACTTACCTACTTACTTACTTAATTACTTACTTACTTACTTACTTGCTTACTTACTTACTTGTGATAGCTTCTTTTTTCCTTGAGTCTTGCTGTTCCCTAGGCTCCCAGAGGCTCCTTTTCGCTGCCCAAATACCTACATTCCTTAAAGATTATTTTTTACTCTAAATTTTGATAGTGTACATAGTACAAGCTTAGTGAGTTAGTGAGTTGTAATCAGCTTCAGTTATATTTTTCGCTAATTTACTTTTATTTCATTGTAGAATATATGGAGTAAACAAAATTTAAGAGTTGAAAGCCGAAATCAAAAGGATCTCGAAGAATTACAGCAAGAGCAGCAGTCATTAGAGAGATCAAGGTACTGAATGTTCTACTTGAACATCGCTGAACATATCCCTAGAACATGAAATATGTTTATGTTCTAGAAAAACATAAACATATAGGCAATTTTCATTATTTCTTTGTGCGCTTTTCGGTGTCCTATTTGTCGAACTGTAGAAAATTTTGCATTTAAAAAATGTCTGAGAAACAAATGAGCAGTCATGGTGCATGCTTAGTGAATGCAGTAAAGCAATGCCAAGTTTGGTTAGTGAACGTATAATTAACTACCGGGTTCAACACTCGTTCTGGGTGGTTTGACGTACTGCCTTTAATAGCTCCTAATGTATCTAAGTTGGGATAATTTAAGATGATAGGCTAAATTAAAGTTTGCAAACATTTACTTTAATTCCTTTTTTCTTAACTATTTAAGTAATTAATTAGTTAATTGATTTTTATCAGTAATTTTGCATCGCAGCAAATAAAAGCAAAATATTTCACTTATTTTAGAGCTTTCTTTTTTCACTTTTAATAGTAGTTGGTTTTGTAAAAAATTTTAGTTCGGCATTGGTTTCCTATGTTTCATAAATTCCGGTTTTGTAAATTCAGTTTCAGTAACATCCCGGATATTGAACGACTTGTTCTTTCCTTTAATGATCTTGCTTTCCTCATTTCCTTGCATAAAGGTATGGTAAGCTTAATTCTTTGTTGTTGGCATCCTTCTGTCTCAGAAGACAATGGAGTGTGCGCCAAGAGAGTCAGTTATTGATCACATTGATGGAGCTGCAGCGTCGACTGTGGCTGAGCAGTGTGATCCTTGAACGTTTCCAGGGCGCTCGCCTGGGCAAGGTGTATGGAGATCCTGAGTTGCCCAGACAACAGGAACTACCTCTCTTCCTCCCTGGTGTAGTCCAAAGGAAAGCGGAGCGATATGTTTGGCATCAGGTTGGCTGCAGGAGCTGCCGAAGTCAGTGAGCATGCTGCACTGGTCCGCCTTCGGGGCTCCACTCCTGATTTGGAAGGTTTACTCCTCTACACATGGCCGTTGGGTTACTTGACCTCCTCCGCCCTCTAGCCATTGACTGCTTGCGCAGCTCCTCCGCCTAGTGTCGAGATACAGTGTGGGCATCCCGCAAGCCTACAGCACCTGGTATTCCTAGGCGGTCACCCATCCAAGTACTAACCAGGCTCTACGTTGCTTAACTTCGGTGATCAGACGAGAACCGGTGTTTTCAACGCGATTTGGCCGTAGTTTCAGCTAGTTTCTCTAGCATTGAATAACTTTGCAATACCATATTTACCAGGTTGTCCTTGGAGTCTAAATCCAAACTGTACGAGCACTTGACCAGCGGAAGCGCCGCTGTCGACCCCGAACTGTCGGATCGCTTCCTGGTCGACTTCGACAAAAAGCCTAAAGACGATATACAGAAGACGAGAGGAAAACCACCAAAGAAAAGGGCGTCTGGTCAAGACACAGGTAGCCCTGGCAACGAACCAGCGGCTGACGAATGGTATGTGATGGTACATTCAGATTTAATTATTATTAGTCATATTGTTTACGTGTTTGTTTGTTTTTTTGTTACATTTATATGTACAAGATCAGGGATGAGAATTCCGGATACGCGGAATTCAGAGTTTTTGGAAGACCAGTAGTGCCATTTTTGTAAATCGCGAAAATTTTTACGGACCCAGTACATTATTTTACAAGCTGACTGCTAGTTGGCAGGCCGTCACTTTGTTTACATCACGTACATCAGTGTAACCACGTGTATATCTCTATGTATAAAAACATAGAATCAATTGTGCGGAGTTATTTGAGTCAATTGCAGACAGTTTTTATGTACTTTTGCATAGGAGCGGCCAGTACTTAGGCGTTTTTGAGACAATTAGGTATCATGTATCCTTGATAGTTGGGTATTTTAAATTATGCATGAAACAAGGCAATTGATATTTTAAGTCCACTTAGTGGCTCTCTATGGTCACAAAATTACAATTTGTTGCTGGATCCAAGGGGGTTGAGGGGGCCTAGGTGGCCCCAAAACCCCCGGCCTGTTTCAGAGTTTTTTTGCAATATGTCATTCTCATCCATGCAAGATGTACTAGTTCCGTAACCGTACGTCGATGTATCGTGATAATACGTACCGCCAAAGTGTACTTGTACGTGACAAGTTATCTGAATTAACATTATTTAGTAAATTAGCACACGCTTGACCGTATGCTAGATAGGATAGATAAATAGATATTTTATTTCTGAGAATCAAATTTCCAACACTGAAAATTACAAACTCGACGCATACCCGATGGTTTTATCAGCGGGCAGAGCTCGGGTAATGATTTCCAGATCATACTAACAATTTGACTCTACATAGCTGCACAAGGTATATACACAGATATATACAGTATATACAAATTTAGTTTTAAACTCTATGAAGCGAAAAAACTATTAACTAAGCATTTGTACACATGTGATAAACAAATATTTTACCTAATTGATAATCTCAATAATGCGGTTATATGTCCGCTAACTAAGCTATACTATTTAATTCACAAATCTATGCATACAGCCGTAAATTAAATTTCCAGTTGACATTAATTCTCCGTCAAATAAATTTGCAATATTGCTATAATTTAACGCGTGCAGTGATCTATAAAGTGCATTTTCATGGCACTCGCACAAAAATGCTCTTCTGTCTGAATTTCTCCACAAAGACTAGCTAATGAAAATGATGTGAAGTGATTCAAGCTGCAGCTGTAAAGTGTACTGTAGATACATAACAATCAGTGCAGCGAGCTGTAGTCAACTTAACGCAGGCAATACTAGCAGTCAGATTTGTTCAAAATGCAGTCAAGGTGTCTAATCTATAGTTGGTTAGATATTGTGAAAGTCATTTTTGAAGTTGTTGTTCAGTCACTTTGTTATGATTGAGTTTAGACATAGAGAAGTATGAATGGGAACCAAAATCTATAATAAATATTTGCACTTCACACAACAGAAAAGTGTTTATTGAACTACAGAAAACATGAGTAGCAAAACTGCTGCACTGAACATTGAGCAAAAACTAGAAAGCAAAAACAGTCAGTAAAACCTGTTTCACAGTCAGTATACAGGTATAGAACTTGACCTATGCAGAGTTGCTCAGGCTTCACAACAACCATTAATTTTAGATAGGGAGAGGACCAGTGTGTATATAGTCACTGCACCATACAATTATACTGAAGGTAAGTCAGCTGGTAGGATGTAACAAGATTAGCACATAGATGGCAGCACCTAATTACAATGTACAGTTCCAACTTCCACAGTTATGTCGTTTACATATAAACTTGTGAAATGGCAAAAGTGAACCAGAAAATTCACAAACAACTTTTAAACCTAAAGTATTGATGTTTAGCTCTTCTTGTGGCTTACAATGCAAACAATGGCCTCTACTTTACCTAAATAATAAATAAAAATCAAACAGTTTGTCGTGTTATTTTGGCATTTTGCACTCCTAAAGCTGTTGATTCATAAAATATGTTTAGCATTTATTATTAATAGTTTCACCTGGTTTTTTTACAAAGTCTGCAAACTTTAACTCAGATGTATCATGGTATATGTCGTATCGTGAGGTTAGTATCATGATATGTATCGTATCGTGACATAGGTGTATCGTTACAGTCCTAAAATGTACATTCTCGAGCATTTCTATAATATAATCATCTTACGAAGCAACAAGAGTTTTGTGCCGATTTTTCTACATGAGTGAAAAACCATTAGTGATGGGCGCGATGCTAGAAATTCTAGGTAATCGTGAATTACTCGTGGCGTGGTCGCAGTGCTAAAGTCAGTTTCAAACGCTTCAGAATTCACATTCTGTCAGTTTCATCGTTCACTAGTACTGCGATGCGTTGTGAAGTATTTTATTTCAAAGAACTGTTGCTTTCCTTTGGTGCTACAAATGAAATTTTTTTACCCTGCTAAAGAAATCATCGATCACAGTTGCAGTGATTGATGATGATCGTGAAAAGGCCAAAGGTTAAGTGTACCAAGCAACGCATTTGCGTACACTTGACAATGCCTTGCAGCCCAAGCTCATGCTGTTGTAGTAGCAACAGTTTTAACTGTTAGCTAGAACCTTACCTAATTCATTTTTTCTTGTTCCCAAGAAGATCCTGCTAGCAAATCACCTCTATGCACAGACTAATGCATAATTAAGTAAAGTTCAGGTAAAACAACTAACGTTACTGAACTGATGTGGCAAACGACTTTGCTTTACACACATCTCACGTGACGGCTGTGGTTAGGACGTGTTGCTGTATTACACTTAACCTCTGACCTACAGCAACTGCACTTGTGCACAGCAAAACCATGAAAAGGCTGATTTGATCCTTTTGACATCCTTCAAAAATGCATTATTTCATACTAATTTGTATACCTTAACTATGGCATAGTTCAGATATAAATTAATATTTACAGTCATTTGCAAAAGTTTAAGACCAAGCTCGAGTTTTCTGGATTTTCATCAGACTGTACCCTGATTGCATCAGATTCATTGTTGATTGCATCATACTGGTAGTGGTTGAAACAGTGACGTCTAGTGAGTACGAGTGAATCTCTGGCAGATACTGAAGGATAAGGTGGCAGACAGGCAGCCATCAAGTGCTGAAGACTTGCGAAGAGTTATCAAGGACGTTTGGGTTAAAGAAATTACTTCCGATTACTGCCAAAACCTAGTTTCCAGTATGCCTCTTAGAATGAAGGCAGTGATTGACAACTTCGGCGGTTATACAAAGTACTAAAATGTTCAAGGACTGTGACTATTTTTGGATAAAAACATACAAACTATGCTGTAGTATATTCTTCTAGAAGAATAAATGAATAGTTTTTAGATGGAACCATGTTAAACGATGGTTTTGTCAATTTTCATGAAAAATTCACTTTGGTCGTAAACGTTTGCAAATGATTGTATATTTTAGCTGAGTATGTTTTTTTTGCAGGGTTGAGTATACAGATGCTTTGGGCAGAACAAGAAAATGTCTTGCAAAAGAAGTTCAGAATCTGATGCAGATGGACAAGAATTTCATGATGTAAGCGACATATAATTTATTTTACAGCATCAATTCATATAATGAGTTGTTCTGAGTTTAACCCTTTCACTCCGGAAGGCGGCACACTGCCACTAAAGCTCATCACTAAGCGCAGTCGCCCAAATCTGTTTATTTCACTGCTACAATCATGCAGAACATTGTAGAAAAGTTTCATAGCCTTGGGATTGGGGTTGCTTTGCAACAAAGTAATGCTAACCAGCCAATCAACGCCTGAAGCCAGCAGCATTCCACTATACTGCACTGTATGGTATGTTCCCACACAAAATCACTTGTAGATCATTGATGAAACGTTTGTTTAGTTGATTGTTCTGCATTCTTATAAAATAATTGCATATTATGGATTAGTTTTGTGGGTGTGAGGGTGTGCATGAGGGTGTGCACGTGTGTGTGCATGAGTGCATGTATGTGTGCTCGTATGTGTGTGCGTGTGTGCGTGCATGTGTGTGTGTGTGTGTGTGTGCATGAGTGCATGTATGTGTGCTCGTATGTGTGTACGTGTGTGTGTGCGCGTGTGTGTGCGTGCATGCGTGTGTGTGCATGAGTGCATGTATGTGTGTTCGTATGTGTGTGCATGTGTAGAAATAAAAGCTAATGTTTAATATTAGTACTCAATAACGAACAACTGTTTGTTTATTCGCGAGATTCTGTTTTTGTAACATTACCATAAGAAGTTATTATCAGATGTGCAAAAGTCAATTTGACCCAGTTAAAACACAGCTACGTAGTGAAAGGGTTAATTCATGTTTCACTGAAAGTCTGAGATGCCAGGTGGACAAGAGAGAGAGGAATAACTGGAGGGGGTTATTGCAAGAGGATGACAAAGTTAAAGCAAAACCAGACCCAATCTTAAACTATAGATCAAAACAATCTACTCTTTAAAATATTGAAAGGAAACTTTGAAGCACTTTACCTGTATTTTATGTTACGACTTTACCTGTATTTGATGTCATGACTTTACCTGTATTTGATGTCATGACTTTACCTGTATTTGATGTCATGACTTTACCTGTATTTGATGTCATGACTTTACCTGTATTTGATGTCATGACTTTACCTGTATTTGATGTCATGACTTTACCTGTATTTTATGTCATGACTTTACCTGTATTTAATGTCATGACTTTACCTGTATTTGATGTCATGACTTTACCTGTATTTTATGTTATGACTTTACCTGCTTTGATGTCATGACTTTACCTGTGTTTGATGTTATGACTTTACCTGTATTTGATGTTATGACTTTACCTCTATTTAATGTTATGACTTTACCTGTATTTGATGTCATGACTTTACCTCTATTTAATGTTATGACTTTACCTGTATTTTATGTTATGACTTTACCAGTATTTTATGTTATGACTTTACCTGTATTTTATGTTATGACTTTACCTGCTTTGATGTTATGACTTTACCTGTATTTTATGTTACAACTTTACCTGTATTTTATGTTATGACTTTACCTGTATTTTATGTTACAACTTTACCTGTATTTTATGTTATGACTTGACCTGTATTTAATGTTATGACTTGACCTGTATTTAATGTTATGACTTTACCTGTATTTTATGTTATGACTTTACCTGTATTTAATGTTACGACTTTACCTGTATTTTATGTTATGACTTTACCTGTATTTTATGTTATGACTTTATCTCTATTTAATGTTATGACTTTACCTGTATTTTATGTTGCAACTTTACCTGTATTTTATGTTATGACTTTACCTCTATTTAATGTTATGACTTTACCTGTATTTAATGTTATGACTTTACCTGTATTTGATGTCATGACTTTATCTCTATTTAATGTTATGACTTTACCTGTATTTTATGTTGCAACTTTACCTGTATTTTATGTTATGACTTTACCTGTATTTAATGTTATGACTTTATCTCTATTTAATGTTATGACTTTACCTGTATTTTATGTTATGACTTTACCTGTATTTTATGTTATGACTTTACCTGTATTTTATGTTACGACTTTACCTGTATTTTATGTTATGACTTTATCTCTATTTTATGTTATGACTTTATCTGTATTTTATGTTATGACTTTACCTGTATTTTATGTTATGACTTTACCTGTATTTTATGTTGCAACTTTACCTGTATTTTATGTTGCAACTTTACCTGTATTTTATGTTATGACTTTACCTGTATTTTATGTTGCAACTTTACCTGTATTTTATGTTATGACTTTACCTGTATTTTATGTTATGACTTTATCTCTATTTAATGTTATGACTTTACCTGTATTTTATGTTATGACTTTACCTGTATTTTATGTTATGACTTTACCTGTATTTTATGTTATGACTTTACCTGTATTTTATGTTGCAACTTTACCTGTATTTTATGTTATGGCTTTATCTCTATTTTATGTTATGACTTTATCTCTATTTTATGTTATGACTTTACCTGTATTTTATGTTATGACTTTACCTGTATTTTATGTTACGACTTTACCTGTATTTTATGTTATGACTTTACCTGTATTTTATGTTATGACTTTACCTGTATTTTATGTTATGACTTTACCTGTATTTTATGTTATGACTTTACCTGTATTTTATGTTATGACTTTACCTGTATTTTATGTTATGACTTTACCTGCTTTGATGTTATGACTTTACCTGTATTTTATGTTATGACTTTACCTGTATTTGATGTTATGACTTTACCTGTATTTTATGTTACGACTTTACCTGTATTTTATGTTACAACTTTACCTGTATTTTATGTTATGACTTTACCTGTATTTATGTTATGACTTTACCTGTATTTAATGTTATGACTTTACCTGTATTTTATGTTATGACTTTACCTGTATTTTATGTTATGACTTTACCTGTATTTTATGTTATGACTTTACCTGTATTTTATGTTAACTTTACCTGTATTTTATGTTATGACTTACCTGTATTTAATGTTATGACTTTACCTGTATTTTATGTTATGACTTTACCTGTATTTTATGTTATGACTTTACCTGTATTTTATGTTATGACTTTACCTGTATTTTATGTTATGACTTTACCTGTATTTTATGTTATGACTTTACCTGTATTTTATGTTATGACTTTACCTGTATTTTATGTTATGACTTTACCTGTATTTTATGTTATGACTTTACCTGTATTTAATGTTATGACTTTACCTGTATTTTATGTTATGACTTTACCTGTATTTGATGTTATGACTTTACCTGTATTTTATGTTATGACTTTACCTGTATTTTATGTTGCAACTTTACCTGTATTTTATGTTATGACTTTACCTGTATTTTATGTTATGACTTTACCTGTATTTTATGTTATGACTTTACCTGTATTTTATGTTATGACTTTACCTGTATTTTATGTTATGACTTTATCTCTATTTTATGTTATGACTTTACCTGTATTTTATGTTATGACTTTACCTGTATTTTATGTTGCAACTTTACCTGTATTTTATGTTATGACTTTACCTGCTTTGATGTTATGACTTTACCTGTATTTTATGTTATGACTTTACCTGTATTTTATGTTGCAACTTTACCTGTATTTTATGTTATGACTTTACCTGTATTTAATGTTATGACTTTACCTGTATTTTATGTTATGACTTTACCTGTATTTTATGTTATGACTTTACCTCTATTTAATGTTATGACTTTACCTGTATTTTATGTTATGACTTTACCTGTATTTTATGTTATGACTTTACCTGTATTTTATGTTATGACTTTACCTGTATTTTATGTTATGACTTTACCTGTATTTTATGTTATGACTTTATCTGTATTTTATGTTATGACTTTACCTGTATTTTATGTTATGACTTTACCTGTATTTTACGTTATGACTTTATCTCTATTTTATGTTATGACTTTACCTGTATTTTATGTTACGACTTTACCTGTATTTTATGTTATGACTTTACCTGTATTTTATGTTACGACTTTACCTGTATTTGATGTCATGACTTTACCTGTATTTAATGTCATGACTTTACCTGTATTTGATGTCATGACTTTACCTGTATTTGATGTCATGACTTTACCTGTATTTGATGTTATGACTTTACCTGTATTTGATGTCATGACTTTACCTGTATTTGATGTTATGGCTTTACCTGTATTTAATGTCATGACTTTACCTGTATTTTATGTTATGACTTTACCCGTATTTGATGTTATGGCTTTACCTCTATTTGATGTTATGATTTTACCTGTATTTGATGTTACGAGTTTACCTGTACTTGATGTCATGGCTTCACCTGTACTTGATGTCATGACTTTACCTGTATTTGATGTCACGACTTTACCTATTGTTTCATAGTGGGCATGATCAACCGGATCTGTTGTCCGACGACATGAGAAGGGAAATGGAGAGGGAAGAGTGGGAGAGGAAACAGCAAAAAGAGATGAATCAGCCAGCGGGTCCCGTGCATTATCAGAACGTCAGACATAATGGTTCGTATCTGTAGTTTCACTTGATCCTTTGCAAACTTATCTACACTGCATTAATGTTGGAAGACAGTCAAGTGCAAGTTTCACTACTTGTGCCAGAACAGTTTTTTGAAAGCCATGTTTCTGTCAAAATTTCAATGCAACGGCGATCAAGAAATCATGGCGGTGGCTCTAGCGTATCGTTGTACTATTATTAGATGAAAGCACAGTTTTTAGGTGCACAGCATTTTTGGAGGGGAGAAAACGATATCACGTGTATCACGACTTAGTGAATGAACTGCAATACGATACAAACGGTATAACTGTATGGTTTCTTCCACCTTTCAAAAACTCAAATGGAAGAAGAAATATTATCGTGTGTAGATCATGAAATAACCAAACTTTGCCTGACTAAATCGCCTAGTAAACGGCATCTTCCCATCCGTGTATTGCTGCATGATACATATTCGGATGATAGTGATCACGTTCGAATGATAGTGATCACGTTCGGATGATAGTGATCACGTTCGAATGAATACGGATCATGTATCACGCATTACGGATTAAGCATTACAGGCACATGGAAACAATTCTGCGTGTTTAAATGCAAATTGTTCTGTATGCACTATTCATTACACGTACACGTAGTCTTAACTTAAAAATCTTCATAGTCATGTAATAATCTTGATTTTATAATAAAAAAAAAACGGACCAAACACTTTTTTGTAAAAGGTGCTGTACCATAAACTCATTGTTCTTAACAATTTGGCTGCTTTTGCACAACTACAGTGAACAAGTGTGTATTTTTGGCTGTTCCATCATTTGTTTTTTTTGTTTTCTTAAAACTAATTATTCAGAATGTGTTCAAAAACACACGAGTGGTTTATTTTTACCTGTTTTCACCCGCTTTCAGAGGTGAGAGATATGGGCGTCGGCTACTACGAGTTTGCGGAGGATGAGATGCAACGTCAGGAGCAGTTATCCCAACTCAAGCAGCTACACGAGGAGGTAACGATATTTTGTATCCTTTGCCTTTAACTCACTCTCTCGCCTTTATGTAAGTTGATCAACTGGGATATTGTCAACAGAAAGCAGGAAAAAGAGAGAATCGGCGCCCATTGGAACGATATCTGGCAGCTTTGCTGCATTTGAATTTGATGTTGATGTTTCAACATTTTTGGAGACAGTGACGCATTCTTTGAAATTCAACTTTAAATGCATCAATTTTCTTTGAAACATTCACTTGTGAATTTACAAGCTTTGGGATTTCTTTCAACATTTCTTGTCAACATTTCTTGTGAAATTGCAACTTTTTGCACGATTGAACATAGTAATAATGGACATAGTAATAACTTCTGAATTTAGAAGCTTTGGGATTTCTTTCAACATTTCTTTCAACATGCCTTGTCAACGTTTCTTGTGAATTTGCAACTTTTTGCACAATCGAACATAGTAATAATGGACAAGTCAACAATTCCCCACTTGTGAAGAAATCTGTTCAACATTCGGATTAGGCTCAGGGTTTGGGTTACGGTTAAGGTTAGCGTTGGTGTTAGGATTAGGATTAGCATTGGGTTAGGGTTAGGGTCAGGGACGGTAAGGGATAGGGTATTTTAATTGCACGATGAATTCTAAACGTGTTCCGAAAATGTTATAATTTTATAGTTGCCTCGAAAAAGTTGAAAAGACAGTTTTTAGTTGAAAAACTCGCAGCTCCCTCTAGTGGTGATTCTCTGATGTTGTGAGTCTGACGAGTGCTCTTTAATTTCAGACGGTCGACCAGCGGATGAAACGGGAGAAGCTGAAGGAGAAACGCAAAGCCAACATTCAAGCCCGGCTACAGAAAGTTAAAGAGCGAAAGAAATTAAAGGGCATCGAAGAAGGTAAGAAGCGCTTGTTATTTCTCGTTTAACTACTTCTGGACGGCAAGATAGGTCTTGTAAGACCTGCGACTTTTCTGCTGCTGTATGAGCACAGACACGACTAAATGATTACAAATTCAAGATAATATAGGCTATCCAATAACGTTATTTCTTTAAGCATCTATATGTGATTTAATTGGATAAAATTAAGAAAAAACACATCCTTTTCGGGCTCTCCAACTTAGCCTATTGAGTAGCTTAGTCTGGCCTAGTCTGGCTTAGTTAGATCATACACAGAAATTTATTGATTGCCTACTTGCTACAGCCTAATAAAACCATCTGCTGTACAGAAATCCAGGAAAAGCCAACCAATCAGTCAAGCATAAATTAAAATCGGTTCATCTTTTAACAGGAATTTCTCCTTAAAAGTAGATTAAACTTGAGGCCAAAGTGTACTAGGGTGTAGGGCCTAGATAGTTGAAATTTTCTACATTAGCTGATTTCACACAAGTGATACTGTACATTGTCACAGTGCAAACACTGCAGTTACTGAAAACTTTTTTTTCAATTTATTCATCAAAAATCGATTTTTAATTTGTCTAAAGTAAACAAATGCATTTCATGTATAAGTTTGCATGAATATCCATTGTGTGAGGAGCAGAAACCTACAGAAACTGTCGAATATAATGTAATCGCTGCTTAGTGAGAGCAGTTTTTCATCGCGTAACTCTAACCTAATTTCCGGTACAATTTGTAAGAACCTAATTGAAATTGCCCTGCCTATCTCGAACAACCTTCCTAGCGAGAAATCCTACGCGAAAGTGTGCACCACATTACGTTTTTAACTGCTAGTTTCAGGAAAAATGCTAAGATTTCGTGTCTTACCTTAGTAGAACACTGAACACAACATGGCTTAACAAACGTGGTTTAATGTGGATCGCAATATTATTGTCAAGTTTTATTAACCACGCTGCTCAAACTACACTAGAGGTGAACCAGTCATTCTATTTTGGATTATTTTTAAAAAAATGTTGTTTCATGTTTGACTAAACAATCAGTTTATTATTTTCGTAGGCTGTAGTGTTACTAGTGTATTATTCGATGTGGCTGAGTGACTCTATCTTCCTTTCTTGTAGAGGAGTTAGCAGCCGAAATTCGACTGTCAAGTCTCCTCCTGATGGCTCCAAAACCTGTATTTGTATTTGTCTTCCTTACTCCTTTCATAACATATTCTTTGCAAAATATTATAACTATACGTATGCAAAATTTCTCTCCATTAACACAAACCATTTTATAATTATTAATTACACTTCTGCAAAAATGAAAATATAATCACCTCTCAAAAAACTAAAACTATGATGTGTGAAGCTGCTCCCATGACCCTCTTTCTCCAAACTGTTTTTTAGCGCTATCCTGTTCTTACTGACCTACCTAACTTTTCCTTTTTCACATTTATTACATAATTCTTTTCTCTCTAGTACAAACTACATACACTAACAAATGCCACGTGCCACTTAGCTGGTCGGCCGCTGCTTAGCTATATGCTTCAGTACAACCTAAAGACATGTGCTCGCACCTAGCATAACCTCTGTGGTTATTGCATTTCAAGGACCAATTTTGCATTGGTTTTCATAAACGAACATTGTCTAACTCGTACCCGTAACTCAAACATATTTGCAGGTCCCCAGATGTATGAATTACACAGTTTACTGTAATCATTACCTCAATGTCTGGACTGATGAGTATTCACTATTGCGTTAAAAAGTGAAAAATGATTTTTTTTCCCAGATGCCGACGTTCGGCCTGAAGAGGAGCTTGAAGAAGGGGAAGTCGTTAAGCAACCGGAAGCGGAAGCTGCGCAGTTGGGCGTACCGAGTGCGACTCGACCGCCTCCCATACGAGAGTGGGACCTGGGAAAAGGTACAAACTTGCACGGTTTGCATGCGCAGTGGTCGCATTTATTTCTCTTGTTGTTGTTGTTGTTTAGATTGTAGACTTTGCACCTTGCACACAAACCTGTTTCTGACATCCGTGATTTGGCTAAAGAATTATGTCCATATTTCACGACTGTCATTGGTAGATTGTGAATAAATGGACGTGTTTCATTCGCCGGTCGTGGACCATACACGGAGGGGTGGTAGGATTTTATGTCGTAACTTCAGGCACCCTTTCAGTCATTCCTTTCGGTTTTTTCTCGTTTTTACTCTTCCAATTTTGCGTTCGCTAACCGACCAACTCTTGAATTGCGGAACTGATAGAAGTTTGTATTTTTGTACTGAATACTACGTTGTTATTATTATTCGTGTACTGAAAGTGTGATATTGGGGTACGTTAGTGGCGCCCCCTTCATAATCCACCAATCTCTAAATGTAAAGGTCAAGAAACGGCCTAGTTAAAGCAAGTTTCACAAAATTTTCGCTAAAGAATTATAATGGTCAATCTTATGGAGGCAATCTTAAGCGTTTAGCGTTTACTGTATACCTAAGAATTAAGCAGAATTACTAAATATGTACTAGATAAGTACTACTAAGTTTCTATTAAGTACACACACAATATTAATTTGACAAACGAATTCAGTACCAATTTGTTAGATGCGTTTTGATAAAAATTTTCTTGAAGAGTTTTATATATCTCAGCATAAGAAATACTCATAGAATTATTATGACTAAACAGACATGAGAGAGATTGAAACAGCATAGGTGAAACAGAATGTGTGGCGCAGTACCATTTAGCAAATTTGACGTGTATAAGTATATATTCTCCAAAATAAAGAAAAGTGATGAAAAAATAACATAGATTGACAGGTCTCCATTAAAGAACAAGAAAAGGCCTAGTTAAAACAAGTCTCAGAAAATTTTCGCTAAAGAATCATAACGGCTAGAGGTAATCTTAACCGTTTATCATACTCACGTTAAAAAGAATTTCCTGTTTGTTTTCATTTTAAATAATCCCGCGAGACTGTCACGGCGGCGCCATATTAGATGGCGTTACAGAAAGACAACACAAATCTTTATAGTACACGTGCTCAGAACTCACTGCGACTGTGTTCGAGTGACGTCATGCCACGTGATCAGTCACGTGCTGGCTTTTCATTTTGGCGGACTAAATGAAACATGTCTGTGCCAACATTTACTGCAGCAGTTGAAATATTTTACAAAAATTTGAGTAAAATCGAAAACGTGATTATTCGCTTAAGAGTATACTTGGGCGATATAATTTTTATTGCGAATTTTCTGAGGCGTACTTTGGTTGGCCATTTTGCTGTCCTTTAAAAATGACAAATATGTGATCTCCATGATCAGATTTATTATTTAGAGCCAATGGTCTTTATGTAGTAAAGAGTAAAGATCCTTCAGGTAACGAGGATCAAAGTTTCACCGATGAACCCAAAAAATGTGATCGAAATTGATTTGGAGGTACTATTAGGGGCACCCTCTAGATCAGGGGTGTGCAAATTGTGGCCCGCCGAGAGAATTTGTGCGGCCCGCGAAGAGATTTGTCAACCTAATGAAAGTGAGGCCCGTGCGATTGAGTGTATCCAGCTGAAGTCCATGCCACAATCCCAAAGATAGTGTGGGTAGTTTTTTCTACTAGATCGGATGCCATTAACCCTTACAAGACGGTTGTAGCTTAATAACACTGTACTACACAGACTGTGTGATACACATTACTAATATACATTGTAATGAAATTACCACTATCTGTCCTGAAAGTAGAAATATATGGTTTGTAATATAAATTTTAATAACTTCTAAAATAGTTTCTTGAGTGCAGTAGTAATGATGTACGCAGGTCGGATGCAAAAAAAATCGTTATTAGGCCTTTCTGTACTTGGCTCCTTGATCAAACTGCCTGTGGCCCACAGGAATTGCGGGAAAGTCTAATGTGACCCCGTTAATCAGATAATTTGCACACCCCTGCTCTAGATACTCTAAACCACCAATGCTCCAATTTAAAAGCTCAAAGGATGACCAATAAATGATCTCCAATAGACTTTCAATGTATATCGGCACTTGAACTCTTTGCATGTGAAATGCCATCAGCCCCGGGTCAATTAGATGTTTGTGTCAGTCATGGCCTTAACCCACAATTGATTCAATTTTCATACCAAGATTGAAAGATGGAAAATATGAAAATGTTGAAATACAGCATTGATATTTCTGGGATTCATTAAATCACGATGCCGAACTTAAAGCAAAACCGGAGCCAATCTTAAACTGCCGATCAAAACAATCTGCTCTTTAAAATATTGAATTTCGCACCACTAGTTCTTCGCTGTTACATGCATTTTGCCATTCACTAGTTGGACGAAGTCTAGTTCGCCATTCACTAGTCTAGCATTTCGGAAACGCATTCCACAAAAACAGGTACTGTACCTCTCAGTTCAGATGTGTTAGTTTGTGATGAACTGCACACGTTCGACAACTCGTGTGAGTACAGCGGTAAATTTGAAATTTGACTTTCTATCTTAAAACTTGTCTAGTTTTAGTACAACACACTGAATACTTTACAGTAACACTGTACTTCAATTTTTGCTTTTGCAAACACGTGCAACACGCTCGTGGGATATTTTTGCTGTTGAACATTATGTTAATTTGTGATGTTATCACTAGTTGAGCTTGCCAGCCATTAAATGAGTTTTTAATCTTAATTAATTATCAGGCACACTTTTGGTATTGTGCTAAAATGCACAAAGGTATCTACCTTTTATCGGACTTGAAAATGGGGTAGTATATGAAAAATCATCCTGTCTACTAGAGATACAGTGTGTTATAGTAACACTAGGAAAGTTTAAAGATGAAAATTCAAATTTCGAATTTATCGCTGTGCTCATGCATGAGCCATCGGACGTGTGTAGTTCGTCAGACACATCTGAATTGAGAAGTGACAGCACCTGCTCTTTGTGCAAGGCGTTTCCGAAATGCCCATCTAGCTAGCAAACGGCGAAATGCATGTCACAGCGAAGCATAGTGGCACGAACGTGAAATTGTGTTTGTGTGGTAATAATTCTTTCAGGTAAAGCATTCTTAAAAAACAATGCGTTCCTTTTCAGTATTTTATGGATTAGGTTGCTTAAAGCTACAGTATGAGAATGTGTTAGCTTTTCCTTTAAAAATGTAGTCTGTTATGATTACTTGTCATGGTGACTTTTGCGATGACAGTAAACAAAAAACGAGAACTTTTTCTTCTGTCAAAACGCTAAATTTATTCTTTTTTCGAAAGCGCAGTAACGTACTATTTTAACGAGGTTAACTCCTCGAACCAGTTCCTAAATTAATACGTAAATTAACTCACACTGGCTTCTTTACGGCGCGTGCATCATGAAGCCAAAACTTTCTAAATACATAAATTTGTCTTCATTAATTCTGGAAAAATTGGTAAAATGTGCATTGAAATGATTGTAGCTTTTGCCAATTCACACAGAAATTTGTGATTTTTCACACGTCATTTTTGAAATTTGTCCTTTCAATATTTTAAGGAGTAGGTTGTTTTGACCTACAGTTCAAAATTGGGTCCAGATTTGCTTTAAAGATAGTTTATTAGGTACGCATTTATAGTTTATCGTACGTTACATGTTTAGTACATCGATGCATGTTTGTTAGCCAGTAGTTATAGCACTGTTTTTTTTTCTAGTTGTTTATTTCTTTTATTTATTTATTTACTTAGCATGTTGGTGTTGTCGTTGCACATTGGTGTTCGTTTGCTTGCAGCTCCACATCGGCAAATGACCCAGGATGAGTGGATAGAGAAAAAACGCTCGGAAAGACCCCGACAGTTTGCGCCGCCACCATCCAATCTGTACAGTTAATTGTTGGAAAGTAGTCTGTGTACGTAAAAATAAAGGTATGTTCACACGACGCAGCTGAACGGTTCGTTTTCTGTTTGCTGTTGCAGTGGGAGTGAGAGAATTGACGCAAGCAGAGTGGGAGGAGAAGCAGAGAATGGAACGGCCGGACGAATTCGCTCCCCCGTCGTCGTACAGCGACCCGGAGCAGCCGGGGAAAAAGAAGCGGGCTCGGCAGAAGAAAAACGCTTTGCCCGGTCACGTTCCGTGGAAAAAACAAAGACTGGTGGGCAGCGAGGGCAACTGGGAATGCGGTGAAAGTCAAGCTGATATGTACACTTACACAAACGAACCATCAAATAGTAACACACAGAGCGAGCAAGTAGGGATAGTGTCACAGTCGTGCACGGCAAAGTTGAACGGTTCTTCTAATAACTTATCCAACTCAAAGTATGTAAACGATCACTCACAAGATTTAAGGACAGACGACAAGGACGAATTAGACGCAATGATTGCAGACGTAAACTGTAATAATAATAACACCACATCAGCAAATGAAAGTAATTACGACCCTTCACAAACACACGAAGCAAAAGTTAACAACATTTTACGTAACGCTCCGTGCTTCATAGATGTACATAGTCGCCCACTCCCGCAGATGGCTTCGTTACCGAAAATAGAAGTCCCCTTTAAGGAAATGCCTCCTCCGAGACCGTATCCATATCCCGAAGTTGCAACGTATCCGTACACGCGTACGGCGGCGCCATCAAGGCTGCTTGCCAGTGGCGAGAAAGAGAAGGAAAGCAAGAAGGCGGGAAAGGTCGACGGCGACGGAGATAAACTTTCCGTTTCACTTCCCGAACCGGCAACGAGACCTCTGCATCACTTGCCCTCGAGTGACACCGTGTCGAGCAGCGTGGCTGCCGACCTTCAAGAGAACGGACAAACATTTGTCAAACCGTTGCCGCCAGACATTACCTTGCAAAATTCGGTTTCTTTTCCTACCTCTACGGACGGCTTAGACGACTTAGTCAACCAATCAGCGGCATATCCCAGCAGCACGTCAGAACAAGAGTCGCAGATTTCGAGTGATCGGGACAGCGCAAAAGAAGCAGCAGCGGACGCGGATGATTCTCATCTCTTGAACAGAGACATGTCCTCACCGACAACTGAAATATCTGCTGTTAACATTGATCTTGCTCCCCATGTGGTCTCCAGCGAGCTGGCGAAGGAGGCTATCAGCACTGCCCATTCCGAGGCCGATCTACTAGACGCGAGCACTTCCGTGCTGACCAGTCCACACCCGGACTGGTCGGGCCAGATGCAGATGCGCCTCAGCGTACCCTATCCTGTGGTTAGCAGTCAGTGGCCTTTTGCCATGACACCGTATACGATAATGATGCCTCCACCACCCTCTCCATATACGGCCAGTCAGCTGGACGTGGTCAACAGCACGATAAGTGCAAATTCTGTGATTGCCAGCTCGCAGCAGGCGAACCCGCCAGTGTCCGTGTCGCTGCTCCAGGGCACGAAACTGCCAAGCTTCTCTTCCCTGTTCTCGGCTAGGCAACCGTCGAACAGTATGGTGATTGGAGCGGATGAGTCGTTGGAAGAAGAACTGGCCAATCAGACGGTGGAGTCTGTGCAAACGCAGCCAAAGGTCATCATAGAGCATAAAGCGGCGACACCCGCCGCCACAACGTGTTCAAACTTGTTTTCGGTAGATTCGCCGCTGCCCGGCATGAGTCACGTGCTCAACTCATCGCAAACGCTATCGGCAGTACTGCCCAGCCTGGCAGCCGGATCGGTAAAAGAGGAGCACCTTACCGAGCAGTCGGAGATTAATGATACCCTACAAGAGTATCAGACGACCACAAATCCGCCAGTACAAACCGTTACTTTCATTAGCAGCACAGTGCCAGTGCAAAATGTGCAGGCAGTGCCCAGCCCACCGACATTCGTTTCTGTGCACCCGCCCCCCACAACTATAGTACTCACCAAGCCAACATCTCCTCTCATTGTCCCCCAACAAATCACGTTGATTGCGCACAAACCCGCACCGAATGTCAGTCATCCGGGTGCGTCGAGTTCGGCGCCACCTACTCAGCCACTGGGCAGTAAAAAGCCGTATCCCTCGCCCCCAATGCGCCCAAATTCGGTCCCGCAATCAGGGTCCCCTCAGCCCCGTCGCAACACGAATACGGCGCCCAAACCCCAGCCCGATAATGACCCCGCCATAATGGAGCGTGTGCAGAATATTTTAGAAGAGTATCGCCAGGCGGTGTCGAATCAGACGTCGCCGCCGCAAGCAGCGCCAAGGAATCGCCGTAAATGATTTCTGCACGATCGGTGCTTCAAAGTTCTTCTATATCCTCAATATCTGTCACTCGGCTTTCCTACCATTTTGCTCATAATTTTCAACCGGGATTCAAAACCTGACTTTCAAGAATCGTCAAACATTTACTGGTAGGGACGTTTTAATGATACAGGTAGTCGTTGATTTCTGGCCACATTCGGTTCCTGCAGATCGATCGTAAGACAAATAGGGGTACAAGTCGGCCCCGTATATTCAACGTAATTCAAATGGTGCACTCTTACGCACGAGAGATTGTGTGTGTATGTGTGTGCTCTAACTATGGTAGCACCACCTATGATGAATTTTCTGAAACAGATAACAATATAAAGTTAATTTGTTTAAAAAATCAAAAGAAGTACGAGTTAAATTTGATTTCCTTTAGTTAATCAATAAAGTCTTACGTGGGTTATAAAGTGGAACATTCGTAAGTCGGTTAGGTCGTAAGACGATGACTACCTGATGAATTTATTTACAAAATCAACACAGTGTGCTGATAAACGGACTTCTTGCTCAAATTGGCAATCTCGTGGTCACAAATCACAATAATGTTACACATACCATTGTAACATTACACAGACCATTGTAACATTACTATTAGACAATACTATACAGTAAGTCCTCGCTTAACGATGCCAATGCATTCCAGCAAAACGTGTTAAGTGAAACGTTGCTAAACGAAACACTGTTTTCCATGTAAAACCATTCAGTCGTGTTCCAGGTGCAAAAATCAGTAGTGCTTCGCAATGCAAAAACATTCACTTGATTGCAGTGGACAAAAATCACTGAGCGTGGCTATGTTAAAAGGTTCGGTTATATTGCAGGAGAAAAATCAATAACATTTGGCTCATAAATTAAACACCTTATAAGGTTTATTGCTTATAGTTCTAAAGCGTTTCTTTGATTAAAATATTACTAATATTACCAGTTTGAACTGAGGAAAACCGAATTGTAAATGAGCAATTAACTGTGTAACAGGAGGGAGTTTTATCAGCTGAAGCTCTTGCGTTTTATCATGGATTTTATCTAAGCCTGGAAGAGCAGTGAATCATGGTGGCCTGGGTATAGCTGATTGTCTGCTGTCAGTTTAGTTGTGCTACCGTGATCTGGGTTAAGTGGCTGGCTTCTTGATTGAGTACAAATGCAGTAAATTAGTGTTTAAGGTAAGGCAAAAAAGTGTCGTTAAAGTGAAGCATGCGATGCTAAGCAAAAGAACGGTGTCAAATGATTAGCCGAAGCATCTGCCATACTCACTTTTGCATCAATGTAACCCGTGAGAAGTAAGGCACCGATGATGATGAGAATACAACCCATTAAAAACAAAATAACTGCAAGAGTTATGGCTTTGTACGGGATCCTGGATGGTGGCTTCTCATACTGTAATAGAAATGTAAATTAGCAAAATGAATGGGATAGAAGCCGTCCAAAATTATTGGTTGGCATCCTTCTCTCTCGGAAGACAATGGAATGTGCGCCAAGAGAGTCAGTTATTGATCACATTGATGGAGCTGCAGCGTCGACTGTGGCTGAGCAATCCGATCCTTGAACTACTGAAGTGGCCTCTTCAGGGCGCATGCCTGGGCAAGCTGTATGGAGATCCTGGTGTTGCCCAGACCGCAGGAACCCCTCTCTTCCTCCCTGGTGTAGTCCAAAGGAAAGCGGAGCGATACGTTTGGCACCAGGTTGGCTGCAGGAGCTGCCGGAGTCAGTAAGCATGCTGCACTGGTCCGCCTTCAGGGCTCCACTCCTGATTTGGAAGGTTTACTCCTCTACACATGGCCGTTGGGTCACTTGACCTCCTCTGCCCTCTAGCCGTTGGTCGCTTGTGCAGCTCCTCCGCCTAGTGTCAAGATACAGTGTGGGCATCCCCTAAGCCTACAGCACCTGGTATTCCTCGGCGGTCACCCATCCAAGTAATAACCAGGCTCTACGTTGCTTAACTTCGGTGGTCAGACGAGAACCAGCGTTTTCAACGTGATATGGCTGTAGACAGTATCGCTAAGTAGGGAGTCGTTAAGTGAGAGGACTTACTGTACAGTTATGCGTGCAAACCAGAATTACAAAATAATGGTTGTCACAAAGCTACGGTATACAACTGTCTATAAAATGATGGATGGATAGCATTCCATCAAATTCAATTCTGCTAATGAAATGTAACTATTTTAACAATCAAATCTCATAATAGTTATCTGCAATAAAAATGTTTAAAGTTAAAGCCATAACAACAATGTACCAGAAGCTAAAATCAGAAATAAATTATGAAAGTATAATATTATGTGCGTGATGGAAACATAATCGAATAGTTTACACGTTATTGTTAATATTGTTATTACACATTGTTAATGTGTTGTGATGCACTGCCCACACCACCCGATACATTCCCATGAATTAAGTGTGATATGTGAGAAAAAAGCATAATCTAGAATGAGCTTGTTGTGACGTTAAATTTTGCTCGCTCGTAGTGTAGTAAATGAATGTCATTTTCAACTTTGTGAATTTTTCATCGTTGTGAATATATTTGTGTCGGTGATAAATTTATACCTCCGCTCACTGAAGTATGTACTCTAGCACCGTCATAGTCAATGGAGTATGCACTCTAGCATAGCTGTAGTCACTGGAGTATGCACTCTAGGAGTATGCGCTCTAGCAATGCTTTAGTCACTGGAGTATGCACTCTATTGTGGCTGTAGTCACTGGACTATGCACTCTAACATGGCTGTAATACTGGAGTATGCACTCTAGCAATGCTTTAGTCACTGGAGTATGCACTCTAGCAATTCTTTAGTCACTGGAGTATGCGCTCTAGTGTGGCTGTAGTCACTGAAGCATGCAGTCTAGCACCGCTGTAGTCACTGGAATATGCACTCTAGCATAACTGCAATCACCGGAGCATGCAGTCTAGCACCCATGTAGTCACTGGAGTATGCACTCTAGCATTGCTGCAATCACTGGAGTATGCACTCTAACCCCACTGTTGTCACTGGAGTATGCACGCTAGCATAGCTGCAATCACTGGAGTATGCACTCTAACCCCAATGGAGTATGCACTCTAGCAATGCCTAAAGCATACGCTCTAGCACAGCTGTAGTCACTGGAGTATGCACTCTAGCACAACCGTAGTCGTCTGCTTTGTATATAGCTTTCTTATCTGAGTGTTTTATTACTTATTTATTATCGTAATATTTGCCACATCGCATTAGTAGTATTGTACCAAAATGGTGGCATAATTGTATAAAGCTACTTAAATCCGACTAATTTATTACTGCCTGGATGTATGTGAAATAAATGAGCACAGTTATAATTTAGATGTAGCAGTTCTATCAAAATTGTCTCTTATCAAAGTAAAAGTGTACAAGTTTAATGGAGCTTTTACTTTTGCATTACTAATCATGGTCATTTTCTATCATTTCGTGTTGAATGTTTCGTCTTTATGCGCGCCGACTGTTGGTGAGACCCGATGCTTTTATAAATTCCTTTTAGAGCTTTTTCGAACGCAAGTGCTAGTGCGTTGTAGATTAGCTTTGTATGTGGTAACATAGGCGATATCAGACAGATTAAATTATTATTTCTTGATGCAAAACTTGTGTGCAAATTGTATATTGTGATTTTTTGATATGTTAAGTTGTTGTGGTTGTTGAAGCTAGATAAGATGTTGAGTCACATTTGCAAGGTAAACTTTCATGATTTTTTTCTTGTAAACCTCTTTTCCTCGAGATTGTACCTTTTTGTTTTATAGAATGCAAAATACTTGTTGAGGACAGATATTTTAACTATATTTCTGCAAAAATTTATTTATTTCTATCATTAAATGATAGCAAAATGTGAACAAAGTCAAAATTGGTGTTTTATCACAACTATGATAGCAAAATGTGAACAAAGTCAAAATTTTATTATCGTGATTCTTTAGACGTATACCCGAACGTAAGACTCGTTGGAAGCGTCGTTACACTAGAATGCTCATTTGTTTTGAACGGTACCACTTTCGCTTGTTCTCAAAATTAAGATGTTCACTTGTTCTTGACATTAATGTCACTTATTTATTAAATTTCTGTACATATATGCGCCCTGATGTGTAATATTCAAGTTCACCGTGCGCAAACTGCTACTATTTATTACGTTGTATGATAATCATTACCATTCTTGTGTGTCGTTTGTACGTTGTGATAGTGCATGGTAGTGAAACATGCTCGTTACGGCTTATTTTAAATGAATATCGATGTAAATTTTTGATCTTTGATGTAATTTTAGTGTCTGAGCAACGGAATCAGTATTGAAAATTAAATTCGGATGTTTTGTGTCGATAACCGAACTGTTCTTTGCTTTTTTCCTCTTGTGGTTAAAAAGATAGTTGATGTTATTAGATAAAGTCCAGAAAAGTTTCGAAACATTGACCAATAAAAAGCACTAATCATATACAAGTATTTAGCCAAGGGAATAAATGCTAACTTGAATAATCTGCACAGTCTTATCATGTTTAACCAAGGGATTAAATCCTTACTTGAATTGAATAATTTAAAATGCTCGTGCATTTCCACCTTATCACGTTTAACCAAGGGAATAAACACTTACTTGAATTACCTGCACATTGTTATCACGTTTAACCAAGGGAATAAATTCTAACTTGAACTGAATAATTTAAAATGCTCTTGCATTTCCATCTTATCACCTTTAACCATGGGAATAAAACTTACTTGAATTACCTGCACATTCTTATCACGTTTAACCAAGGAAATAGATTCTAAGTTGAATTACCTGCACATTCTTATCACGTTTAACCAAGGGAAATAGATTCTAACTTGAATAATTTAAAATGCTCGTGCATTTCCACCTTATCACGTTTAACCAAGGGAACAAACACTTACCTGAATTACCTGCACATTCTTATCACGTTGAACCAAGGGAATAACTACTTACTTGAATTACCTGCACATTCTTATCACGTTTAACCAAGGGAATAAATCCTTACTTGAAATGAATAATTTAAAATGCTCGCGCATTTCCACCTTATCACGTTTAACCAAGGGAATAAATACTTACTTGAATTACCTGCACATTGTTATCACGTTTAACCAAGGGAATAAATTCTAACTTGAACTTAATAATTTAAAATGCTCGTGCATTTCCACCTTATCACGTTTAACCAAGGGAATAAACACTTACTTGAATTACCTGCACATTCTTATCACGTTTAACCAAGGGAATAAATCCTAAGTTGAACTGAATAATTTAAAATGTTCGTGCATTTCCACCTTATCACGTTTAACCAAGGGAATAAATCCTAACTTGAAATGAATAATTTAAAATGCTCATGCATTTCCACCTTATCACGTTTAACCAAGGGAATAAACACTTACTTGAATTACCTGCACATTGTTATCACGTTTAACCAAGGGAATAAATTCTAACTTGAATAATTTAAAATGCTAATGCATTTCCACCTTATCACGTTTAACGAAGGGAATAAATCCTAACTTAAAATGAATAATTTAAAATGCTCATGCATTTCCACCTTATCACGTTTAACCAAGGGAATAAATATTTACTTGAATTACCTACACATTCTTATGACGTTTAACCAAGGGAATAAATTCTAACTAGAATTGAATAATTTAAAATGCTCGTGCATTTCCACCTTATCACGTTTAACCAAGGGAATAAACACTTACTTGAATTACCTGCACATTCTTATCACGTTTAACCAAGGGAATAAATCCTAAGTTGAACTGAATAATTTAAAATGTTCGTGCATTTCCACCTTATCACGTTTAACCAAGGGAATAAATCCTAACTTGAAATGAATAATTTAAAATGCTCATGCATTTCCACCTTATCACGTTTAACCAAGGGAATAAACACTTACTTGAATTACCTGCACATTGTTATCACGTTTAACCAAGGGAATAAATTCTAACTTGAATAATTTAAAATGCTAATGCATTTCCACCTTATCACGTTTAACGAAGGGAATAAATCCTAACTTAAAATGAATAATTTAAAATGCTCATGCATTTCCACCTTATCACGTTTAACCAAGGGAATAAATATTTACTTGAATTACCTACACATTCTTATGACGTTTAACCAAGGGAATAAATTCTAACTAGAATTGAATAATTTAAAATGCTCGTGCATTTCCACCTTATCACGTTTAACCAAGGGAATAAACACTTACTTGAATTACCTGCACATTCTTATCACGTTTAACCAAGGGAATAAATTCTAACTTGAACTGAGTAATTTAAAATGCTCGGGCTGCCTAGTAAAATGGCACAAGTTTTCTACAGTGTCACTGCTAACGCAAGCTCTGTATGCAATAAGGACAGCATATGAGTGTATTCTTGTGTTTTAATCACCAAATATTTCATCGCTCTTCATGACTAATTGCATTTTTGTAGATTTGGAAGTAGAAGGTGGTGATTTTTATTTCCTTTTTACAGAAAGTGCAATAAAAACACTGGAAAATCTTTCAATGTCACATAGGAAAATATCTTTTCTAATCTTTTTTATGAATACACCAGATCACGGTCAACAATTTTCTGCCTGCTTTAAAAACAACTGGGGTTTTCCCTGGAAAGTGAACTGTGTGCAATATTAATTTACAGACATCATGCTAGTAAAAACAGTGTTATTAACGTTAATTTCCAAGCATCATGCTACTAGAAACGGTGTTGTTAACGTTAATTTACAAGCATCATGCTACTAAAAACAGTGTTGTTAACGTTAATTTAAAAGCATCATACTACTAAAAACAGTGTTGTTAACGTTAATTTACAAGCATCATGATACTAAAAACAGTGTTGTTAACGTTAATCTCCAAGCATCATGCTACTAAAAACGGGTTTGTTAACGTTACTTTACAAGCATCATGCTACTAAAAACAGGTTTGTTAACGTTAATTTACAAGCATCATGCTACTAAAAGCACTGTGTGTAATATTTTATCAAGCATCATAATATTAAAAGTATTTGGGATTCAAATATTTAAAACATGTACTTGGCATAAGTATAACATTTCTTGCATTTTGAAGCACACAGATAATTGTAAACTGTCCAGGACTAACCAGTGCAAGTATTTCACCGTATAAAGTGTCCATAATCACGGTAAATCGCAAAGATGCAAATAATACAACGTACTGTAGCACCATCATCAACATAACTGGATCAGTATTGCTCGTTGCCACCTGGTAGTTCCACATCCTGATTGAACAAACCGTCTATTTTCATTAACACACACAACATGCTCCATAATTTCCAACTCATGTCTGCTGCAAAGCTGATACAACTTACGCCATCTGCTGACGTTGTATAAAGTTGACCAGACCGTATATCACACATTCATATAATACAGACCCACATGACAGTAACACAGTAAGTCTTTTCACACTTCCAGCGATTGATGATGATCATGAAAAGGTCAAAGGTTATGTGTACCAGACAACGCATTTGTGTACACTTGACAATGCCTTGCAGTGCATGCTATTGTAATAGTAAGAGCTTTAACAGCTGTCTGGAACCTTACGTAATTCACTTTTTCTTGTTCCCAAGCAAGATATTGCTAGTATATAAATCACTCTACACACAGACTAATGCATAATAAAGTATCGTCCACGTAAAACATCTGATGTTATTAAACCAATGCAGCAGACGGCTTTACTTTACACACGCATAATGTGACGGTTGTAGTTAAGACGCGTTGTTGTGGTACAGTTAACCTTTGACCTACAGCAACTGCATGTAGGCACAACCAAACTGTGAAAAAGCTGACTTTTCCAACTTATTTCTTCAAAAAGATGACACAACATGTATTATCAACTGAATACTTGAGTCAGATTGCTCTGTAGGCTAATGTAGGCTGAAGCCTATAGGGCTTACTAAACTTCAAGGGCCCTGCTAAAAGATTTTCAAGTAAACGCATATATTGAAAAATAAGTCTAGTATTTTAATATTTGACATTGTTAAAAAATTCGTTTAACTTTAAAATAAAATTGCAGCTTCAAAAGGGAAACACTTTAAAAAAGTGGACCCTTTTGGGAGGACCCTATAACTTCATTAGCTAATGGCCCCAAAAAGTCATAATCTGGCCTTGGACGTACTACACAGGTCAAATACAACTTTGTAACACTTTTAATGAAGTCAACTTGATATGTAATCGACTTTCATTCCCAGTTTAAGTTGAAAAACTGGTACAACTTAGTTCATCAGCTAGCTGACATGGCAGAAATGCCAAAAAAATTTGTTACACCAAACGGAGTAGACCACGTGACACAACATGTTTACCAACTTATGTGACAAAGGAGACACAACATAATTACCAGCTGATGCATGGTAAAAGTGAGTTGCAGTATATGACACATTTAGAACTTCTATAAGACGCTTAAGGATTACATGTTCCTTGTAAAAATGTGAGCAGATCGCGTAAAATACTCAGCATCATTCTGTCGCCTTTCCCATTCCCGTTGTCCACTTCTCTGTCAAAGACTCTTAATATTTTCTTCAATGTGACTTATGTGAACCAATTTATGCCTAGTGAAGACAATTCTCTAGGAACGTACATGTGGGAAGTTTACTTTCCAGTTTTCTGAATATTCTTTGCTTACTGATATAAATCATCCGAAGGAATGACTAACAACATCCCGTGTCCTCTGGTTGTCCGGAAGGAATGTGTACGGAGTATCTAAGTGGTTGAGAGAAGCCCGGTTTGATGCCTTCCCAACCCTCCTCTAGCCTTATTTGTCCGGACATCATGCGTTCATAGATGTCTATACTCAACGTTCGGAACACGTCTTCTATGTGTAGCCCAGTTTTTGCAGACGTTTCCAAGAAGTGCATGCCATAAAATGTGGACAGTTTCTCTCCCTCCTCTTGGCTGACCTCACGTTTCGTTGCTAAATCTGTTTTGTGTCCGATGAGAAGAAAAATCGGATCACGAGGCTCCATGTAAGCTTTGGCTTCCTGGAGCCAGTCTGACACATTCAGAAAGGAAGCCCTGTTTGTGATGTCGTATACGATGAGACCTCCAACAGAATTTCTGTAGTAGGAGCGAGTGATCGACCTGAATAGTAAATACTTTGTTAAATCATCGGGGTTACCAATTCCGCATAAATATAGTCATTCATTACTATAAGAATTTATTACTATAAAAATTCAAAGTTTGAATATACTCGCAACCACCTGCCAGTTTGCTAATGAGGCTCAAGGTTGCTTAACTTGAATGTACTGTGACTATTAGGCTACTTTCTTGCAATAAATTACACATACAGTGGCGGCTCGAGCATCATTCCCGATTTTCACTCAGTATTATCGATAATATTCAATAGTAAGTCTTTTTCTTTAGTTCTTTCTTTATACTTGTACAGTTTGGAGCACGTGAGGGTAGTATTCTTTGCTGCACAACCGTGCGTTAACAGCTCAAGCAACGTGGTGTTTGGCTATTGTGCCCCCAGGTAGAAAAAGTCCTGTCGCTCACGCAGTGTGTGTTGTCAGTTGTCACGTGATTAAAAGCGTACTCTTGAACTGCGGTCATTTAGGCTATTCGTAAGCAAACAATAATTTTTGTTTAGGATTTTATCAAATTTATGTATAAATTTTCAACATTACAATTGCGTATGTTTGTTTGCACAGTATGAAAACAATAGCTAAAAATTTTCTGAAGCAGCACCCCCAGTAATTTTAGCTACGAGCCGCCCCTGTATAGGATAAATTATATTAATGTGGGTGGGTTTTTTTTTGGGGGGGTGTCTCAACAAGTCGCTTTTGATACTTATAAACTTTGTCTAGCGTGTAGTATCTATGAAACTTTTGAATCTGTCTTTCATTTGAGAAATGAGTTATCTAATTTAGATTAGTACAGGTAGACCATTATGACGACCGCCAAGAAGCCATTTTGTTGACGTCAGTTAACGTGAAATAATTTGTCATGCAGTTGGTCTAACAGTAAATTGTGAAATGTTATCTTTTGCCATTTCACAAATCACCATCAATAGACAACATACGTTCCTTGCAACCAAACCACTTGATTTGTATGGTAATTTATTTTCTCAGCATGCCATCTGTGTGCTTTGACTAGCTGCAGCAGCAAGCATGCTGTGGAAATTGTAACTGTATATTTTTAGGTGCTGCCATCTATGAACTAATCTAGCTAAATTTTACTAGCTAAACTCACCCCTAGTATAATTCTACAGTCCAGTGAATGCATATTCACTGGATCTCTCCCTATTTTAAAGTAATGGTTTTTGTGAAGCCAAGTTTGCATAATTACCTATACCTATATATACTGACTGGATTTTACTTTCTTGTCCCTGTCTAACTCTCAGTGTTCAGTGCAGGACACTCTCATTCTCAGTGCAGCGCAGCGCAGCAGTCGTGCTACTCATGTTACTTACTGTCTAACTCATACTCCCAGTACACTCTTGTTCTCAGTGTTCAGTGTAGCAGTCATTCTACATGTGTGTATGTAGTCTAATAATAAACACTTTTTCAGTTATGTGCAAATATGTAGTATAGTGTTTTATTTAATAATGTCCAGGCTTTCAATGAGCATCACCAATGTTATGCTGCTGGCACAACTACCCAAATTAGCATCCAATGTTACCTGAAACGTTCTTGTCCGGCCGTATCCCACAGCTGGAGCTTGACGCGGATTCCTGGCCTCACCTCCACCAGCCTGGTGTAGAAATCCACTCCCACCGTCGGATCAGACTGGGGACTGAACCGACCTTCGCAGAAGTACTTGAGGATTGAAGACTTTCCTACAGTGCTGTCACCTAGCAGGATTAGCCTGAACTGATAATCGAACATTGGGTCAACCATGTTACTTTAGCATCAGTTATTTCCTCAGAAAGAGAAGTTCAGTAATTACAGCCTTTTTCAATGAATCTTCGTGACGTCGTGCAGTTATAAACCAACACATCTGCTGCCCAGCAACTTTATTATACCAAACAATAGTTCAAATTGGAACAATACATCTCTTGTGTTTTATCATACGTCTTTTATTCAATTTCGTTTACACGACACCCTCTATGAGGTTGTATTTCACGTTCAACACAAACAGCCACCGTGTAAAACACGAGAAAATGAACCTCCGGGGAGCAATTCAGACTTAAATTCTGCACATGAATCATTAAACCAGCGCTTGAACACACAGGCAGGGGTAAAGCCCTCAGCCAATACGCACTATAAGTGGCAGCAGTGCGTTGCTGTTTACCCCCTGTACAGCAGGCTTCATCTAGATTTACGCTGTAAGTATATAACAGGTTTATTGAAGTGCTGCCATCTGTAGACTGTAAGAGAAAATAATGCCGTGACCTAGAAGAGCAGTGTAGGCTTCAGAGTAGGGGTGAGTATTCTCTACCAGAAAGCGAATTCGAATCGAACCGAATTTGTGACTTTCGATTTCGAATCGAACCGAACTTCAGTGTTTCGAATTCGAACCGAATTCGAATTGAGATCGAACGATTTTCGAACTAGTTTTCGAACCACCAGTAAAAATTAGTCTTACAAAGATCATGCATATCACTAGATTTTGTTCTGCAATAAAACAACTAGTAATTTGTTTAAAGTTGTGCATAGAAATCACAGCTAAATTGCATGATAGGAACATATGTGATTGAAGTGCTGAATTATTGGAATATATAGTTTTGGATTCGAATCGAGTTCGAACTAAAAAAAAAACTCGTTCGATGCTCACCCCTACTTTAGATGGGTGTGAAGACTGTTTGTTTACATAACGTTTTCCATTACGTTGCATTACATTACACTGCATTGCATTGCATTAAGTTACATAATTATGCAATATTTTTATTAAATTTAGTTCATTTTACTATGGATGCGCTGTTGTTTAGCTCCTGTACAACAGGCTTCATGTTGATATACGCCATAGATATATTTACGTTCTAATAGGTTCCTTGAAGTGCTGCCATCTGTAGACTGTAAGAGAAAAAAATGGCGCGTCCTATAAGAGCACTGTAGACTTCATATGGGTGTGAAGCCTGTTTGTTTACATAAAGTTTCATTGCATAGCATTACGTTACACCGCATTCCATTGCATTACGTTACATTACAATACTTTACACAATACTTTATTCTATTTAGTTTATTTTACTCCTGCTATTCATTATATGATCAGAAAAACTAGTTAAAATGAGTATGATAACTATTTATTAATGATTCAGGCCACTACAGTTTTACAATTCATTACAATACATTACAAATACAATGCAATACATTACATTGAAAAACATACATAGAACCCCGCACACGGGGTGTAATCGTCATGCAATACAATGACTGTGCTTGCATAGCAAAATCGTCCAAAAGTCGGCAATTAAGCTTTGATAGTTATTCGCGCACCCTTTATCTCCATTTCATGAGGATCATTTTGATACCAAGTTCATGGCTCTATGTTATTTCTAAGCTGAGATGATCCACGTTGAAGTTGAGGTGCAGGCTATGCACTGAAAAACATAAACTTGACAAAATTATATATATATGTGTAAATCCCTAGCAAAATCATCCATAATTCGGCACTTAAGTTTTTCTAGTTGTTCACATATCCTATATCTCCATTTCATGAGGATCATTTTGATACCAAGCTCATCACTCTGTGTTATTTCTAAGCTGAGATAATCCATGTTGAAGTTGAGGCGCAGGCTGCACACTGAACAACATAATCCTGAGAAAATCACTGTTAAAGTCAGCCATTGTTTTTTGTCGCGTCTCTACAAATTTGTGTAGCTCCTATATTACGGAAAAACACGTTTTGCATGTTTCTTTTCAGAGGTGTTTAGTTGTGACGTAGTTCACATGTTTGAAGGCTCATGTGCGCGCACAGCGTTATTCTAAAAAACTAATTAAACTTGTTGAACTTAAAATTTGCAGTTTTTGTTTATCACACTAAATGATGCACATAGTAGCACTGTACTTCAATTTTCACAAACACGTGCTTCTCAAGGAATGTTTGTGCTGTTGATGATTACGATCAGTTATGTGGTCGTCGCTAGCTGGGCCCGTCTGCCATTTATAAAAATTTTTTACCAATTATTTAATTATCAGAAGTGTTTTGCATTATCATGGCTGTTGAAACGTATACTTGTTTGCGGTTCTTCAAAATGGAGCCGAATACAAAAAATTGATGCTGCTTTCCTTTAACTATTTATACTAAAACTTGGCATTGAGCTACAGATTCATTTTGTATTGATGGGATTTTGGACGTGATTATGACTGACGCTAAAATAAGATGATTTTGAAACGCATAGTATAGTATAGTATAGTATAGTATAGTATAGTATAGTATAGTATAGTATGGTATGGTATGGTATGGTATGGTATGGTATGGTATGGTATGGTATGGTATGGTATGGTATGGTATGGTATGGTATAGTATAGTATAGTATAGTATAGTATAGTATAGCATAGCATAGCATAGCATAGCATAGCATAGCATAGCATAGCATAGCATAGCACAGCACAGCACAGCACAGCACAGCACAGCACAGCACAGGACAGGACAGGACAGTAAAGTACAGTACAGTACAGTACAGTACAGTACAGTACAGTACAGTACAGTACAGTGTACAGTACAGTGTTCAGTACAGTGTACAGTACAGTACAGTACAGTACAGTACAGTACAGTACAGTACAGTACAGTACAGTACAGTACAGTACAGTACAGTACAGTACAGTACAGTACAGTACAGTACAGTACAGTACAGTACAGTACAGTACAGTACAGTACAGTACAGTACAGTACAGTACAGTACAGTACAGTACAGTACAGTACAGTACAGTACAGTACAGTACAGTACAGTACAGTACAGTACAGTACAGTACAGTACAGTACAGTACAGTACAGTACAGTACAGTACAGTACAGTACAGTACAGTACAGTACAGTACAGTACAGTACAGTCCAGTACAGTACAGTACAGTACAGTACAGTACAGTACAGTACAGTACAGTACAGTACAGTACAGGACAGGACAGGACAGGACAGGACAGGACAGGACAGTAAAGTACAGTGTATAGTACAGTGCAGTGCAGTGCAGTGCAGTGCAGTGCAGTACAGTACAGTACAGTACAGTACAGTACAGTACAGTACAGTACAGTACAGTACAGTACAGTACAGTACAGGACAGGACAGTACAGTACAGTACAGTACAGTACAGTACAGTACAGTACAGTACAGTACAGTATCGCATAGCATAGCATACTATAGTTAAGTTTTTTATGTTGTCACCTTTCATTTTACAACAATTTAAAACACAAAAGTACGCACAGTACAGTAAAATCAAAGCCACTCTATCGACGGATTGATGACACTTTGAAAATCATTAAAAACAGTCGTTTTACATATTAATTAAAACAGTCATTTAACAAACTTTAATGTTTTAATCATAACACTAGTTCAAAAATTTCTTCTTTCCAGCATTAGGTGGCAGGTTTTGACACATTCTTTTAAACAAATATCTAATATCTTTTAAACAAAAAACTCATAAACCAAATAGCTAGCTACTAAAACTGATTATTCTTAACGCAGATGCATGATGATTACGTCACAATCATAATGGCCAATTTTATCATAATTCTTGTAGAACGTTAGGAAAATTTCTCTTGAGAATTGTTTCGACAATTCTTTTCAATTTTGCATACGTATACTTTTTGTGACAATGATTACAGATATATTGTTGACACAGATCCTGTACACCATTGTTTGTACATCTTTAGCCAACACACCGTTATCTGGAATTAGCATAATTACAATCAACAAAAACCTATTGAATGTGTTTTATTTGTAAGCAATGTAATATGAAATTTTTGTTCATCTGTCTGCTTATACAAGTCGTACAAGTAATTTCAGATCCACCAATTCCAGCTGAGACCGAAGGAATATTTTCTAAGGAACCAAAAGGTGGAAAGTGGAATCAAACTGAAAATTTTTCCTTGGATTGCGTTGTGGCAAATCCAGAGCGTTACAAAAAGTTTGAAGTAAGCATATTGTCATTAATTTGCTTTAGGTGCATGTCCTGATAGCTCATCATTGCTAGTGAGTGAAGTGAGTGAGTGAGTAAGCGAAGGCATGACGTAGCAAGAAAACATGTGAGTAAGTGAGCGAGTGGGTTAATGAGTGAAGGCTGGGTGAGTGCGTGTATGTGTGTTTGTGCGTAGCAAATAAGTAATAAGTGTGTACGTAAGTTTAAGTAATTGATTAATTAATTAATTGGGTAAGAAAGTAAATAAGTAAATAAGTAAGTAAGTAAGTAAGTAAGTAAGTAAGTAGGTAGGTAGGTAGGTAGGTAGGTAGGTAGGTAGGTGGTAGGTAGGTAGGTAGGTAGGTAGGTAGGTAAGTAAGTAAGTAAGTAAGTAAGTAAGTAAGTAAGTAAGTAAGTAAGTAAGTAAGTAAGTAAGTAAGTAAGTAAGTAAGTAAGTAAGTAAGTAAGTAAGTAAGTAAGTAAGTAAGTAAGTAAGTAAGTAAGTAAGTAAGTAAGTAAGTAAGTAAGTAAGTAAGTAAGTAAGTAAGTAAGTAAGTAAGTAAATAAGTAAGTAAGTACGTAAGTAAGTACGTAAGTAAGTAAGTAAATAAGTACATAAGTAAGTAAATAAATAAATAAGTAAGTAAGTAAATAAATAAGTAAGTAAATAAGTAAGTAATAAGTGAGTAAATAAGTAAGTAAGTAAATAAGTACGTAAGTAAGTAAGTAAGTAAATAAATAAATAATCAAGCAAATAAATAAGTCAGTAAACTGTGTTGCATTATGCATGTAATAGGTGCATCTTGCATGAAAGCAGAAATAAGACAACAAGGAAACAGCATTTTAAAAAAGGCTTAATAAATACCATCAATAGATGTACTATTAAAAAATGAGCATTATTAGTAATTTTAGAACTATACAACGTTAGTAAGTTTATTTAAAATCAGTAATGGAATTTGTTCCATATTAATTGTTCATTCTCTTTCTTAAATTTAATCTTCTATTATTCACATTGGGACTCTGAAAAAGAGGGAGCATATTGTTTTTGAAAGGAGAATTAATATTGTTGATGTATTTGTAGAGAAAAGGAGAGTTTGATAATCTCTGTGGGCTTCCAATAAGAGGATTTTCATGGATTTTCTAAAAGAGGTGGCAGAGTATTTATTTGTATTGTGAGATGATTTCAAAGAACGACCATAGTTTTGAAGTGTATTTAATTTGATGTAAGACACTCTTATCAATTTTTAGAAAGTATGGAGGCATATAGGTAATGGGGCAAAATAAGTGTTTTGTAAATTACAATTTTGATACCTGTCCTCTGATTCGTCAAGGGTACGAAGTACTTAATAGCATTTTTTTATAAATATTGTTGAAATGTTTTTCCCACGTAAGCATATTGTCCAACCTAACGCCTAAGAAAGCTGGACTAATACGAGTTGGGCCATGTATAGCTTACAGTTGTTGTTGTTGGCATCCTTCTGTCTCGGAAGACAATGGAGTGTGCGCCAAGAGAGTCAGTTATTGATCACATTGATGGAGCTGCAGCGTCGACTGTGGCTGAGCAATCCGATCCTTGAACCACTAGAGTGGCCTCTCCAGGGCAAGGTGTATGGAGATCCTGAGTTGCCGAAACAACAGGAACCCCCTCTCTTCCTCCCTGGTGTAGTCCAAAGGAAAGCGGAGCGATACGTTTGACACCAGGTTGGCTGCAGGAGCTGCCGGAGTCAGTGAGCATGCTGCACTGGTCCGCCTTTGGGGCTCCACTCCTGATTTGGAAGGTTTACTCCTCTACACATGGCCGTTGGGTCACTTGACCTCCTCCGCCCTCTAGCCGTTGGCTGCTTGTACAGCTCCTTCGCCTAGTGTCGAGATATAGCGTTGACATCCCGCAAGCCTACAGCACCTGGTATTCCTAGGTGATCACCCATCCAAGTACTAACCAGGCTCTACGTTGCTTAACTTCGGTGATCAGACGAGAACCGGTGTTTTCAACGTGATGTGGCCGTAGTTTACCGTATAAGCCAAAGTAGACCCCCTGTCAAGTTTGTGTGCATTTCAGGTTCAGTGGTATAAAAACGGGGCGGCTATAGGCATAGAACCTGAAAAAGTATAACAGGTGCTTCTTCTATGAAAGAAAAAATAAGACCAAATATCATCACACCATAGATCCTTTCCTGTCAGCTTACAGCACAAGTCAATATAAACCTGCCATCAAGTTTGTGTGCATTTCAGGTCAAGTGGTACAAAGATAACGTTAGTCTATCACTTAGATATTACAGTAGATATGAACGGGTTGACAAGAACTGTAATACTTCAGGAGAATGCAGTCTGAAGATTAATAATGCTGAACCATGGGACAGCGGGGAGTGGTTTTGTCAGATTGCTTGCATTGCCTTTGATGCGCCTGGAAAAGTTGAAACTCATAATTCCAGGAAAATCACCATTTTTATTCTACCTGGTAAGTTTTTCTGACATTTCTTTAAAATAATTTTACCACAATTTTACCTGGAAGCTTTACAAATTACCCAGAACAAAATTCTCAAACTAATATATCATGTAAGGTATGACCATCCCACAAATATAATTTATTTGTCTGTTAAAACTCTTAAAGTGAAAGAAATATATGACATGTATTGTCTTCATTTCATGTATCAGTATCATAATTCACTACTTCCACCAGCTTTTCAGTCATACTTTAGTCCAGTTTCAAATCAACATGATCATTACACAAGATATTCAGTCGGAAACTATGTACACCCTCTTCCAAAAACAAATATAATGAAACAGTCATCAAAATATAATGCTTTTAAAATATGGTCATCAATTCCGCGTGAAATGAAAACTCTTAATCTTTATCAATTTAAAAAAGCATCAAAGAATTACCTACTACAACTGTATAATTAACTCAAAATTTTACTCATCCTGATCTTAAGTTACTAAAAAAACTTATTTTGTTCTAATGTACGCTATAACTGATGAAAATGTAATGTTAATTGTTAATTGTCTTATCTGGAGGAGGACTCGAAAGCTCAATGCTCCTTCCTCCTCTTCACAGTAACTCGCATAGTTTATTTTTTTTCAATGTTATATCAATTTATATGTATGTTTGAGTTGCTGTGGAATAAATTCATAATTCAATTCACATACACTTAATTGACGGTACTCTAATAATGAGTCTTTAGAAAGAAAGAAAAATGATGGATTAAACAGTGTTGAGCCTTCGTTGTCCAAAAAAGGAACCGTAGATTTAGTCTGAAACGTGATATCTGATAAACTTAAAGGAAGACAGGATGAGTTTTCATATACTACCCCATTTTCAAGTCCGATAACAAGTCCACACTTTAACACAATTTATACTGCAAAAGCATTTCTGACAATTAAATAATGTTTGTTAATGGAAGGGACAAGTCACTTAGCATGTTGGGTTTATTTTACTGTCACCACTAAATTCATAAAAATATAACAACGAAATTTGTAGAAAAACTGTCTATAAATCAGTAATGGCGGCAACCCAAAATGCACTGGGTCACAACTTTACATCCTACATTTATCTGTTTAAATTAGGGGTGAGCATCGAACGTTCGAGTTCGAACGCTCGATTCGAATCAAAAACTATAGATTCGAATAATTCAGCACTTCAGTCGCATACGTTCTTTATCACTAAAACGATTAAAACATCATGCAATTAGCATAATTTATCTCTGATTTCTGCACACAATTTTAAACAAATTACTAGTCGTTTTATTGCAGAACAAAATCTAGTGATATGCATGATCTTTGTAAGACAAATGTTTGCTGGTGGTTCGAAAACTTGTTCGAAAATCTTTCGATATCAATTCGAATTCGGTTAGAATTCGAAATACTGAAGTTCGGTTCGATTTGAATTCGAAAGTCACAAATTCGGTTCGATTCGAATTCGCTTTCTGGTAGAGAATGCTCACCCCTAGTTTAAATTCGTTCTTTTTGCTTTGCAGATACAAAACTATACTTTGAGAAAGAGCCCGAGGACGTTGCTAGTTTTTCAGGAAATGATGTTGAGATTGCGTGTGTAATAAAAAGCGAACATAGAAGAAGACGCTACAGTATTCGTTGGTATCATAATGAACACCATATTAGCATAGATGCAGGTAATAACATTACCTTTGTTGATAGTAGTGCGAGTCTCGATCGTGGAGATTGGAGCATAAAGATTCGAAATGTAAATGTATTACAGCATGACGGATTTTATCAATGCCAGTACGCTGCATTTCAATGGCCGCCTATACCCTCACGTAAAGCACGAGTGAGTGTCATTGGTAAGTGTGTAGATTTAACGTATCATCAATTTGTGTATAACTGATAAAACATTAGTAACAGAGCAAGCATTTTAACATTTGTGGAAATTGTAATTGTATATTTTTAGGTGCTGCCATCTATGAACTAATCCTTTTACATTTTACTAGCTAAACTCACCCCTAGTATAATTGTACGGTCCAGTGAATGCATATTTGCTGGATCTCTCCCTATTTTACAGTAAAGGTTTTTGTAAAGCCAAGTTTGCATAATCACCTATACCTATATATACTGACTGGATTTACTTTCTAGTCCCTGTCTAACTCTCACTCTCAGTGCAGTGCAGCAGTTGTGCTAATCATGTTAGTATCTAACTCTCAGTGTTCAGTGCAGGACACTCTTGTTCTCAGTGTTCAGTGTAGCAGTCATTCTACATCTGTGTATGTAGTCTAATAAACGCTTTTCAGTTTTGTGCAAATATGTAGTATAGTTGCTTATTCTTGTTCTACAAAGTGAGTTATCTACAACTTCAAACACGTGCATTGTATAGTACATTCCTTATGTAGTGTCCATAAACCTCACAAGGTCCAATTCATCCAGTGCTCACACTGTTAATAATGACCAGGCTCTCAATGAGCATCACCAATGTTATGCTGCTGGCACAACTACCCAAATTAGCATCCAATGTTACCTGAAACGTTCTTGTCCGGCCGTATCCCACAGCTGGAGCTTGACGCGGATTCCCGGCCTCACCTCCACCAGCCTGGTGTAGAAATCCACTCCCACCGTCGGATCAGACTGGGGGCTGAACCGACCTTCGCAGCATTGTTAACTTCTAAATCTGTTCGTATTTATGAAAACGTTCCTGCATAGTCTGCTTGCCTGTTTGCGTCTGTGTCTTGTGAACGTACACCACTTGTAAAGAGCAACTTCCTGTGAATGCTCTGCAGGCGTGAGATTATAATACTTAAGAGTTAGGAGTCACTGTCCGTACCACCAGAGGTATGCTAGAGCTGTTACTCTAGCCAATCAGATGTGTATTGAGAAGCGTCTTATATTACTGAGCCTAAGGGCCAAACAACAGCAACTTAGAAGTAGTGCCCGACTCCATGGTGACGCGGCAGCAGAGGACATTACTATGGTGACAAGTCAGCAGAGGCTCGTTGCTAGGTGTTACTAAGAATAGATATAAAACTTTAGATGTGTGACATAAGAACTGCAGTGATGATGTAAAAAGCACTTGATAAACATGTCTGCTGAAGCAACTATTACTGTATGGCTACTTGGAGAAACTAAATTATTTATAAATTTCAGTCTAGCAGCTGCAATGCTGTTTACCATGGCAAAATATTCAGACACTTTAAAGTAAGAATTTTGTGAACATTTATGTATTTCGTCTAGAACTGGCAAGAAATTACAAAAATTCTCCCCAATCCGGCATTAATGACCATATTTTTGCCTCTGGCCACAAAGCCGATTTTAATAATTTCGGCATTACAAACAGAGCTACAAATAACTGGGACTTATTAATAAAAGAAAGTTTAGCTAAGTAACCTAATAAGCCTTCTGTTAAGGTACAAAGCAGTTCAATTCCTTTAAGTTTATTTTCAAACACTTGGCTATTTGTTACTCCATCAATTTCTTTTTACTGGCCAGCTTATTCATAACTGTTGTTGAGATCCACTAGAATTAAATAGAATATTGTAGAGTGCTCTCTAGTATAGTAGAACGATCTTCTTACCTTGTAGAAGTTTCTAGAACTTTCTATTTCTAGATTATTCCTTGGCACTGATATATAAGGCAGAGCTAGTCACTGGAGTTTATTCCCTTGTATCCTCGTATTCTCAGATACGCTTTCACGTTTCCAGAGTTTCACACTGTATACATTTCGCGTTCCTTCATACTTTTGTGTTGTACAATTCTCTCATAATAAACTAGTTTAATTTGACGAAGTGTTTTCTGGTTTTCTCTACGAGCCTTCAGAGAGAGACAAAACACAACAATAACCTATTTGGCTTCTGTTAAATACATTAATAGTGCACAATGATCAATACTGCAGGTTCTGTCTATATAAACTGGTTGTACGTTTTTATAATTATTTATCACAGCAGTAGCTCTTTCGAAACGTTTGACATGATTTTAACTATGTAAATTAAAAGTTTTAATAAAGTTGTTTTAACTATAAATGTTTTGTTTTAAATGTAGAAGGTAGTTTTGTAGAAGATATAAACAGAAGTCCGGGAAATATTTGTGTTGTACTATGCTAGATTTGCAGCACAAATGTCATGGTTTATTGATAGTGTACATTGTAGTTCCAGCCTCAGTCAGGATTCTACTGAATGGTAGACCATACCGGAAGGACACGGTTATAGTTGAAGCTGAAGATAGCTCTAACCAACTCAAATGTGAAGCCAAAAGCAAGTGCAGGGTGGCGCCATCTATCAGCTGGTTTATTGGTAATGTTGTTTAATCATTGACTTCGGAGATTTTAGTGTTTATTCGTTTTTTACATCGATTTAATTCATGTTTTACCACTCTTCAGGAATGGCTCCTGTTTCAAACATTCTGTTAAACATTAATGTCATGACTTTTTTCAAGTCATCACCTGCCATTAACATTTTATTTCTTCATTGATTCTTATCTGGTATTTTCTTTTTCTTTAATTCTTTAATTTCATTTCTAATCTCTTGTTGTTCTGTTATTTTCTACTACTTTTCTCTACTATTTTCTCCAGCATATCCTCCAATTTTTTCTTTTTCATTTTCTCTTTAAATTACTAAAGTATCTAAGCCTGTGATTCGGTTTTTATTCCCTCCTTACCTTATTCATTTGGTTATAATATCTTTCTTGGTTGTGTTGTTTAATCATTGTCTTCGGAGATTTTAGTGTTTATTCGGCCGAAATAGTTTCCCTCGGACTACCACGTATTCATTAGAAGTGAGTGGCCATTCTCTATCAGAAAGCGAACTTGCATCGAATCGAATATTGACATTCGACCTCGAATCAAGCTGATTTTCAGGCCTTCTAGTCTGAATCGAATTCGAATTCAGTTTTGAAGTTTTTCGAATGAATTTTCGGATCATTCATAAAAAGCAGGTTCGCAAAGGTCACGCGTATTGCTCGATTTTGTTCTGCAATAAAAACAGCAGTAATCTGCTTAAAACTGCGCACAGAATTTGTGCTGATTGCATGATCTTTCAATCGTTTTAATGATAAACAACATAATAGTTGAACTGGTGAAATATTCGAATCCATAATTTTCGATTCGTCGCGAAAATCATTTCAAAAAGAATTCGAACATTCGATACTCACCTGTAATCATCATTATTGCCACTGTCACATGATCAGTATCATCACTACCATGCAGCTAATAAATCTTCACCATAGAGCAGAGTCATAACATTTTCACTACTACAACTGCTATCAGCAGTATTTAATGGTTTGCTTGAAAAGGCCCTCGATGGTTTATCACTGTTCTATCACTGACAAAAAGGATTTGTTTTACAGATTTTCCACTCATTGTAAAAAGGTGAAACTGCAAAGAACAAGAAAAAAGAAACATGAAACAAAAATAAATCAATAACAGACGTGCAAAAAATAGAAAAAGTAACAAGCATTAGCAAACTAACAAGCATACCGAAGCAGAATTACTAATAAATAAACTTCCTGACATATCACAAATCAACATTCACGCCTACACAAAAACACGCATATGCATCTACAGTTGCAAAAATCAATAATTAGGCATCACTGTAACACTATCAGAAACTGTTAAGCTGACAAATAAATTACTGCAAGCTCTGCATAAAAATGAAGAAACATATGACCTTACAAACGTTTGAGGATCTGTAGAAAAAACTTCAAGCCAGTCTTCAGAAATCAACAGAGACATACTGATTTTACAACAGTGGCATACTGACCACACAACTACTTTGCCACTAAAACAGGATTTTTTCCTATTCTAAGGTTATCTAACCTCTCATACAAGAGGGGCCAAGCATGTCAAACAAACTACAGGTAATGTAAAAATGAATAATGACGCTCTAGAATCAACACACCTGGCTTCGCTGTACCCATGCTAGCCTGAGAGATAACATAGCTTATCTTCTCACCTGTTGTCATCTTTATTTTGCAGGTTCAACTTCCATGAATGCTCGTTCAAAAATTATTCCAGATCCAAATACTAATTTTACCGATGTTGTGAGCACAATGGACGATTATTCACTTAAACCTGAAGACACTGGAAAGCAGCTGACCTGTCAAGTTTTTATACATGATATCTTGGGAAAGCAGTTTATTAATAAAACTCTGATTGTCCAATGTACGTTAACCTACCATTTCATGTTATTTTTTTTCTCAGTAAAATTATTCATTCCAGAGTCCCTGTTGTTGCAAGATTGGTGTCTTTCATGTCATAAATAACTTTGTGATTTCAGTAGCAATCTGCAATGCACAATATATAACACTGAAATCTCTCTCTCTCTCTCTCTCTCTCTCTCTCTCTCTCTCTCTCTCTCTCTCTCTCTCTCTCTCTCTCTCTCTCTCTCTCTCTCTCTCTCTCTCTCTCTTCTGTCTCATTCCCTCATCTCTTCCCCCTCTCTGTCTCTTCTCTCTCTCGCTCCCTCTCTCCCGTCCCCTCCCTCTCTCTTTTCCCCTCTCTCCTCTCTCTTGCTCCGTCCCTTGTCTCTCCCCCTCTCTCTTCTGACTCCCGCTCTCTCTCTCTCTCTCTCTCTCTCTCTCTCTCTCTCTCTCTCTCTCTCTCTCTCTCTCTCTCTCTCTCTCTCTCTCTCTCTCTCTCTCTCTCTCTCTCTCTCTCTCTCTCTCTCTCTCTCTCTCTCTCTCTCTCTCTCTCTCTCTCTCTCTCTCTCTCTCTCTCTCTCTCTCTCTCTCTCTCTCTCTCTCTCTCTGTCTCTCTCTCTCTCTCTCTCTCTCTCTCTCTCTCTCTCTCTCTCTCTCTCTCTCTCTCTCTCTCTCTCTCTCTCTCTCTCTCTCTCTCTCTCTCTCTCTCTCTCTCTCTCTCTCTCTCTCTCTCTCTCTCTCTCTCTCTCTCTCTCTCTCTCTCTCTCTCTCTCTCTCTCTCTCTCTCTCTCTCTCTCTCTTCTCTCTCTCTCTCTCTGTCTGTCTGTCTGAACATATATATAGAAGACTTGCTCTCTGTTATTGACATAGATATTACACCAGTTACCACGAAACTGGCACATGGAAATGGTACCAACATTACAGTTGGCAGTGACTTTGAGCTCCTTTGTAATGCAGCTGGGAATCCAGAGCCCTCTTATCAATGGACTGGACCCAATTTACCAAGTGATCGTACTGGTCAAAAAGTCATGAAGAAAAATGCTGCATTAGTTGATGGAGGGACTTACACTTGTACAGTTAAGAATGCAGTTGGAGAGAGAAGGGGCAGTGTAACTGTAAAAATTGTAAAAGGTGGTGACAAAGAAGGGAGTGGTAACAAGAATATTGGCAAGAATGGGGGATCTGGAGGTGGTAAGAATGGTGACAAGAATATTGGCAAGAATGGGGGATCTGGAGGTGGTAATAATGGTGGCAAGAATGGGGGATCTGGAGGTGGTAGTAAAGGTAAGTTTTTAGTATTCACTAGGATTCAGTGATATATCTGTTACGTACCCGAAAAAATAAGTTTTGCAAAAAGGATAAAAAGATATGAGCAGTTTAACTCCTCCAGGACCGCACAACTCAAAATAGGTCTTAAATAATCGTACATTGATATTTACTAACCGTCATTTTTTACTAATGTCTAATGTATCACTGTAGTAAAACTTTAGTATACTAAAAACTAAGTATAGTCTATTCTTACTGTAAATGTTCTTGTAAATAGTGTATAAAGTCTGTTGTGGTGAGGATCTTAAATCATGTTGTACAAACTGTCTGATCCAATCCTAAATAAATTATGTTTAAACTAAACTAAATAGGTCTTATAAGACCTACGACTTTTCCGATACTGTATGAGCACAGACATAACCAAGTGATTACAAATTAGGCACTGTTCTATTCAAGAGAATCTCGGCTGTCCAATCATGCTATTTGTTTAAGCATTTATAATTGATAAAAAAATTTGCTTGGATAAAATTAAGAAAAATATGCCCTTTTCAGATTCTCCAACTTAGCGTATCAAGTAGCTTAGTCTGGTGTACACGTGCTTGTTACAGCCCAAGAGATTGCTGTTCAGAAATCCAGGAAAAGCCAACCAATTAACCAAGAATAAATTAAAATCGGTTCATCTTTTAACAGGAATTTCTCCTTAAAAGTAGATTAAACTTGAGGCCAAAGTGTACTAGGGTGTTGGGCCTAGATAGTTGAAATTTTCTGCATTAGCCAATTTCACACAAGTGACTCTGTACATTGTTACAGTGCAAACACTGCAGTTGCTGAAAGATTTTCTCAATTTTATCATCAAAAATCGATTTTTCATTTGTCTAAAGTAAGCAAATGCATTTCGTGTATAATTTTGCATGAAGATCCATTGTGTGAGGAGTACAAACGTAAAAAAATATTCCGTGTAATGTAATCGCTGCTTCGTGAGATCAGTTTTTCATGAACCCATGCAAATTGTAGTAAACGATTACAGTCCTGAAGGAGTTAAACTAAGCAACGGTGATATAGAAAACCTATAAAAGTCTATGAATACTATCATTTAGTTATGTATGGATTATTTTGTTAGATTCATTATTTCTTACGTTTTGTTCATGTTTAAATGTTCTTACTGTGTATTAAGCACCTGAATCAAATTGCATAAGTTTCTTAATCTCGTTCTTGCCTGAAAGCCTTTTATAATTATTTTACTAATAAAAAGTAATTATTTTAGTAATAAAAAGTACTAAGCAAATAAATTGTATAACATTAAAGTAAAATGTCCCCCAATTATGTATGTATCATGTAGGTCGCAAAACGAAATCGCCAAAAATTGACTATTCTGATTTTATTGACTTCTTAGTGCTATAGTCTTTTTTCTTCTTCAAAGTCTCATTCCATCTATTGTAGACATTGAGTCATCACCATTTACTAGAGTATTCCACCCACTTCTATCTGCAGCTAACAGCATAAGTTCTTCTACTCCTAACTTTATTAATAAAAGGTATAAATCGATTAAAATGAATTTATTCATTCATCGCAGCCGATATCTGTATCTGTTTCCATTTGGAAAATGCTGTTACCTTATAACCAGCAAATACCAGTGATACAAAAAATTTTGTGTATATTATTGTAACATTAGTTACAATGTTACTCTAATCACAAAACAGAATTCATGATACTGTCACCCTCATTAAATACTAATGATGCATCATCAACCACTTTGACAATAGATAATGCTGTAATCAAACAAACTAACAATGTTAAATTCCTGGGCATACAAGTAGACAATAATCTTTCATGGGATGATCACTTTAATAACATATACACAAAAATGGCATCTAGCACATCATATCTCCGACAAGTTAAAGGGCAACTAACAAAGGAAACTAAAACACTAATATATAAAACTTTAGTTCTACCACACTTCTTATATGGATGTACGCTACTTCAAAAAACCAAAAGAGAAAATTACTTAAAATTAAATCTCCTTCAAAACTATGCGTTGAGATTGATAGCTGGGTACTCATACAAACACAAGGCAGGTAGACAAAAATTCAAAGCTTCAACAACTAACCTGAGAAAAACTTTAAAATTCCCAATCATTGAAGCACACAAAGAATATTTTACTCTGCTTTTTATATTTAAATACATTAACAACATCAGCAAACCATTCCAGAATAACAGATTTACCTTTTTTCCAAATCCTATCGTTAATTCCAGAACAAGCAATCTAAAACAAATTAGGACAAATACCCACTATGGAACGAACTCTGTAATCAAACAAGCAATTTTACTTTGGAATTCTCTACCATTACAGGTTAAACAAATCAAGTCCCTATCAGCATTTAAAACAAAATTAAAATCACTAATATTAACCAGATATGAAATACCATCACACCAGTACGACAACATACACACTAATTCCGAATTCATATACCCACGGCCATATTAATTAAATCATAGTTTTTTTTTATATTTTTTTGTGTATAGTTGTAAATATGTTTGATTTTATTCGTCATTACTGCACAGTAGTTTAGATTGCACTGACGCATTTGCCTTCAGCAGTGTAAGTTTTTATTAACTAACACTGATTGATTATCTCTATAAAGTTTTTATCAGTGATTATCAATGTTTTTAATGGCAAATAAAGATTATTATATATATATATATATTAATTTTGCTAATGAATCACTTATATTTTTATTATTACCCCCCCCCCCCACCATAGCCCATTTATTACATCATTTACTTCATCCTTCATTACATTGATTTATCTACAGAAGCACGCATAACTATAATCATTTTTTCATTATGGTGAGTAAGGTGAGTGTGTTAATGACTGTATGGTCATACACTCACCTCGCACTAAAATCATTTTATTTGAAGTTTATTAATGTGTATGATATTGTATTTTGAAGTGTGAAAATAAATTCATAGTTCATAGTAAAGATAGATTTGTTTGAAGTTGTTGGACATCTTTATTTATTTGAGCTATCCAAGTAGTTTTTTGGTTTGCCAGCTGGTCTTCTTGCAAGGTTTTAAGGCTTCTTTTAAGGCGCTTCTTATTGGTGCTTTACTTGGTGATCCTAGAAGATGTCCTAACCATCTTAATCTACCGTCTAAAGCATGAAAATCCTATACAGGGCGGTAGAGTTTGTTTTATTCATAAATTGTAACACATAACACGTATGCTGTTAGTCGCAAAACGTCCACGTGGGGACTCGCGGCAAAAAGAGAGCCGGATGACCAGGAGCTGAGTGTGGTTAGGGCACCTGCGCACCCTAATCCAGCCCTCCTTCTAGCTCTTAGTAAAATTGTCGGTTCCAGTAGGGTCCTCTCTATTACTAAGCAAACTTTTGTTTTGACTGTTGTATTGCCCCAAGGCATTTGGTAAAACAAAGCTTGCTTATAGGCAACTATAATAAATATTATGTTCTTGATTTCGTTTCAGAGGAGCGAGGTGGTAGCAACTTTTTGCAAAACTTCTCTTTTGGGCGAACCATCATTGTGGTCTCTTTCGTAACTTTTATTAGTTAATTGAGACTATACACCCTTGGTGACTGCGTGTCTTTTTTATCTAAGGCTGTAGGTCTAATATTGACTGAGCACTGGGGCCTATATGCTTACATTTTCATATTTTTTGTGTCTTGCAAATGTATCTGTGATGTAAAAAATAAAATTTTATTTATATATTATTAATAATCACAAATAATTTATTATGGTTTTTAATCAGCATGTCCTCTTGCATTTCACATACATGATGATGCCTGCATGCGAGGCAAGGCAGGTAAATGGTGATCACTGGTTAAAAACATCAATATTGTAACGTCTTGGCAACATTTGTAACTTTGTTAGAAACTTTATAGAACATTTAACATAAACGTTTCTTGCTTATTAATCTGTTTATTCACAAAGACTGCTGCCATGATAAGTCTAGAGAATGTAACGCCTCGTGGCTTGCCCGCTAAAACAGTGAGGGGAAACCTTAGTGAGCACAAACATTAAAATGTAAACCATAGATAACAACACGTCACAAATGTTGTATAATTCAAATTAATAAAAGTTCAGTTTGTTCTTTTATCATGTGAGCTGCTGTTGTGGAGATCGCTGGCATCCATTACAGTTAAATAGAACATTGTAGAATGTTCGGTTAGAATAATAGTCTTGTGGTGTAGAGTGTTCTGGAAAGAAACTTCTAGAAAATTCTTGGGCACGCTTCATAAGGCGAAGCAGGCAGCTGACAGGAGACACACAGATTTACACGGACGCCACTTACACATTCTTTTGTATACTTGCATTTTCAGATACACTCAAACGTTTTCCAGATTTTCAAGTTTAGTGTTATCATTTCGTGTTCCTTAATACTTTTGTGTTGTAGAATTCTCGCTTAATAAACTAGTTTAATTTGACGAAGTGTTTTCTGATTTTCTCTACGAGCCTTGCGAGAGAAACAAAACACATCAAATGTTCGAATTTTTTAGATGAATTCGATTCGAACATAAAATTATTTCAAATAATTCGATCACATACGTTCTTTGTCATTAAAATATTTGAAACATCATGCAATCAGCTAAATGTAGTTGTGATTTCTGTACGCAGTTTTTGAATAAGTTATTGCTGTTTTTACTCCAGAACAAGATCAACTAATTAGCATGATCTTTGTGAGACCATTTTTAATTATTATGCTTTGAAAATTTATTCAAAAGTCTTAAAAGTGAATTCTCAATTTGATTCCAATCCCGAGTCGAAGTTCGGTTTGATTCGAGTTGAATTTCAAAAATTCGATTCGATTCGAATTCGCTTTTTGGCAGAATATGCCCACTCCTAGTGTTCACTGTGATTTAACACCAATAGTATGGTGCATAGTGTGTACGGTGATCACACAGCACCATCTCTACCAAGTAAAACTGGCAGGCACTCTCCTGTAGGTGCGTGGCACAGCACAGTATCATTTTTTTCATTTATTTATTCTCAGCATTGTACATTTGTTTGCACAAGGTCTTGGACTTGCACTTCTCTTTTGTTTAAATGAATTGAATCTTCACACACAAATAGATGCTCCGTTGTGTCTTTTTCCTTCCTACCCAAGAGACACATATTTTCATATTTGTTCGATCCTTTGTAATTATTCTTTACTTCTACCATATTTAATCTAATTTTCATCGCAGCATATGCCAGCTGGGCTCCCCATTTCCCTATAATGATACTGGTTTCCAAAAGTTGCCATCTTCAGGAACCTTAATTTCTTGGACTTCTATTTTTTCTTCTTCGCACTGCAAATTGCTGATATTATTTTTCATGATTTTTTATTTCTCTTAATCAACATACAATTTAGTTGTGTTCGTTAAACATATTCCCCTTCTATTCTGCATTTCCCTTTTTGAACCCCGCCCTTTATTACATCGATTTAATTCTTGTTTTACCACTCCTCAAGAATAGCTCCTGTTTCAAACATTCTGTTAAACATTAATGTTATGACCTTTTTCAAATCATCACCATCCATTAACATTTTATTTCTTCATTGATGCTTATCTGGTATTTTCTTTTTCTTTAATCCTTCAATTTCATTTCTGATCTCTTGTTGTTCTGTTATTTTCTCTACTTGGTTCTTTTCTCCTCTTTCCAGCAATTTCAACTTCTCATTTATGTGCACTACAGCCATTTTTTCTTCATTGTTCTGGCTTCGTTTGGTTTTAGCAAGTTTTCATAGTGTTTCTGAAAGACAATTAGAAGAATATCATCAGCCTTTTCTATAAATCATTTTCATTGTACATGCCCATCATATCCTCCTTTTTTTTCTTTTTCATGTTCTCTTTAAATTACCAAAATGAATTAGCATCTAAGCCTGTGATTCGCTTTTTATTCCTGTATTATTCATTTGGTTATAATATCTTTCTTGGTTGTGTTGATATAATATTTTCTTCTAACCTCTTTTCTCTAACATACAAAACTTTGCACTTTCTTTCGTCACTAGTATTTCTTAACTCTCTTCTTACATCTCTTTTTTGTTTCAACAAAATTCTACTAGATTTTGTTTGTTTTCTTGTGTTTTTTCTTATCGTCTTCCGAAAGCATGTTGTGCTGCTATATTGTGACGCCCGCGTAGAAGTCGGGCGTAATTACTTGTGTTAAGGATGATGTGAACACGTTAGATTTCCCACGTTGCTAGAAGGCTTACACATGTAAAAATCTAAGTACGTATGTGCACTTCAAAATATTCTTTTAGTTACTTCTACTTTACATGTCATGCTGAATGTATGATATAAATTTAAGTACCGAGGTCTGATAATACTTTTCGTGAAGTCATATTTATTTTGTGTATATTCAATTTAATCTATCCTGGAGAGTGTTCTATTATTGCTTCAAATTCGGAAATAATTGAAAAGACATCTGGTCAATTAGTTCAATTCACTTTATTTTTCTCCACAGAAAGCAACAATTTCTGTAATTTTATAACGGAAAATAAAATTATATAATGGAGAAGGGGCAGCGAAGGGACGATACGGTCATCAGGTCAGCTGCCTATAAAAAATAATAGCTTGTTGCAACAGTTTACTTTATATAAGGAATTTACAGTTGTTTTAAAATGAACGGAAATTATGCAAACAAATAGTAATTGCACAAAATACATGACAAAAAGAAAATTAAGCGAAACTCATAAATACATACACGAAAAACATAAATAAAGAACTTGGGCAAAAAAACAAAGTCATAATCGAAACCAAACTAAAACCTAGCAAAATGAAGAACAATTTGTTGGACTAATGTAAACAAAAATCAAAAATATGACTGAAGAAAGTTAATGATTCTGTTGTCTGATACATGTGCGGTCCTTACATTTAATCTAAAAAGTGTGGTAAACAGACAGACATCTGTATAGGAGCAGCTAGTTCGACATGTACAAATGTTATTGGCTATAAAAAAATATTGTAATTAATGATTAAAATAATGTACTAATATAATACATTGCTAGAACTACATGCTGTACTAGTTACTCCTAGTACAGCTCCTAGTTTGTGTACTTTCAATTCAATTCTTTTTATTAACTCTGGAAGAATCATCACATTACTGCATGAACAATACATACAATATTATTACAGCTAATGAGAAGGGCAGCACAGAACCCGTAGGTTATCTAGTCAGCCATCCTTGAATAAAATTAATTTTGGCATTGTTTCCCATTCAAATTTATATTGGCTATTAAATGATTGCAAGCGTAATACTGTAGAACGTAGTAAAAATAATTTAAATAACAAAAATTTACAATTCTGAACTAAATCATGCAAAGCAAGAAAAAGAAAGATAACTTAAAATTTAACTTAACAGAAAATGCATAATTTGAACATTAACTTCAGTATTAGGCAAAAACAAAAACAATAGATTGATCAACAATAGAATATGTGTATTTGCAAACCAAAATCATCCATAAGTCGGCATAGTTAAAACTACGTTATGATGCTTCAAAGTACAAAGCACCAAAAATTTGGTCAGTTGACGATTTTTCATGAAAACAAATATTAACTATATCGGACTTTTATATTCTAGCATCAGATTATCAGGAACATGTCCAAACAATACTAAAAATCTAATTTTATAACTCCTTACCCACTTTTCTGTCTAGAAGATAGTACTGCAATTGTAATAAAGCATGTATCATGTAACTCTGATTGTAGCTTTTTCTGTTAACAAGACCAGATCTTCGTCAGGAAGAGCCATCTACTGGATCTAAACGTGACTTCAATTTGCTCTTATAAAATCCATAGCAACCACACTTTCGTACGGTTGCTAAGTGTTTTGTAGAAACGTGACAAAAACAATGGCCAACTTTAACAGCGATTTTCTCAAGATTACGTTTTTCAGTGTGCAGCCTGCACCTCAACTTCAACGTTGATTATCTCAGCTTAAAAATAACAAAGAGTGATGAACTTGGTATCAAAATGATCCTCATAAAATGGGGATTCAGGATATTTGAATAACTAGAAAAGCTTAATAGCAAGCAAAACCAAAACTGTGCCAACTTTGATTCTTTAATAGATTTTTTTAAGCAATTAGATCTAAGGAATTTAGGGAATCTAGTATATTTCTGTGCTATAGTATGTTTCAATTATACGAAATCACTAGTAACATGAAGATTTGGGTAGCATTGACCCGTATCTTCACAATAGGTGGTTACTCTACTTTATAGCATTTATTCTTAATTTCAGCACATGGGCACCCTCTGCTAAAATCAATTACATATTAAAAACTGCTACGGGTTGTGCAATTAATTCCAAAAATGAGACGGAAGGATGGAGGCTTTGGAGAGCCTTCAGTCAAGTACAGGAAGATCTACAGCCACGACGATGGATTCATTGATTTGCAGGTGTATAAACTGTATTTTATTTTAATATTTCATTGTACAACTCCTTATGGTCGTACATCTACGATGGATTCATTGATTTGCAGGTGTATAAACTGTATTTTATTTTAATATTTCCTTGTACAACTCCTTATGGTCGTACATCTACGATGGATTCATTGATTTGCAGGTGTATAAACTGTATTTTATTTTAATATTTCCTTGTACAACTCCTTATGGTCGTACATCTACTTCCACATTCTGCTGGTGCATATTTTCACATCTTACAAAATGTCAAAAAGAGTAGAACTGCTTTAATTTAATATCATTTCTTACTATTATGTTGTGTTAAAATTTCGAAAAACCTGTATAGGTTGTCCCATAAATAACAACACACTTCACTTTGCTTTTAAATTTTTGTCTAAACTCGGCAAGCTCTTATGCAAAATCAAAAGAGATGTTGGGCAATTTTTTTATGTATTCTCTGATTGAAATCCCGTTGTTATGGTGAAGAGAGTAACGTTAGAAATGAGATATTTTAAATTCAACCCATTTAAATTTTAAACTTAATCTAGTGACTCTCTGGACACCTGTATGACATTGAATTTTAAATTTTAAACTTAATCTAGTGACTCTCTGGACACCTGTATGACATTGAATTTTAAATTTTAAACTTAATCTAGTGACTCTCTGGACACCTGTATGACATTGAAATTTGAATTTTAAACTTAATCTAGTGACTCTCTGGACACCTGTATGACATTGAAATTTGAATTTTAAACTTAATCTAGTGACTTTCTGGACACCTGTATGACATTGAAATTTGAATTTTAAACTTAATCTAGTGACTCTCTGGACACCTGTATGACATTGAAATTTAAATTTTAAACTTAATCTAGTGACTCTCTGGACACCTGTGTGACATTGAATTTTAAATTTTAAACTTAATCTAGTGACTCTCTGGACACCTGTATGACATTGAAATTTGAATTTTAAACTTAATCTAGTGACTCTCTGGACACCTGTGTGACATTGAAATTTGAATTTTAAACTTAATCTAGTGACTTTCTGGACACCTGTATGACATTGAAATTTGAATTTTAAACTTAATCTAGTGACTCTCTGGACACCTGTATGACATTGAAATTTGAATTTTAAACTTAATCTAGTGACTCTCTGGACACCTGTGTGACATTGAATTTTAAATTTTAAACTTAATCTAGTGACTCTCTGGACACCTGTATGGTCATTAGTCACAAAGTACCAGACAAAACAAATATAAGTACAAGATGGTGTGCGTGAAATACTGAAGACCTACATTATGATGCGGAACAATAAAAGTTAGTTGGTTCTAATGGCAGACTCTGGTTGAGCCGTTTAGTGTTTTGGCCTAACATTTAATCATCACAATACAGTACGTAACTATGGCCATATCACGTTGAAAACACCGGTTCTCGTCTGATCACCGAAGTTAAGCAACATAGAGTCTGGTTAGTACTTGGATGGGTGACCGCCTAGGAATACCAGGTGCCGTAGGCTTGCGGGATGCTCACGCTGTATCTCGACACTAGGCGGAGAAGCTGCACAAGCAACCAATGGCTAGAGGGCGGAGGAGGTCAAGTGACCCAACGGCCATGTGTAGAGGAGTAAACCTTGCAAATCAGGAGTGGAGCCCCGAAGGCGGACCAGTGCAGCATGCTCACTGACTCCGGCAGCTCCTGCAGCCAACCTGGTGCCAAACGTATCGCTCTGCTTTCCTTTGGACTACGCCAGGGAGGAAGAGAGGGGGTTCCTGCTGTCTGGGCAACTCAGGATCTCCATACACCTTGCCCAGGCGTGCGCCCTGGAGACGTTCAAGGATCGGGTTGCTCAGCCACAGTCGACACTGCAGCTCCATCAATATGATCAATAACTGACTCTCTTGGGGCACACTCCATTGTCTTCCAAGACAGAAGGATGCCAACCAACAATTTTGGACGGCTTCTATCCCATTCATTTAGCTAATTTACATTTCTATTACAGTATGAGAAGCCACCATCCAGGATCCCGTACAAAGCCATAACTCTTGCAGTTATTTTGTTTTTAATGGGTTGTATTCTCATCATCATCGGTGCCTTACTTCTCACGGGTTACATTGATGCAAAAGTAAGTATGGCAGATGCTTCGGTGTGAAATAAAGAATGCTCTAAAACAGTGGTTTCCAAACTTTCTCGGACCGCTACCCAAATCGGGAAACCCGGTCGTGTCCATTACCCCCCCCCCCCACCTAGTACTACTTCTCCAACTCAAAAAGTAAACACACGTATATGCCACAAGCAAGCAAAATTATTTATGTTTGCTCGTGACATAAATAAATTTCCAGGTGTTGTTGTTGTAGGCAGTCTCTTCAAGAAGAAAACTACGTAAAATGCATTCCGAGCGAAGTTTTAAAAATTTTCGGAGGGGTGCCCGTTACCCCCCAAAAAACCATATTACCCCCGGGGGGTAATTTACCCCTATTTTGGGAACCACTGCTCTAAAATATTGAAAACTACAATAGCTTTTTGGATTCGTGTGGGAGGAGTAATTAATTTAGCTGATTACTGCAGTAACCGTTTAGTCGGCGTTGCCTAGTTTCTGTTACTAAGCATTCACCGTGACCACTCAGCTATGTTTTGCACTTGATATTATGTATATTGTTTAATGGCAGTAACTCGGGTTAAAAAGTTTACCATCCTACCTTACAATGGCCATTGTACATTTAATTGTTAATAAAAATCTCTGTGACAATTTTTTTATTTTTTTTAGTACGGTGATAGAACTTGGCCCGTGTTGATACTGGGATCCGTTCTGTTTCTGCCCGGTTTTTACCACGTAAGAATTGCCTACTATGCCTATCAAGGTTATGAGGGATTTTCGTTTGATGATATTCCAGAATACGATTGAGGTAAAGTAATCATAAAATTACAGTGAACCACTTGAAATTATGTCCTCTCTCTCTCTCTCTCTCTCTCTCTCTCTCTCTCTCTCTCTCTCTCTCTCTCTCTCTCTCTCTCTCTCTCTCTCTCTCTCTCTCTCTCTCTCTCTCTCTCTCTCTCTCTCTCCCTCTCTCTGTCTCTCTCTCTCTCCTCTCTCTCTCTCTCTCTCTCTCTCTCTCTCTCTCTCTCTCTCTCTCTCTCTCTCTCTCTCTCTCTCTCTCTCTCTCTCTCTCTCCCTCTCCCTCTCCCTCTCCCTCTCCCATCTCACTAGATTTTGTACCACAATATTGTTCAAACCCTTGTCGCCTCTTAAAAATATCTGAAAGTAGATGTTGTAAACTTTTATAGTATCAGCTTACGCCTATTCTTTTACAACTAACATTAAACTGTGCAATTTGACTTCACGTGTCATTTTATCAATGGTGACATTTTCTTTATTGTATAACATGATTCAAAACAGTTTAAGGTGAAACTTACCTTTTCATTCTAATCGAACCTTTTTTACAGGTATGGAGAAACATTTCCTGTGACGTCTTGCATTTTATAGCTGTCGTCTGTGATTTTTGCTGTGTGATGTACTTAGTTTTAGAGCAAAGTCTCGTTTCTTTCGTCTGAAAAACTTCCGAAAACTGGAAACAGGTTACATAATGTGTACAGTTTGCAAAAAATGTGAATGTTTCGAGTAATCGGTTCACTTGTGACAATAAAATTGCCTCAGGACTTTTGAAAGAACAAAATTTCACTTTCAAAACAGTGGAATATAAAAATGCTATTGCATCCTGAAGGTACAGCAGCAAAGCAAAAAAAAAACTTTTTGAAACTTTTTGAAATTCTTCATATATTTAAAGTATTTTTAATTACAGTAAATTATGTGAAATTCGAACTGCTTGGGATCGGGAAATTTGTTCGAGTTTTGTGGGGGTACAAGTTAGACGATGTTCGTAAGAAAACGTGATTGAATTGCTCATCAACATCTGACAATACACTAGTGACACTTCCGCCTGTGAAAATGACAAGCTGAGCTTTTCATCAAATGTCAAACATCAGTTTTTATGAATAATCAAAAACAGTATGACTGGTTCACCTCTAGTGTAGTTTGAGCAGCGTGGTTAATAGAATTTGACGATAATATTGTGATCCACATTAAACTACGTTCGTTAAGCCATGTTGTGTTTGGCGTTCTACCAAGGTAATACAAGAAATCTTAGCATTTTTCCTGAAACTAGCAGTTAAAATCATAAAATGGTGCACACTTTCGCATAGGATTTCTCGCTAGGAAGGTTGTTCGAGATAGGCAGGGCAATTTCAATTAGATTCTTACAAATTGTACCGGAAATTAGGTTTGAGTTACGCGATGAAAAACTGCTCTCACTAAGCAGCGATTACATTATATTCGACAGTTTCTGTAGGTTTCTACTCCTCACACAATGGATTTTAATGTAAAATTATACATGAAATGCATTTGCTTACTTTAGACATATTAAAAATCGATTGAAAAAATTAAAAAAATCTTTCAGTAACTGCAGCTTTTCCACTGTAACAATGTACAGTATCACTTGTGTGAAATCGGCTAATGTAGAAAATGTCAACTATCCAGACACAACACTCTGATACACTATGGCCTCAAGTCTACTATGTCTACTGTGTTTTTGAGAAGATATGCCTTTTAGAAGATGAAACGACCTTAATTTATGCTTGACTGATTGGTTGGCTTGTCCCAGAAGTCTGTACAGCTGATGGTTTAGTAGGCTGTAGCAAGTAGGCAATCAATAAATTAGTGTGTATGACCACCCTGTATTATTGCTAATTTATGAAGTGAAGACAATGAAATAATTATGTTAACATTTTATTATTGATGTATATTCAAGGGTAATCTATACAATCTGTGATAGTAGTACTTATACTAAAAATGTCTTAAATAAATGTTTGCCACATAGAATTGAGTGAATTGTAGCTTGTGTCTTTGACATGAATATATCAGAAATAAACTTTTTTGCATTTTTCCAAGACTAGACAAGATGTAACCAAATAGACACAATATTGGTGAAAATTTCTGTGTGAATTGGCAAAAGCTGCAATCATTTCAATGTGCATTTTACCAATTTTTCCAGAATTAAGACAAATTTATGTATTTTCAAAGGTGAATTTAAAATTTATGTATTTAGAAAGTTTGGGCTTCACGATTCACCCACCGTAAAGAAGCCATTGTGAATTAATTTACGTATAGCTGTAGGAACTGGTTCGAGGAGTTAACCTCGTTAAAATAGTACGTTACTGCGCTTTCGAAAAAAGAATAAATTTAGTGTTTTGACAGAAGAAAAAGTTCTCGTTTTTGTTTTACTGTCGTCGCAAAAGTCACCACGACAAGTAATCATAACAGACTACATTTTTAAAGGAAAAGCTAACACATTCTCATACTGTAGCTTAAAGCAACCTAATCCATAAAATACTGAAAAGCAACACATTGTTTTTTAACACTGCTTTACTTGAAAGAATTATCACCACAAAAACGTAATTTCACGTTCGCGGCACTAGTTCTTTGCTGTTACATGCATTTCGCCATTCGTTAGTTAGATTGGCACAAGTGCCTCCATCTCACAAATGCACTGCACAAAAATGGGTGCTGTACCTTTAAGTTCAGATGTGGTTCAGTTGTGATGTCGTGCACAAGTTAGAGAACACGTACATGAGCACAGCAATAAAATTGAAAACTTGAAATTTGCCAGGTTATTATGTATTGCACTGAATATCTTACAGTAGCACTGTATTTCAATTTTCGCTTTTGCAAACACGTGCAACACGCTCGTGGAATGTTTGTGCTGTTATGTTCAGTTGTGATGTCATCACAAACTGGGCTCACTTGTCATTAATTAAATTTTTAACCTATTATATAATTATCCAAAATACTTATGATATGAATACATGTATGCATTAATATAGATGTAGCAGTCAAACCACGATACCGTCTACTTTAGGACTGCAAAAAAGTTGGCATAAGCGCGTTTGGAATTATGACGGGCTGCATTAATACATACACGACTGTGCAAATATAGAGATTTGGTTTGCTAAAAATTTGACCGTTGTCAATATTGTAAAGTGGGGCATTATATTGAGGTTTGATTGTACAATCAAAATGGGGTACGATAAAAAAATGATACTGCTTTCCTTTAAATCAGGGAAATACTTTTTACATTTTACAACAAGAACGATAGCTGCTAGGTTGAGCATTCTCTACCAGAAAGCGAATTCGAATCGAACCGAATTTGTGACTTTCCAATTCGAATTCGAACCGAACTTCAGTGTTTCGAATTCGAATTGAGATTGAAAGATTTTCGAGCCATCAGTAAAAATTACTCTTACAAAGATCATGCATATCACTAGATTTTGTTCTGCAATAAAACGACTTGTAATTTCTTTAAAACTGTGTGCAGAAATCACAGCTAAATTATGCTAATTGCATGATGTTTCAATCGTTTTAGTGATAAAGAACATGTGTGATTGAAGTGCTGAATTATTCGAATCTATAGTTTTGGATTCGAACTAAAAAAACTCGTTCGAATCAAATTCGAACGTTCGATGCTCACCACACATTTTAAGCAAAATATTACATATACAGTGAAACAGACTGAGAACGTGTACTGGTGGGAAACAGAACGTGTAGGCCTACAAGTTTCCAAACTGCTACTGTATTATTCTGATTTACGAGAAATTTCAAAGCGATGAACAAATAACAGTAAAAGCGATGAGCTTCATTTATTGTGAATTTTCCACTAAAAAAAATGGCTTCGTAGCTTCGCTTGAACAACAAACAAAATTTCTCCACTTCCTGCAGCTTCGTATTACTATAAGATAAGGCATAAAACTGATTATTAAATAAAAATAATTAGACCTGGTTTAAAACTCGTGCATACATTATTTTGGTACGTAATATGTATGTAATTATCTACGTACAAACAATTGGAAAAGTACTGGTTGCAACAAGATATGATACAATTCGTATAACATCATAGAATGTAAAGAAAATCGTATCTCTAACATTACTAACATATAGCTAAAATCAATACAATGTACAATATTTAATCGTAATATAACCGTATAACACATTTGATATAAATATATTAAAAGACTCGTTAATCGGATATCATAATAACAAAAGTCCTCACTTTCTTTGGCACAGAGTTAACATTCGAATAGTATAGATACAGCAGGTGCCACTTAATAGACTCACTTTGGAATGAAAGTATTTGACTCAATTAATCCACTGATTCAATTAATGCCAAGGTAGTTAACAAAAAGTGAAAGTGGATACCTAATTGTCTCAAAAACGCCTAAGTACTGGCCGCTCCTATGCAAAAGTATATAAAAACTGTCTGCAATTGACTCAAATAACTCCGCACAATTGATTCTATATTTTTATACATAGAGATATACACGTGGTTACACTGATGTACGTGATGTAAACAAAGTGACGGCCTGCCAACTAGTGGTCAGTTTGTGACGTAATGTACTGGGTCCGTAAAAATGTTCTCAACGAATTTATGCGATTTACAAAAATGGCACTACTGGTCTTCCAAAAACTCGGAATTCTCATCCCTGCTTTTGTCGGTTTTCTGCTAAAAGCTTGCATTTCTCTTATACAGAAGGGACAATTATTTCCAGGCATTTTCCTAGCACAAAAATGAAAGTAAATGTAACAGAATGGAAACACAGATGTCCGCTGTTATTTACCCAGAAAGTCAATGTTGGCCATGACTTTCTTATTCGAGGTGACGTCGACCGCGCTGACTTTGATCTCCGTGTCGCCGAATATCATGCGGACCTGGATTTCCCGTCGTACCGGAGATTTCTGCAGCGTCAGACTGGGGAGCTGGAGCGTCAGCGATCCGCACCGCCGGACTCCCGGGTCGGAGATGAAAGCCGGGTTTTCCGCATCGCTGGAGTAGATGTGTATTACGCTGGTGGACTGAGTCGTGGATGCCGGAGCATACTTCCGCATGATCACTTCGCCTAGACCCACGGATTGGTCAACAGCGACAAACCTGGAATAAGAAAAAACACCAGACAATAAACCTTTTCACAGTTCCGTTGTGCGGACAAGCAGCTGCTGTAGGTCAACGTTTAAACAAGCCACAGCAATGCATTTTAACTGCAATAGTCATGTGACATGTGTGTAAAGCAAGGCCGTCTGCCATATCAGTTCAGTAATTTCAGTTGTTTTGCGTGGACTTGACGTACAAAATTGGTTAGTAACATATAGTACACTATTCCATGCAACTGCAGGTAGTGGAATTACACACCTGCATTGTTTTTTAACTAGCCCAAATTGCTCAGTCAGCTTAGCAATGCCAACCCTAGCCATATAGGGCAAAAGTAACTGTATTATAATGACGTAAAAAATTATTGACCGGTTTATATTCAGCAAGAAAGACTTCCGCAATAATACCCTTCCCGGCATACGGAACAGCCGAGTGATGGGTGATCAATGGGTTCAATGCTCGCTCTGGGCGGTTTCATTTGCCGTGTCACTTCTGTCTGTTTAACCTAGTGAGGAAGATGATCTCGTATCTAAACACAACCAAAACATGTCTGCTGCCACCTTCAGTGGTTTGGTTTGCTAATAACCGAACAGTTTTTCCACGAATATTGCAAAATTAGATACAGTCTAGCCTCGTTATCTCGCCACTGTCAGTCTAGGGCAAATTTTTGGCGAGAGGCGAGTATGGCGAGATAACGTGAATATAACGAAGTTAGTCTAAATGTATACACATAATAGTTGATTAACATAGTGTTCCTCTATGTACATATAAAATATATTTCGCATTATGATACCAATTAACATTAAATCAGAAATGAAAAAATGTCATAAAAATAATCTTAGAAAGTTACTTTTTTATTTAAAAAACCTTTTTCGAGTATACACTTAAATGCAATAAACTTAACAAAAGAATTAGAAATGTTCACAAATGAGTTACTGACGGCTGAAATAATTCAGAAGAGACGACTGTTTCATTGATGATACACGCAAGCAGTCAACACGACGTTTAATCAAACACAATCCTTGAATATCGTCGCTTGTGTAAAGTTGCTCACACTTTGTGGAAACTCAAACTTCAACGCAGCTTTGGTGTTATAGAGTAAGGATATCGGTGACGCTTTAGTTTCTCTGCGCATTAACCAACCACAGCACTCCTAACCTAATCCTGGTGAGACACACACTAGATTAATTATGTCTGTCTATTGAGTACAGCAGCATTGTCTACATACCGCAGTTATATTGATCGACACACGGTATATGTATTGATCGATTCACCTCTGAGTTTGTCTGTTTGGCGACATAACGAATATAGTTTACATAAGCACTCATTCTAGCATGATGTGGCGAGGGCGAGAAGCGAGGGTGGCGACTTAACGAGGTAAATATCAAAGCAGGAAATCCGTCCTGGTACTTTCTATGGCGAGAGACGAGTTTTGGCGGCATAACGAGGGGAGAGATAACGAGGCTAGACTGTACAACAAATCTTATTAGTTGATCAACTGAACAGCACAATTAATCAACAACCTATCAAATTACCTATCGAATACATCGGCACACCAAGTTACGTTATCCTTCTTTATCTTCTTGCTTTCTGGATGTTTCCCAGGTACGAACCTGTTCAGCACACCCACGCCATACGTGCATCGACAGCGCCTCACGTTGACGACTGTCGGATCGAGTCCGAACTGGACGGCTCCCTTCAGGATGCTGAGGCTCACTTCCTGCGGGATAATTACCTGAAAAGCAAAAACGTTGTTGAACCATGCAAGTTGAATAAAGGTCAAAGGTCAATTCACGGTTAGAGTGGCTAAACAAGGTTAGGGTGTGTAACGTGCCGATGGTTATTTGGTTAAAAAAAATAACTACTGCCACTATTGTAACGTTTTGAGAGCTATTGCATTCGTAATTTTTATATAATGATCAGGAAAATGTACTACATGTGTTTTCACGGGTTCGTCTGCTGTTTTTAAGGCTGTTTGGTTAAAAACAAAACAAGATGAAACATAAATTTTAAAGCTATAATTATTACAAAAGAAGAGTACAACAACAAGTCAACAATAAGAGCTCAAAATTACTACTAGTGGCTTGCTGTGTAAACCCCCAAGGAAAGATGAGGATAGGAAAATGAATGCGCATAACTTATCTGAATGTTCATGACGATGTTGTGCACAACTTGACCAACAACTGACATCTGTACCAGTGAAAAGTATCAACTCAACTGTCCAGAACAGGTATTGCTTTTTCTGCATAAGCAAACGAAGCACTCCAACAGGTAAGTACAAACCATTTTACGTGACAGGGGTGAGGAGATGATGAAATGAAAGAACGCATGCAGCAGTGCAAGCCAAGCAAGCCATTTACTATCAAAATTAACAACACACACCTCACAGGGTGTTACAATGAATTTGCTACCTTCATGATCTGTTGTTTAACCATGCAAGTTGAATAAAGGTCAAAGGTCAATTCAAGGTCGGAGCGGCTAAACAAGGTTAGGATGTTACAATGAATTTGCTACCTTCATGATCTGTTGTTTAACCATGCAAGTTGAATAAAGGTCAAAGGTCAATTCAAGGTCGGAGCGGCTAAACAAGGTTAGGATGTTACAATGAATTTGCTACCTTCATGATCTGTTGTCGAACCATGCAAGTTGAATAAAGGTCAAAGGTCAATTCAAGGTCGGAGCGGCTAAACAAGGTTAGGATGTTACAATGAATTTGCTACCTTCATGATCTGTTGTTTAACCATGCAAGTTGAATAAAGGTCAAAGGTCAATTCAAGGTCGGAGCGGCTAAACAAGGTTAGGGCGTTACAATGAATTTGCTACCTTCATGATCTGTTGTTTAACCATGCAAGTTGAATAAAGGTCAAAGGTCAATTCAAGGTTATAGCGGCTAAACAAGGTTAGGGCGTGACAATGAATTTGCTACCTTCATGATCTGTCCGAAATCTTTCCGTATCTCTTGCTGAAGTATGGGAGATTCGGCGAACCCTCCGACTAGAAAGAGAAACTTGATTCCTTTGGTTGAGGGCGCGTTCAACACATCACCGATTGCTTGCTTGATGTGATCCACCGTGGGGAGAAACAGACGACGCATCGCTGCGGGCATGAGTCTCAACATACCCTGAGAAGACCACCTCACATCCTGAAACCAAAAAGAATCAATAAATTCGTTTACCGGAAACTTTCTTTCACTTCAAGAGCCCCACCACGGAAGCAGTCAATCTTACCAAGAAAAGTAAGAAAGAATGTAGACTTTGTAACACAACAAAATGGAATAATCAAATTTTCACTTTTAATAATCTACATTTTAATGTCTTACATTTTTGCTAACAGATGGCACTATTTAACATGTTATTATCATAGCCAAACATATCTAAACAATGTAGAATTTGTAACACAGAAAAATGGAATAATCAAATTTTCACTTTTCAATAATCTACATTTTAATGTCTTACATTTTTGCTAACAGATGGCACTATTTAACATGTTATTATCATAGCTAAACATATCTAAACAATGTAGAATTTGTAACACAGAAAAATGAAACAATCAAATTTTGACTTTTTAATCATCTACATTTTAATGTCTTACATTTTTGCTAACAGATGGCACTATTTAACATGTTATTATCATGGCTAAACATATCTAAACAGTGTAGAATTTGTAACACAGAAAAATGGAACAATCAAATTTTGACTTTTTAATCATCTACATTTTAATGTCTTACATTTTTGCCAACAGATGGCACTATTTAACATGTTATTATCATAGCTAAACATATCTAAACAATGTAGAATTTGTAACACAGAAAAATGGAACAATCAAATTTTGACTTTTTAATCATCTACATTTTAATGTCTTACATTTTTGCTAACAGATGGCACTATTTAACATGTTATTATCATAGCTAAACATATCTAAACAATGTAGAATTTGTAACACAGAAAAATGGAACAATCAAATTTTGACTTTTTAATCATCTACATTTTAATGTCTTACATTTTTGCCAACAGATGGCACTATTTAACATGTTATTATCATAGCTAAACATATCTAAACAATGTAGAATTTGTAACACAGAAAAATGGAACAATCAAATTTTGACTTTTTAATCATCTACATTTTAATGTCTTACATTTTTGCTAACAGATGGCACTATTTAACATGTTATTATCATAGCTAAACATATCTAAACAATGTAGAATTTGTAACACAGAAAAATGGAACAATCAAATTTTGACTTTTTAATCATCTACATTTTAATGTCTTACATTTTTGCTAACAGATGGCACTATTTAACATGTTATTATCATGGCTAAACATATCACTCTCAGTCTTTAATAAGACTGAGCATCCTCTATCAGAAAGCGAATGTGAAAAAAATGGAATTTTTGACTTTCAAACTCGAATGAAACCGAATTTCACATTCAAATTGAGTTTAAAGACTTTCGAATCATTAAAAAAAATCTTCCAAAAGTCATGATCATTACATGATTTTCTTCTGCAGCGGAAAACGCTAATAACTCGTTTAAAAATCGTACACAGAAATCACAGCTAAACTGTGTCGACTGCACGACCATTCAAACTTTTTACTAGTAAAAAACCTTTGTAGTCGAATCCGTTCGAACGTCTGGCACTTACACCTAATCTTCAAGGGTAAATCTACGCATCTACTGACAAAAACACAAAACTATGGAGACAAAGAATTGCCAAAAAATATATCCACCTACACATGTACATACGTGCCACAACTGAGCTATGCATGAGCTGGAGTACTAACTGCTCTAAAGACCATAAGTTCTACCACTAAAGCAGGGGTGTGCAAATTGCGGCCCGCCGAGAAAATTTGTGTGGCCCATGAAGAGATTTGTCAACCTAATGAAAGTGCGGCCCGGGCGATTAATTGAGTGTATCCAACTGAAGTCCGTGCCACAATCCCAAAGATAATGCGGGTAGTTTTATCTACTAGATCGGATGCCATTAACCCTTACAAGACGGTTGTAGCTTAATGTCACTGTACTACACAGACTGTGTGATACACATTACTAATATGCATTGTAATGAAATTACCACTATATGCCCTGAAAGTAGAAATGTATGGTTTGTAATATAAATTTTAATAACTTCTAAAATAGTTTCTTGAGTGTAGTAGTAATGATGTACGCAGGTCGGATGCAAAAAAATCGTTATTAGGTCTTTCTGTACTTGGCTCCTTGATCAAACTGCATTTGGCTCGCAGGAATTGATAGAAAGTTTAATGTGGCCCGGTTAATCAGATAATTTGCACACCCCTGCACTAAGGCATAAAATACAACTAGAACGTTATTACACATGTGCTTGCAATGCAGAAACGTCCATAAGTCGGCATTTATGCATTTTTAGTTATTCACACATCCTGAATCTCCATTTCATGAGGATCATTTTGATACCAAGTTCATCACTCTGTTATTTCTAAGCTGAGATAATACACGTTGAAGTTGAGGTGCAGGCTGCACACTGAAAAACAATCTTGAGAAATCGCTATTAAGTTTTTTGCCCGTGTTTCTACAAAACACTTAGCAACTGCGCAAACGTTGGTTGCTACGGACTTTGCAAGCGCACACTGAAGTTAAGTTTAAATCCAGTAGATGGCTCTTCTACACGAGGATCTGGGCTTGGCAGGAAAGACCTGAAGCAAAAAGACTGCTTCCACAAACTGCTATCGGAGTTTGAAAACATGAGTTTATTACAATTCTAGTACTAGTTTCTAGCCAATTAAATTTTTAGTATTTTTTGAACATTTTCACTAAACCATTTTCACAATTCATCATAAATCACGTTAAAAAAATCAGTTAACTGCAACACTACATTTGACAATAAGAAGCCAGTTCCATTGATTGACGATGATCATGAAAAGGTCAAGGTTAAGTGTACCAGACAACACATTTGAGTACACTTGACAACGACTCGCAACACATGCTATTGTAATAGTAACAGTTTTAACAGCTTAGCTAAATTCTTACCTAGTTGATTTTTCTTGTTCCTAAGCAAGATCCTGCTAGTAAATCACTCTATGCGGAGACTAATGCATAACCAAGGTGAAGACAACTTACAACAATTGAAGTTACTGAACTGATGAGGCATACGGCCTTGCTTTACCCTCATTTCAAGTGACGGTTGTTGTTAAGATGCGATTGAAGTTACTGAACTGATGCAGCATACGGCCTTGCTTTACCCTCACTTCAAGTGCCGGTTGTAGTTAAGATGCGTTATTGTGTTACACTTAACCTTTGACCTGCGGCAACTGTATGTGCGCACAATGAAACTGTGAAAAGGCTTATTACTAACGATAATTACAATACCTTGTCACCGTGTTTCCTAATGGCCGCTTCAACGTGCTGACCTTTCGTCTTCCTATAAAATTCGATGAACGAAAAGGGCAGTGATACATTGAGGGGATTACTTTTAAACGGACTAGCATTTCTCTTACGCGACTCGAAGGCTATCATCAGGTCCACATATGCCGCAGGCCTCTTCTGTCTAGAAAACAAGAAACAAGATTGAATAGAAAGTTGTAGCCTGTAGGAACATGTTCACACAGATCAACAAAGAAGCTATAACTTGTCCAAAAAGAAATATCTGGAATTCTGCAAGAATTACAAAGGCATGGTGCCGATCCAAGGGTCAGGGCCGGACTTAGGTAATTGGAGGCCCTAGGCGAAGTGAATTTTGTGGCCCCAAATGAAATAGAAAAATAAATACGAAAAAAATAAGATTATGCAATTTATTAAAAACTACCTGTATTTATATCTAAATCAACAAATAACTGAAATTTATACAAACATATTCATGCAGATGTCATAAACCTTCAACAAAAATCAACTTTTCGTGCTTTGATGGCAGCAAAGTCTGCAATAAATTGTGAATAATCCAGAGACGATATCTCCGGACGACACACACACACACAGAGAGAGAGAGAGAGAGAGAGAGAGCGAGAGAGAGAGAGAGAGAGAGAGAGAGAGAGAAAGAGAGAGAGAGAGAGAGAGAGAGTGAGAGAGAGAGAGAGAGAGAGAGAGAGAGAGAGAGAGAGAGAGAGAGAGAGAGAGAGAGAGAGAGAGAGAGAGGGGGGGAGAGAGGAGGCAGTATGTTCGCATAAAGCAAAAAAAATGTTACCTCGGCGTGAGGCCCCTCTGGAGGGTGAGGTTGCCTAGTTTGTCTATGCTTAAGGCCAGCCCTACAAGGGTTCTGGGTTCCCATTCACTTTCTGGTCATATTCCTAGACCTACTCAGCCTTAATTGAGTTGCTACCCATCAGTTCTCAGAATTAATCGTGTTTTTACAATGCCTCGGCAGATTAAAATTTACAGTTTACTAACGGAATACACAATTTTTATTTTCTGTAAATAGATGGCACCACATGTAATATTTTGCATAACATACCAGGCAGACGGATTTGCAACACAGAAAAGTTTTGGTTTTTTGCTGGTATTTTAACTGAGTGTAATCCGTTTAAACAGTTAAATATGGATGAGCCAGTTAAATTCCGGGAGTCAGTGATAGTACCTGTAACATTTTCCTTGAATCAGATATGGTTATGTTTAACACGGAAACAATTTTCTGCTAAAGAATTCCACAGAGAAGAAGTCTAGGAGAAAAATATGATCTATGAGCAGCATCAGGAACATTCAGGATAAAGATACAAGTAGTAGCAAGGCAGGTATTATGAACAAACTGTCAGCATGTTATTATCAGGAAAACAAATTTCTGGTAATGAATTCCACAGGTAAGAAGTCCAAGAGAAAAAACAATTTGCGAACACCTGTTCTGCATCTAGGTGCATTCCTGATGAAATACAAGATGTAGTAGCTAGGTGGGTAGTACAAACAAACTGTCAGCATGGCATCTTATTATTAGGAAAACAAATTTCTGGTAATGAATTCCACAGGTAAGAAGTCCAAGAGAAAAAACAATTTGCAAACACCTGTTCTGCATCTAGGTGCATTCAAGATGAAATGCAAGATGTAGTAGCTAGGTGGGTAGTACAAACAAACTGCCAACATGGCATGTTATTATCAGGAAAACAAATTTCTGGTAATGAATTCCACAAGTAAGAAGTCCAAAAGAAAAAACAATTTATAAGCACATATTCTGCATCTACGAACATTCATGATAAAAACATAAGAAGTAGCAGGAAGGTAGGCGCTACGACCAAACTGTCAGCATACTATTAACATGGGACACAAATTTTTGCTAAAGAATTCCACAGGTAAGAAGTCCAAAAGAAAAAACAATTTATAAACACATGTTCTGCATCTAGAAACATTCAGGATAAAAACATAAGTAGTAGCAAATCTAGTACTGCAAACAAACTGTGGATATTTAGGAAGCAGTGAAGAGAGAGATCTTGAGATCATCTTACAAATGGAGGCGATAAAAGAGGGACAGCGAGTAACAGATAATACAGCATTAAGTGCGGCAATACCTGAAATGTTGCATGACATCAGCAGTGAATATGTCACACAGAAGGTTCTGGAAAGCACAATCCACATTCACCGAACCGTACGGTCCTCCGCTTGCTTTGTAGATCTCCTTCAAGTCTCCGTACTTCCTGTCCATCTCGTGTACGGTCAGATCCACGGTTCCGCCTCCACAGTCGACGACAATGTACCTCGTTCCTGGAAATGAGTTTGCAGCCTTTATTAAATGTCACATTTTCGGAAAAGTAATAATTGCTAAACTAATGATCATGTATTTCAGTCAAGTCCATTAGACATCAACCTTGCTCTCTCATTGTTAACCCTTTCAGTCCCAAATTATTTTTTTAATAAGAAAGTACTTTTGTTCAGTATGTCCATCTTGTTTACACATAATAATTATTTTTTCTACCTGTGCCAGCGTGCTAAATATAGCCTGTATCCCACGGGATACATTGGGATTCAATGGAAGCATAAAATGTGCTTCATTTTGCAACTGCTGATAATTTTTTAAAGTATTTAAGACATTTAGTATGCATGCTATGCTGATCTGTACAAAGTCGTCTCTAAAGTACTGTACCTTACGCAGTTTTTTCTAGTTTGCCATTTTATCACCATTTTTAATCTATTGTTATTGGCTTAAATCAAAATAACTATTAACAGATCAAATAACTCTCATTTTTAAAATTTTATTAATTTTAAAGACAGAAAATATTCTCGTATCCCACGGGATACAACGGGTATGAAAGGGTTAACGTCAAATATAATAAAAATGAAGTGGACAAATACATCAAAGTTTTATGGAGTAGAAAAATACAACATGTAAACCAGCTGACCGGTAATCCACGAGAGTTAATTCCTATATTTACAACACCATTAGATAAAGCAGTCAGTAAATATGACAGATTTATAAAAACAAGTGCGTTGGCTCTTCTACTTGGAAGAGGTTGCAAATCATTTAAATACAGGATAGGTATAACTGATTCAGATCTGTGTGTTTGCGGTTTGGGCAGTCAAACCCCAGAACATTTAATTTTCCATTGTCCGATACCATTGGTTAGAAAAAATATAAGAGTGAATCTCGAACGCGGCTTAGAAAATAATGACATTCGAAACATTTACAGAAAGAGAGACACTAATGTAATTAAAATGTATATAGATATTGTAAAAAAACTAACCCAAAATGATCTCATAGTAAATTGATTACACATCGATTATTTAGAATAAGTAAATCGTAATGCAAAATTGTCAGCTTGTTTAGTAAGAAATTTATTTAATGTACATAGTGTATAGACTTATTTAACATTTTTGTACTTTTGTGCCCTGCAAATAATGATCTCTCATTGCTTAATAAGCCTTTTCACATTCCAGCGATAGATGATGATCACGAAAAGGTCAAAGGTTAAGTGTACCAGACAACACATTTGTGTAGACTTGACAATGCCTCACAAAACATGCCATAGTAGCTAGCAAGCTAGGTAAGGTTCACAACTAGCTAGAACCTTACCTAGGTCATTTTTTCTTGTTCCCAAGCAAGATCCTGCTAGTAAATCTCTCTAACTACAAGACTAATGCATAATTAAGTAAAGTCCACTTAAAACAACTCAAGTTACTGATTTGATGCGGCAACCTGGCTTTGCTTTACCCACATGTCATGCCAAAATATTCTCGTATCCCACGGGATGCAACGGGTATGAAAGGGTTAAGCAACTGCGCGTTTACACCACGAAACTGTGAAGACTTATTGTACACAATTGAACACACATAAAGCACATATCTGTAGTTTGCTATGATTTTTTACAAGTCTCTTTCTTACCACAACAAAAATTCAATTCGAAGGCATTTTTTTAGCTTAAACTCGATTCGAACCTAAGACTATAGATTCGAATAATTCAACACTTCAATTACATAATGTTCTTTATCATTAAAACGATTGAAACATCACGCAATTAGCATAATTTAGCTGTGATTCCTGCGCACAATTTTAAAGAAATTATTGGTGGTTTTACTGCAGAACAAAATCGAGTAATATGCACGATCTTTGAAAGACAAATTTTTACTAGTGGTTCGAAAATCTTTCAATCTTCATGACCTTTGTGATACAGTTTTTATTAGTGATTCGAAATATCTTCCTGACTGACTGACTGACTAACTGAGTTACTTCCTGACTGATTCAAGTAAGCAAAAAACAAGCAACGCGGGGACACAAAACATGATAAATATAATTAGCCGTGCAAATGTTTTACGAATTTTTTGTATAAAGCTGTCTTTCATTTTGTACGTTTTAAACTCGTGTTTTATATGAAAGAAATTTGAAAATAAAAGTACAAGTTCAAATCCCGCGATTGGTTATTTTGCAGGTTTCATTTTCATACTTTTGCATCGTGTCTCTGCTGAACTTCTTTCTAATCCATTTCTTTTCTCTTTTTCTCTATCTCTGTCTATTATTTTATCTTAACTACTCCCTGTTTTTCTCTATCTCTGTCTATTATTTTATCTTAACTACTCCCTGTTTTTCTCTATCTCTGTCTATTATTTTATCTTAACTACTCCCTGTTTTTCTATAATTCTCTCTCTTGTAAATTAAGTGTTTTTTTTTCACTTTTCATGCTGGTCTTACAAGCTTTGCTTCTTGACCACCATGCAGCATCTATTTCTTGTTGACAAACTATTATGTAGTTTAGTAACTATGTTAGTACACTTCTGTTAAATTTTTGTAATTATATTTGGAATTTTTTTCCCTAACTATATCATGCTATAGTATACTAATGTAGTTCTGTTACAATTATTGTAACTATATTTCATTTTCTAGTTATAGGGCATAATAGTTAAAGATAATAATGCAAATTGTAATGTAAAAATACACGCTGAAGTGATAATAAATTACAATTACAATTACAAAAGCAAATTCAAATACCTGCTTTGAGTTCTGCTTGAAGAGATTCGTTACGAAGTGAAGACAGTTCATTCGATTCTATGGAGAAAACAACAATCATGCAGAAAGTAGAAAAAACAAAACTTTACAAGAGAAGAAAAACAAAGTTGGTACAATCAGCCAACATAGCAAGCAGTCATAGAGATGATTTAGATTATATTACGACAATGTTCAATTTACTATGGCAGAGCAAATAAATTACTCATGAAATTTACTCACTGTTCAGTTAACGTGAAGAGACAATTGTTTAATGCTTACTGCACTACTTTTTATTGTATATCCACTTGGAGACATTTTTATTCTTACAATCTTAGCAAACTCAAGGTTGCATATAATGTATCAACACGGAAGCTGTTTAACTTTTCATATGATACGACCGCAAGATATATTTCTACTAGACTTAATATTATTTATTTTGATGTTATTCACAGAAAATGTGCATACAGTTTATACGTCAGGCTGAATAAGAGTGAAAATTTTATATTCAAGAACATTTTAAACAGTGATGCAAACTTTACTTCTGTAATTAGATGTCATTGGCGTAGTTTGTTATATCGTTAATTGTTATTTGTGTTATTGTTGTGTGTCGTGATTTATTGTATTATTTGTATTAATTTATGATGTGTATATGAACTTTGTAAAGTTTGAAATAAAATATTAAATCAAATCAAAAATCAATCACATGCAAATTTACAAGCAAAAGTACGAGAGAAAGTATAGATGTAACGATGACATTTAAAGGTCAAATTTAACGCAAAACAAGTTTTCGATAATTAAAAGAGCCAACCCACTAATTTTGCTAAATTTCGTGGCTTCCTTCTTGATTAAATCGAGTCTCAAAGTTGCACTTTTGCCTAAAAAACATTTTGTTCGGTTTTGCTCGTGAAACTTTGAAAAATTGCAGGTTAAAACAACCGTGCTGGCAACGGTTTCCTTGGAGTTCGTTGTTTTCTGCGACGCTGGATTTGTAAACAATGCTACACAGTGAAATGTAATATGACTGTGACAGCCAAACTCCTAGCGCCATCTAGCGAGTAAAACGAGCGATATAAAGTTTCAGACTTTCTTCGCAAAAGACACCTTCACGCCAGACTTTCTATTATATAACTTGGTGTTCGCATCCTTCTGTCTTGGAAGACAATGGAGTGTGCGCCAAGAGAGTCAGTTATTGATCACATTGATGGAGCTGCAGCGTCGACTGTGGCTGAGCAGTGCGATCCTTGAACCTCTCCAGGGCGCACGCCTGGGCAAGGTGTATGGAGATCCTGAGTTGCCCAGACAACAGGAACCCCCTCTCTTCCTCTAGTGTGCACCAAGAGAGTCAGTTATTGATCACATTGATGGAGCTGCAGCGTCGACTGTGGCTGAGCAGTGTGATCCTTGAACCACTGGAGTGGCCTCTCCAGGGTGCACTGCTTGGGCAAGGTGTATGGAGATCCTGAGTTGCCCAGACCCGCAGGAACCCCCTCTCTTCCTCCCAGGTGTAGTCCAAAGGAAAGCGGAGTAATACGTTTGGCACCAGGTTGGCTGCAGGAGCTGCCGGAGTCAGTGAGCATGCTGCACTGGTCCGCCTTGAGGGACTCCACTCCTGATTTGGAAGGTTTACTCCTACACATTGGGTCACTTGACTTCCTCCGCCCTCTAGCCGTTGGCTGCTTGTGCAGCTCCTCCGCCCAGTGTTGAGATACAGTGTGGGCATCCCACATTTTATATAAACCACCAAGAAAAAGTTGAATGTATCAGAAAATCTTAGTTGGAGTATTTTTGTGTAAAACTGAAACTTCACCAGGTATGTTGTATTTGACCTTTAAATGTTCATAAAAAGTTGAAATGGTAACTGAAAGGTTTGAATCTAAAATGCCGAGCAATACGCATTGATAATACAGTATAAAAGGCAGGCAAAACTAAAATTAACAACGTACATATAGACCATAACTGTTTATAACCATAATTTCAAGACCACATTGAAAAACAGTGCAATAAAGTTACAAATTCTCAACCACTTTTAACTCACCCTTGTACGAGACGGGAAAATACAAAAAAGTTAATATAAAAAAATGGTATTCAGCTGGATTTGAACCAAAGGCTTTAAACCTTAACGGCACATTCACTAGATCACACGTGCTTGATCTGATGAAAATAATGACACCGGGAAATACAAAAAAGTTAATATAAAAAAAATTTGGTATTCAACTGGATTTGAACCAAAGGCTTTAAACCTTAACGGCACATTCACTAGATCACACGTGCTTGATCTGATGAAAATAATGACACCTAATTCAATTGCAATGGCTCAAAAGTCACAGCAATGCTTCGGAATATTTAGAACAAGGTATAATACGCGTGTAAGGAATTCATTAATTAATCTTTGTTTCTTTCCTTTTGTTCAGGTTTGGCTTCAAAAATGTAGAAATTAGGGCATCTTCACACGTTACGGTTTGTGCAGCAAAGGGAAAAATATTTGCCGCACAAAACGTATGCACTGCGCACAATGCACTTAAGATTTTGAGCAATCTATGTGAATAAATGTTAAATTTTCAATTTATACGTGAATAAATGTTAAATTTTCAATTTATTTCAAATCAAAATTAGATAAACATTTATTACCCTCGGAGACAGATTCCTCAATTTTTTCGGAATTTTCGGACGCGGTGCTAGCATTGCTCCGGACTCGTTTGGCGAGAGACAACGGCAGAGGCAACGCCGGAATGAGCTGGTGCAGTCGCAGTTTCCGACAGTAAACAGATGCCGCTTCGGGTTCAAGAGCTAACAGGAGTTGTTCCGGGCATTCGGGTGATGCTATCCCAGCCTAATTTGAATAAAAAAATCACAATCAATAACAGATTAGTACTCATAATGTAAAAAAAGCCAAGCAACTATCATCACATGCCATGTTTCAATGCATCAACTATGGAAGCACTAATGGAAAGTCCATTTAAACCATTGTTGTTGGCATCCTTCTGTCTCGGAAGACAATGGAGTGTGCACCAAGAGAGTCAGTTATTGATCACATTGATGGAGCTGCAGCGTTGACTGTGGTTGAGCAGTCCGATTCTTGAACGTCTCCAGGGCGCACGCATGGGCAAGGTGTATGGAGATCCTGAGTTGCCCAGACAACAGGAACCCCCTCTCTTCCTGCCTGGTGTAGTGCAAAGGAAAGCGGGGCGATACGTTTGACACCAGGTTGGCTGCAGGAGCTGCCGGAGTCAGTGAACATGCTGCACTGGTCCGCCTTCGGGGCTCCACTCCTGATTTGGAAGGTTTACTCCTCTACACATGGCCATTTGGTCACTTGCCCTCCTCCGCCCTCTAGCCGTTGGCTGCTTGTGCAGCTCCTCCAATTAGTGTCAAGATACAGGATAGGCATCCCGCAAGCCACAGCACCTGATATTCTTAGGCGGTGACCCTTCAAATTACTGACCAGGCTTTATGTTGCTTAGCTTCGGTGATCAGACGAGAACCGATGTTTTCAACATGATTTGGCCGTATTTAAGCCATGAAACCCAATAAAGCATGATTTACTGCTGTGTGTCCATCACGATGAGCGTTTTTAGCAACAAAGCGAATGCTGTAGAAGTTCGCATGTGAAGATCATAAAAACGATATCTCAAAAAATAAACCCTTCTAATTATTATTATAATTGATTAATTTAATTTGCATAACACCTTATAAGCTGCCTGTCTCATAAACTGCTTTGCCGGCTGTTTCCAGATGGCTGGAACAGTGATGACCCATCTAATGTCCTCGTTCAAGAACTTGGTAGCTGATTGGTCGCTTAGTTCCCGCAGGGCGTGGTCGTGAAAATACTTTAGCGAATAGGCGAACACGTCAAGGGCGGGAACTTCTTTGCCATTGGTCGCCCGTAGCAACGTACTGTCACTCAGATTCTGAAAAATAAAACAAACATTAAGTTTGACCACTGGTCACATTTGAGAGACGAGAATCCATTAATCCATTAGTGAATCCACTTTTCAAGTAGGTGTGTTTGTCTGTCTGTTAATTGTCTGTGTGAGTTAATGAGAGATGAAAATCCATTGAAGAGAATTCATGTATCAGTTCAGTAACTTCAGTTGCTTTACATGGAATCTACTTAATTATGCATTAGTGTGTGTTTGTGTAGAGTGATTTACTAGCAGGATCTTGCATGGGAACAAGAAAATGAACTAGGTATGGTTCTAGGTAGTTGTTAAAACTGTTACTATTACAATAGCAAGGCATTGTCAAGTGTAAACAAATGCGTTGTCTGGTAAACTTAACCCTTGACCTTCTTACGATCATCATCAATCGCTGGAACTGCGAAATTGTTTACTAAAAATTTGTATAGATTTAAGTGGAATAGTTTAATCAAGTCTTGTTGTGCGGTTCAACATGAAAATAAGCTTTGCAACCTGTCATACAATTAATATTTGCTTAATTGTCCACAAATGCATTTTCTGGTACACTTACCCTTTGGTCTTTTCACGATCATAATCAATCGCTGGGATTGAGAAAAGGCTTATCAGCGCAAATCGATTGATCTGATAGCTAATAATGACAAAATTAAAAGTGTCATCACTCACCGCATCCTGATGCAAGTTCATCTTGAACGTCTCAAAATACAACCACTTCTCAGCTTCTTTCGGATCAAGATCATGATAGTAATCCCTGGCGGAGTAACCGAACGAGTGGAACTCGGCATCGGGGGTCATCAGCAGGATGGTGGGCGTTTTCTGATTCACCACGCCCGGATCGCCGCCCTCCCATTTTCTCATCATGTGAATGCTGTCCGGATCTCTCACGAAACTGAACGCGTAGCCACTGTAGGTGGTGCCGAAGTCGACGGCGACGACAACGAAGTGTCCGAATTCCGACAAACTGGAGCAGTGCGCCGGAGTACTGGACGACACCGGATGGACGTCGCCACTGACCCAAGGAGAGGTCGGTGACAACACGGATATTCTGGACACCCGGTGAGGTGTTGCAAGCAGACTTGTGTCTTCGCAGCCTCCAGAGTCAACCTTCTCCACATTTTCCTCTTTCGGATCGACGCTAGACTCTTCCAGGTCTTCTGATGGTACGGTACCTCCTCGTGTAAATGTGGTCGCTGAAGCGATGAGGAAATCACGCTCATCTCGGAATCTCCAGGACTGCGCGCAGACCGTGCGCTCAAACCACTGCCCAGCAGAGCTGCTGCCACCTGCTTTGATGATTTAGACACTATGCCATACTTCTGCTTGCCGGGTAGCTCATCATCAGAGTTGACCAGGTATCGAGGTGCAGACGACTTACACGGCACACCTGTACTTGATACTGATGAAGTAGAAGAGTGTTCACCTGTTGATTTAGTTCTTCCTGAAATACAGGTAAACTTTTCATCATCTCATCTCACCAAAAGTTTGTAAAAACTCCACGGATGACATAATATTTAACCCTTTCAGTCCCAAAATTATTTTTTTAAAAGAAAAAAATTTTGGCTTGGTACTTTTGTTCACAATGTATCCTGTGGGATACACAACGTTCTTTGTCATGTGCAAAAAAACAAAATCCGACTTTTTTAAAAACACAACAAAAGCAAAAATATGCTTCATTTTTCAACTGCTGATAATTTTTTAAAGTATTTAAGACATTTAGTATGCATGCTATGCTGATCTGTACAAAGTCGTCTCTAAAGTACTGTACCTTGCACAGTTTTTTATGCTATGCAGATTTTCTAGTTTGCCATTTTATCACCATTTTAGTCTATTGTTATTAGCTTAAATCAAAATAACTATTAGCAGATCAAATAACTGTCAGTTTTAAAATTTTATTAACTTTAAAGGCAGAAAATATTCTCGTATCCATAACAAAGTGCAGTATCACTTGTGTGAAATCTGCTAATGCACAAAATTTCAACTATTCAGACACAACACTGTGACGAACTTTGACCTCAAGTCTACTCTATTTTAAAGAAAAATTTCTGTTAAAAGATGAAACGACCTTAATTTGCCTTTGACGGATCCGTTGGTTTTTCCTAGAACAACAGCAGAATACTGCACAGCTTGGGATGTAGCAAACAGGCGATCAATAATAGTGTGTACGGTCACGCAAGTGTATACCAGACTAAGCTACTCAATGGAGTGCTTTCTCTTAATTTTATGCAATTAAATCTTTTATGAATGTTTAAACAAATAGCATGATTGGACAGCCTAGATTCTCGTTAATAGAACAGTTTGCAATCATTTAGTTATGTCTGTGCTCATGCAGCAGCAGAAAGGTCATAGGTCATATAAGAGCTATTTTGAATGGTGCGGTCCTGAAGGAGTTGTGTACGTCAGTTTAACTATTGTACTCTGCCCACTATATTCTTCTTTCATTACTGTTATACAGAACAGTCTCTGCTGTACAAATCAGCAGTACGACTTCATTCTAGTGTGAATTCTGACTGCCTAATGCCAAGATCAGACATGATAACATTAAAGAACTGCAACAATTTAATTGTTTGAAGACGGGGAAACAGCTGTAATTGTGACTAGTTACTTCTTTGGCAGCACAACTTGTAACTGTAGCGAGTTACTTATTCAAAAATCTTACTGTAACTGTTACATTTGTAAAGGAACTTCCCCAGCACTGCAATTAACATTTAAAAATAACAAAGGACCGCTCTTTATAAAGGGTTAACCAGTATGGAATACCAAAGCTAATTATGAATAAAAAAAGCTGCTCACCTTTATTCTTTCTCTTATATTTTAATACCGCCTTTAATGGCGGAGATGGACAAGCTTCAACACGACTTTCTTCATCGGACAAAGGACGTCCGCTCGCCTCAGCCTTCTCACTGTAATCGTCTTTAACGCGGTTTACTCTACGTGTGGTTGTTAGTGGTGTGTTACTTCTTGAAGCCTTCTCGTCACTATCGTGAAACACATCCGGAACACTTCTTTCAATACCACTATCTGGACTTTCCTCTCTTTCAGCAAGTTCATCCAGAACAAGGTATTCATTCATATGACTGTGCATAGAATGGTGCACCATTGTATCATTACCAGCGGGCTTAGCTGTTGCACTGTCATTTCTCAAGAAAGTACGTTTTGGCCGAATCCCTGGACAGTCCGGCCTTTCATTGCCAATGTCCAGTAAATTCGTCAAACTGCTATCCATGCAAGGACTATATGAAGACGGAACGGTGTAAACGTCTAGCGGTTCACTATGTAAGATGCGTTCAGCATCAACTGAGATGTCATCCTCGTTGCCTTCAAAGATTTCCACATCATCGTAAATGTCTCTGTCAAAATCTTGCTCGACCAATTCAGAAGGTTTTATTGTCTTACCAGCATGCCTCTGTTGCATCTTCGAACAAGACATTGAAGCAAGGACGTCTTCAATCAAGGCCCCAGGTGTAATTTCCATCTCATCAAAGTCCCGTTCGTTTTGGATGTACTCAACATCTCCACAATCACTTCTACCCATACTAGAGTACTGCCAACAGCCTTGATGTTTCACAAAATTACCGTTTGTCTCTCCAATACAAGAAGAGGAACTTTCAGAATGGCCATTTTCGGGATCATTTGTAGATCCTTCTCTTTCTCTTGAAAAAGGCTCTCGAATAAGACATTTTTCTTTCTGTTGTAAAGTCATCAAATGACCATCTCGTATCCCTCCATTTGCTCCTCTATCGTCATTTAGATCTTCTGCTAGTAAGGCCTTAACGATCGATAGCTTTTCAAAAGACGACATTTCACTTACTGGTTTTTGTAAACTCGACATACTCGAGGCTCGACTGTCATTAGAAGAAAGGTTGAATTCCGATACACTCCTAGTAGGAGCATCTGTCACTGCATCTTTATCATACTGGTCAGCCAAACTTTTCACCTTGATGCTGTAGCACGTATCTATGTCCTTTGGCAAAGGCTTTGCTAGTGCTTGCTGGATTACGCCACTAGCAGACGGTGACTCACTGGTCACCCTACTCAACTCTTTGGCACGCAGTAATGTCTGAGAAGAACCCAAATGTTCGTCACTTGAATAGAATCCTTGCCCAACAGGATAGTCTATCATTATTTCTCTTCCATCAGAATTACCCACTTTGTCAACATTGTTGAGTGGCTTCTTTCTGTCACCCGTTTCCTTTTCCAAGTGGTTCGTTGCCTCTGCGGACACCGATTCCAAAGAATCTCGAAAACTAACATCTCCTTCTGAATTCGTTTTAATCTTATCTTGTTTCGTGTGTCCGTGGGCAATTTCGGTTAACGACTCTAAAGAATCTCTAAAACTAACACCTGCATTTGATTCGATTTTATCCTTCATTTGTTTCACATAATCATGGCCGTTCTTGGATAACGACTCTAAAGAATCTTGACAGCTAAGATCTTCATCAGATTCGTCTTTGAGTTTAAAATGTTTCATTTTATTCTCTTTTCCGCAAGAAGTCTGAAGGATTTTAGTTGGTGACCTGTAAGGTGGTGGTGATGGATAATCAGGTGGCCTAGCTATTCTAGGAGATGGGACTTTCTCATAATAAGGTTCCACAATGTGGTGTACAGCCTGCATCGGAACAGGAAAATTACTGGGATAACCACTCACCGTGAACTTTTCCTTATCGTTGGCGATCAATTGATGACGGTGCTGGTCCACATGTTGTAAGGACATGCAATGAAACGACCTTGGCGAATGTAGTCCAATCGGCCTTGAAGGAGAGTTATGTTTCTTGAAGGAATGTTTACGGTAAGTAGCACACGGACTCGTGTAACCACTATCAGATGGAGAACCCCAAACCGGTTTCACGTACTCGCTGGTTACAGGAGAACCAGTTCCATGAGACAACACTGTCTGAACGACAACCGTGTTGTTTACATCAGTTACACGTGTTTCGTTACTCACACCGCCTTGACGAGTTTTAGGTTTGGCTGTTATGCAGATCGGAGCACCGTAAGTTTCGCGATGGTTGCTGTAGGGTTGAAAACCTCCTATGGGAACATACGTCTGCCGTCGGGGAACATCCGGATGCCGATATTCCATAAACGGCGAGCGATAGACAAGTTGGTCGGTTCTTGTTCCTGAAAGAAAGGTATCAATCAATCAATCAATCAACCAGTCTCTGATTCAGACATTTTGTAAAATCTGTGGACAGTTCACTGCAACATAACTTATGTACTTTATGTTCTAACACTAAATATATTAGTACATACAGAAGGTCCTCACTTAATGACTCCCCGTTTAACGACGCTGAACATTTGGCACCTTTTTTCACTTAGCGACGCAGCAATCTGTTTTAACGACGATTTTTTTACATTGCTCACAGCTGTTTTTTATTTTATTAATGACTTTTTTGCCTAATTTGAAGCATTAAAACGGCACATATTGCATTATTCTGTTTGAAAACGCACTAGTAACATAAAGGGTGCAATTACAATAATGCCTTTGCTTCCCAACTGACTACAAACTAAATTCTAGTCGCTTGTATCAAGCACCGCCTGAGTTTGAACTTTCTGTGTGCAACCTGTTGCTGATTAGTACTACTTGAAATTGTCTGGAGGTCGCTCCATGCAGAGCTTGGCTTTCACTACCTAGTGTTTAACATGCAGTGTTTCAACGGGAGGAAAACTTGCTAGCAAGACTAGGTAGATACTGGCCAGAAAGATAGGTGGTTTCAAGCAAACAGTAAGGAATTAATCAGTAGAAACATGAATAAAACTCATAAAATGTTCAATTTATATGTTTAAGACAGTAATGATTTTTGCCTCTGGAATGCGTCTCAATTCGGGTACATTACTCCCTATGGAAGTTTTTGGCTTCATTTCGGTTGCATTACTCCCTATAGAAGTTTTTGGCTTCATTTCGGTGACATTACTCCCTATAGAAGTTTTTGGCTTCATTTCGGTTACATTACTCCCTATAGAAGTTTTTGGCTTCATTTCGGTGACATTACTCCCTATAGAAGTTTTTGGCTTCATTTCGGTGACATTACTCCCTATAGAAGTTTTTGGCTTCATTTCGGTTACATTACTCCCTATAGAAGTTTTTGGCTTCATTTCGGTTACATTACTCCCTATAGAAGTGTTTGGCTTCATTTCGGTTACATTACTCCCTATAGACGTTTTTGTCTTCATTTAACGACGTTTCGCTTTACGTCGCGTTTTGGTGAAACACATTAGCATCGTTAAGCGAGGACTTACTTTACGTTCTACAGTGAGTACAGTTAACACCAAATTCGTTCACACCACTGTAACTTAGTTCACACTAGGGTGAACATTCTCCACCAGGTAGTTTAGATTCAGTTAAAACTGCACTTGATCACACAGTTCAGAGCTACAGTGGTGACACCTGTAAATGGCTGCCATGTAGGTATTAGATCATCTCTATTTCAAATTTAATCTTTAGCATACACGCTATTTTAATTTGTGCATTTTTGCTTTCTGACTTTTTAGTACACCCCATTATGTATGTATGTATGCATATACACACGCATGCACGCACACAGACACACACACATGCACACGCACACACACACAGAGACACACACACAGACACACACACACACACACACACACACACACACACACACACACACACACAAACACACACACACACTCGTACACATGCACACACGCACACACGCAATGTGGCTATGCACCTTTAACATATAAAATTTTACAATAGCTAATAGACCCGACTTTCGAAATTAGCAAATGGAAATTGCCAAATTTGTCAGTTACTTTGTTTTCATCTCTTACCTTTGACCTAACTGTGACCTTGACACTTGACCTTTTAGGATAGCAAAAACCCCAGAAGTAAAAGAAAAAAGCAAATAGTTCTTGCAAAATTTTTCAAGAACTAATTTTATTTTTACTGATATTGCTGTGACCTTGACATTTGACCTTTTAGCCTAGCAAACAACTTTTGCAGAGTTTTGTCAATGAGACTGCTTATACGGGTATGCCACTACAAAATCATCACCAATTTTCGAAATTAATTTGTAGAAAATGTAAACTCAACTAAACTGCTCCTTGACCTTGATGTTAAAAGGTCACATACTTTGCATTTTTAGCGCATGTCAAAGCACCCTTTCTATAAAATGTGCTTTGATTTTGATCATTAGTGTTGGAAATATCTAATCACAGTCACCCAAGCATCATACAAAAAACATGATATGAATTAAGTAGGATGACCAAACACCTTACCAACTTCCAACAGATATCAGGATGCATAACTATCACATGTTCACTACAGTTAAAACAGTACAAGAAATTCAGTAGCCTAGCATCATGCAAAACATGATATGAAGTACAAAGAAGTTACGATAAACGGGCCAAACAACCTACCAACTTTCAACAGATAGCAGGATGCATAACTATCACATGTTCACTACAGTTAAAACAAGAAATTCAGTCGCCACGCACCACAAAAACATGATATGAAGTACAAAGAAGTTACGATAAACAGGCCAAACACCTTACCAACTTCCAACAGATAGCAGGATGCATAACTATCACATGGTGACTACAGTTAAAACAGTACAAGAAATTCAGTAGCCTAGCATCATGCAAAACATGATCTGAAGTACAAAGAAGTTACCAAAAACGGGCCAAACGCCTTACCAACTTCCAACACGTTTACCACGGTTAACACATATAAAATCATAACATTAACAGTTGAAATTTATTCGTGAAAGCAGCTTTAACTATACCTGTAATGACATATGTATGTGCGATGTTTGCAAAGATGTGATACTGAGTGCAATGAATTGAAGCTGAAATTGAATAATGTGTCATGTAGCCTTAGCTTCTTAGATACGCGCAGTAAACCTTTTCACAGTTTCGTTGTGCAGTTGTTGCAGGTCATAGGCTAAGCGTACCACACCTAGCAAAGCGTCTTAACTACTACTGTCACATGACGTGTGTAAAGCAAAGTCGTCTGTCGCATCAGTTCAGTAAACATCGGTTGTTTAACGTGGACTTTACTTAAATGCATTAGTCTGTGTGTATAGCGATTTTGCTTGGGAACAAGAAAAAATGAAGTAGGTAATGTTCTAGCTAGCTATAAAACGGTCATAGTTACAATAGCATGGGCTGCGAGGTGTTGTAAAGTGTACACAAATGTGTTGTCTGGTACACTTAACCTTTGACCTTTTCACGATCATCATCAATCGCTGAAACTTTGAAAAGGCTTATTCTTGCTCCTTACATACAGTATGCAGAAGGTTAATTAAAGTCGTAATTGTAGGTACAACCAGCCAAAGCTCATTAGAGCTGTAATAACCAGTCTGTTTAGGGTACATCTACTGCTGTTAATTAACGGCACACGATTAACTTTTGCAAACATACTAGCCATACAAACTGTGTAGCAATAATAACTTTCTCTATTTGCTATGTGTTACAGGAAGTTTGTGGTGAGTTTCAGTTTTCAAAGGAGGCTTTCTTCTCTTTCCGCAAACGCTCAGCGCTCAGCTCCTCTTTGCAACCAAAATCTCAAACTCGGAACTTTGTTCCTGTAGTAATTGTGAGTATATGCCATACAGTCGGGATTCTACTATGAACGAGTGGCTAAATGGGTAAAAAAATTGTTGTTTGTTTGTTGATGACAGGCGAGAACTTCAATTAGACATAAAATTTCTGAAGAAAAGCAATTTCTGAACAGAATTACGAAAAATAACTTACCATTTATTAATATATCATTGTTTGTAATATGCTGAAGAGAAAAGAGGCTGTTAAATTTAGGAATATATGAACCTGCTTACAAAGTTTATTTTACTTTCCAGTAATAAATTTGTAGCTTTTCCTCTTGCTTAGAAATCAGATTTCAAAGTATTATACAAGCTTAGTTCAACAAAGGTCCCTGCAGACGGCGACACAGGTATTCAAAGACATACTCATGTTATCATTAAGCACATTTTCTGTTGCTTAAAAATTAATGAAATTTTTTTAAAAGAATTATGTAATGTAACACGTGTTATGTTAGTTTTTAACGTCAAATGTATAAATAGTGTAAATGTAATGAGTGAAATTTATGTAATGTAAAGCATGTTTCTGTTAATTGTGTCATGTCAAATGTATATATAGTGTAAAATATGTCCTGTAGAATTTAATGTACTTTTGTAATATTGTTTAGTAAAAATATTTTAATATGGTGTTTGTAAATATGTTCATTCATTGTATATAGTTTTGTTTGTTTTTTGTTTTTTTGTGGGTTTTTTTTTTAATGATGGCTTAACGGCAACAGAAAATGTGAAGGCATTTATTTTAATTAAAAAAAACTGAAATATCCACTTGCTGGTTCATCAGTTTTTTGCACGATTTAAAACACACAAACACATGTATTTGGAACTGGCTAACTTCTATTCTTCAAGTTAAAATCTTGCTACATCTATTACACCCAATACAGCTACATCTATTACGTTTGCCTACAATGCCTGCACACAATTCGCACAAATAAGCCTATTCCAAACCCTTTGGTTCAAATCCAGTTATATCCCGACTTATGTTTTCACAGTTCTTTTCTATTTTGGTCACGTATATATCTCCAAAAATTCAATAATGTTGGGACAGACCAGCGCAAGACTAAATAGTTGGCTAAACACAGATAAGGTCGTTTAAAGGAAAGGTCAAACTCTCTGGGAAGTCACGTTTATTTCAATATTTATGAAAATTCTTAGAAAGATTTAGTAATAAAACTGCAACAACTGCCTCGTGTAACTAGTAAAATCACTTTAAAGTCGCGATCACTTCATGCTTGGACGCTCCAGTTTTCAATGTTCAGTCTTCTTCCAATGACGTCATTCGTCTTGAAGAAAGGTAACACACTGTCGTCAATCTTCACAAAAAGTATAACAAGTTTTTACAAAAAAATTAGATAGCTAATTTTGTAATAGTTTTTCAAGAATATTAGGTAAACAGCAAAAGTTTGAATTAATTTAAGCAGTGCGCGCTTATGAAAAGTCACGATGCGCTTACGAAAAGTCACGATGCGCTTACGAAAAGCCACGATGCGCTTACGAAAAGTCACGATGCGCTTACGAAAAGCCACGATGCGCTTACGAAAAGCCACGATGCGCTTACGAAAAGTCACGATACGCTTACGGAAAGTCACGATGCGCTTAGGAAAAGTCACGATGCGCTTACGAAAAGCCACGATGCGCTTACGAAAAGTCACGATGCGCTTACGAAAAGCCACGATGCGCTTATGAAAAGCCACGATGCGCTTACGAAAAGTCACGATACGCTTACGGAAAGTCACGATGCGCTTAGGAAAAGTCACGATGCGCTTACGAAAAGCCACGATGCGCTTACGAAAAGTCACGAAGTCTCCCAGTTACGTCAGATTTTCAAGTGAATGGCGGCAGCCAACACGCCTGAAAATTTCTATTCACACCTAGTATATTTTACATCTAAGCTTTTTAATATAGAAAGTTTTTTTCAAATTTCTTTGTTATACTTCCTAAGTTTAAGTGATAACAGTAAAATAAACCCAATATACTGAGTGACTTGTTCTTTCCTTTAAATGCCTTCGCTTACTGACCAATTTACCTTTGCCAAGAGCGCAATTTCACAACAGATAATGACTCAGATCACGAAATGTTTTGATTGCTAGAAAAAGCCGACTATAAATTGACTACAATATTTAGTTTAAACCCATCAAAGCTCTATTCATTGAACTGCAAATCAATGGATATTTTCGGCGGATTGCGTGTCTTTAGTACGCATTCATTGAACCAATACGAGGCTTTTCAATTTACCAAGTCAAGCTTTTTGAAAAAGCTGATGTAATATTGAGAACAGTGAACTTGGCTAGTGGTACTTTAGACCCTGAATGCACCCTCACACTAAACACTAGCAACAATAAAAGTCCCATGTCATAATGTAGTAATCATCTACAAAATATTACATGGTTTGGCACCTTACTGATCTTTTAATACACCGTAACATATCCCGAACACTTTTTTGCCTGTTTTTTTTTCAAGTTCTTAGCAGAAATCAAAGCTCGACAGAGTTATTGAAGAGACGAGTCCCGTAATTATAATTCGACCCAGTAACGACCGTCAGAGCTGTGAAATGGTGGCAACACCAGATACAAAAATGAATGTTTTTTATTCATAATTAAAGGAGAAAGGCTGATTTCTCACATAGTACTCCATTTTCAAGTCCGTTAAAAGCGTACGTTTTAACACAATGCTGCAAAAGCGTATTTTGTATATATGTATTATAATTAAATAATACATTAATTAACGGCGGGCAAGTCCAACTACTGATGATATCACAAACTAACATAATTTTCATTAGCAAAAATATCGTACGAGCGAGTTGCACGTGTTTGCAAAACCGAAAATTGAACTACAGTGCCACCATAAGATATACAGTGTGTTGTACTAAATCTAGGCAAATTTTAAGGTAAAAATTCAAATTTACCGCTGTGCTCATGCATGAGCTCGAATGCATGTAGTTCGTCAGAAACTAACACATATGAACTGAGAGGTACAGTACCTGTTTTTTGTAAAATGCAGGGGCTAGTGCCCGTCTAACTAGCGAATGGCGCAATGCAAGTAACAGCGAAGAAGTAATGGCGTGAACGTGAAGTTGGGTCTGTGTGGTAATAATTCTTTCGCGTAAGTCATTTTTGAAACAATAGTATGTTTCCTATGAACTATGAATTTATTTTTCACACATCAAAATACAATATTGTACACATTAATAAACAATAAATAAAATGATTTGAGTAGTGTGACGTGAGTGTACGACCATACGGTCATTAACACACTCACCTTACTTAAATGAAAAAATGATTATAGTTATGCGTTCTATGCGTGCTTTTGTAGATGACTTAATGTTATTGATGTAATAACGTAAATGATGTAATAATAGCAAGGAAACATAAGGAAAACATAATATTTACGATTTTTATATAGGCTGCGATGAATGAATAATTTCATTTAAATTGATTTATACCTTTTACTAATAAAGTAACAAAGGTCGTAATGATACCTATTAGTAAAAGAACAAACATTAGTGCAAAAAGACACACGTGCACAAAAAGAGAAAAAACCCTGGTTTTCTATGTCAATGAAAATTTACTAAGTAAAAATATCTTGTATTGTTTGGTAGCTATTTGTAAAGAAGGAGAGGAAATGATTGTATTGGGTACACTATTCCACAAAATAACTCCATTGTGCTGTAAGGTATTTAAGCCATAAGCTGTGTTAAATCGTGTTTGAAAATAGTGTCCCATACTGGAAGACCTAGTATAGTGAGATTTCTTTCAATGTTTTAAAGGGTAGATTGCTTTTGGGTCCAGTTTTGCTTTAAACGCTGTTTCTCGTGGTGTTATAAATGTTTACTAATTCCCATTGCTTTCTGGTACAGGGACACTCTACGACACAGCAGAGCCATGTAAAGTGTTACATAATCATGGGAAATGTTTGTACCAGCTCTAACGCCTAACATATATTTAACACAATAGCGCGTATTATACGACATTAATTGTATTGCATCGATTATGATAATTATCATGAATTGACCTGTTTAACTCAAGAGGGTCCGTGTTCCGCGTGAGACGTAATTACCTTTGATGCGATCCATAGTTATTACAGCTCAGATAAACAGACAGACGGACAAACTGCAGAACGTGTTCGAGAAAGACTGGTACCTGTTCAGATTACACAACTGTCTCACCAAACAAAGATGGTAGGCCTATCATAACGGCTTCCAGGAGTTGCTAAAGCTTACTGTATTTAAGCACTAAACACACTCGCATGTCATCCACAATCAAATGATCCACAATAAAATCCACGTCTGATCCACGATCCTCTCGAAATTAATTACATCAAAATAATATGCCAAGAAATTCTAAACGAATGCCATGAAGCAGCAACTACTCTGCAAAATGACCACTGACCACTAGTGACCAGTGGCTACTCTGAATGTCGAACGCTCGCATGCACTTTCATCACACATTTACTGCATAACAGCTGTTATCCACAGAAACAATGAGACTGTTTACACATGTCACGTGGACAAACAAAAACTGACAGAGAAAGTGTTGAGATAAAGAGTCAATTGCTTCGCTTGTTTACAAACACTGGGGTCAGCCGACAAAGGTAAACAACTGTTACCGTGGGTCAGGTCGCGGACTATTATGACCACTAATAAAATGTTTTCATGTTTGATGTCAATATACATTGTTGTAGAAGTAACAACGTATCCTGAGTAAATAGAGATAATGTTGTAAGCACAATTTCTAGTATGTTACGTCATAAGCAATACAGTATGCTTTCACTGCCAACTTTCAACCAACAAAGAACAACCACAACAATAACGACAACAACAACTTCAATGAGCACAGGAAACATTGCCAATACTATCATACTTTTGCAAAAATGAACAACAACAACAAGAGCAGCAGCGACGACGACGACGACGACGACAACAACAACAACAACAACAACAACAACAACAACAACAACAATAATTACAACAAGCATTGTAAATACTATCACCAAAACATATTACTGTACATAATTTTGTAAAAATATCGAGTAATAATAATAATAATAATAATAATAATAATAATAATAATAATAATAATAATAATAATAATAATAATAATAATAATAATAATAATAATAATAATAATAATAATAATAATAATAATAATAATAACCAGCAGCAGCAGCAGCAACAGTATCAGCAGCAGCAGTAGCAACAACAACAACAACAACAACAATTACAACAACAACAACAACAACAACAATAATTACAACAAGCATTGTAAATACTATCACCAAAACATATTACTGTACATAATTTTGTAAAAATATCGAGTAATAATAATAATAATAATAATAATAATAATAATAATAATAATAATAATAATAATAACAGCAGCAGCAGCAGCAGTAGCAACAACAACAACAACAACAACAATTACAACAAGCATTGTCAATACTATCATCAACCGTTAATCAATACTATCATCAATTGATAAGTTATAAATAAGTGAAAAGTCCCTTTGGACGAGTGTAGAGAATGGAGCCTCGGCTCTGATGTATCTCAAGAAAGCGCTACGCCACATTTTCTTAAATTCATTTGACACGATCACACCGCCACCAAGTGTCCACTTGTAACACTACACCTAAACACTGCACCTAGTTGCTGATCATGAGTGTGTATATGTGTAGTTGAGGTCTAGCGAGAATTACTTTAAATAAATAGCTACTCACAAACAACCCCATGGTAATTCGTAACAGATGGTAATTTGTTAATGAAGGTGCAAGAAGAGAAACGTTCAATAATAATAACCTTATCTGGATAGTTATTGCAATACAAGTTGAAATTGTGAATAAGACTCACCCATCCATATTCGAAAGTGGCGCCGTCTGGGCCAATCAGTACGATATGACTTCATAACAGTACTCATCAATTACTAAACAATGATTTATCTCTAAATAAAGTAGAGATATTCAGTTGACTACAGTCAGCATTAATGACCTTTGTCTGACTTTACAAATTATCTCCAACACCAGAAATTAGACAAAGACACTGATATCTGCTGTTGACTTCCCCAATTAGACAATGACAATGATATCATCAGTTGACTTCATAAACTAGACAAGGACAGTCATATCTTCATTTGACGTCAACAGTTAGACGATGACAATGATATCTTCAGTTGACGTCAACAGTTAGACGATGACAGTGATATCTTCAGTTGACTTCACCAGTTAGACAATGACAGTGATATCCTCAGTTGACTTCAGAAGCTACACAATGACAATAATATCATCAGTTGACTTTACAAGCTAGATAATGACAATGATATGTTCAATTGACGTCATCAGTTAGACGATGACAATGATATATTCAGATGAGTTCATCAGCTACACAATGACTGTGATAGCTTCAGTTGACTTCACGAGCAAAACAATGACAGTTATAGCTTCAGTTGACTTCACAAGTTAGACAATGACAGTGATATCTTCAGTTTACTTCACAAGCTGGACAATAACAATTATTATCTTCAGTTGACTTCACGAGCAAAACAATGACAGTTATAGCTTCAGTTGACTTCACAAGCTGGACAATGACGATGATATCATCAGTTGATTTCATAAACTAGACAAGGACAGTCATTTCTTCATTTGACGTCAAGAGTTAGACGATCACAATGATATTTTCAGATGAGTTCGTGAGCTAGACAATGACAGTTATTATCTTCAGCTGACTTCACGAGCAAAACAATAACAATTATTATCTTCAGTTGACTTCACGAGCTGGACAATAACAATTATTATCTTCAGTTGACTTCACGAGCAAAACAATGACAGTTATAGCTTCAGTTGACTTCACGAGCTGGACAATGACGATGATAATCAGTTGACTTCATAAACTAGACAAGGACAGTCATATCTTCATTTGACGTCAAGAGTTAGACGATCACAATGATATCTTCAGTTGACTTCGTGAGCTAGACAATGACAGTTATTATCTTCAGTTGACTTCGTGAGCTAGACAATGACAGTTATTATCTTCAGTTGACTTCGTGAGCTAGACAATGACAGTTACTATCTTCAGTTGACTTCGTGAGCTAGACAATGACAGTTATTATCTTCAGTTGACTTCGTGAGCTAGACAATGACAGTTATTATCTTCAGTTGACTTCACGAGCTGGACAATAACAATTATTATCCTCAGTTGACTTCACAAGCTACAGAATGACAATGGTATATTCAACTAACTTCACAAGCTGGACAATGACAATGACAACGTCAGTTGACTTTACAAACCAGATAATGACAATGATATCTTCAGTTGACGTCAACAGTTAGACGATGACAGTGATATCTTCAGTTGACGTCAGCAGTTAGACGATGACAGTGATGTCTTCAGCTGACGTCACGAGCTAAACAATGACAATAACATCGTCAGTTGATTTCGCCAACTACATAAACACTCAGACATATGTTCTCTTGACTTCATAACTGAGAAGATATCTACGAACAAACTTCACTGGAAACAAATATCTCTGCAAAATAACTTTCCCAAGAGACCAATTTGCTGACATCACTCCCTTCTGGCATACTTCAACTGAGCTTTGACAAACACTTGAAAAACGCCGCTCCTTCATAGAGCTTGGAATCGCATCAAGTGTGTGCGCACAAACAAAGTAAAAAAGATGAAGAAAGGATTGCAAACCATCTTCAAACATTATGAGAAAAATTGCACATGCATTTGACTTCAGCAAAATATTTGAAGATATTAAATTGACCCGTGTGGTGAAAAGATATTTGAGTTACTTTCAAACAAAAAAGATGTAACAGCAAAAACAAAATAAAATATCATGTACGTAAAAAAAATAGATGTACGAAATAAGAGTTTATAAAATAGATTTAAAGTCCACATATGCAAAAATAGAATTTTATTAATTAACACTTGCGTAAAATTTTAAACAAACATGCAAGTAATTATGATATCATGAGGAAAACGCAGCAGTAAAAATTTATCACTTATGTCTAACGACACACGTTCACACTAGAGAGCAAAGCTTGCTGCGAGTTACTCTCTAACAGTAAGCATGAGTTGATACTCACTTCTCTATTAACTGTGAGGAATGTTGAGGGTAACTCACAGAGTAAGTGACAAGTGTGTTCAGACTAGAGAGCAAAACTTGCTGCGAATTACTCTCCGACGCAAGCATGAGCTGACTCTCACTTCTCTATTAACTGTGAGAAATGTCGAGATTAACTCACCGAGTAACTCACAAGTGTGTTCAGACTAGAGAACAAAACTTGCTGCGAGTTACTCTCCGACTTAAGCACGAGCTGACTCTCACTTCTCTATTAACTGTGAGAAATGTCGAGGGTAACTCACCGCGTAACTCACAAGCGCGTTCAGACTAGAGAACAAAGCTTGCTGCGAGTTACTCTCCAACAGTAAGCACGAGCTGCCCGCTTACCTCTCTATTCATTGCGGAAAGTGTCGACAGTAACTCAAAAACAGTTTGCAATTGCGAATTTGCTATCAGAGAGAAAACGTGCAGCAGAAAACTCGCTGGTCTGAACGTGCCTTTATAATTAGCGATTCTATGCCAAAGGTTCTTACCACTTAATAGCATCCTCATGGTCGTTAAAGTAACCAAATACAATTACTGTAAGACACAGAATACAAATAACATGACCATAAACGTCTGAAAGATAACATAATAACTCTAGTGGGGGCTGATAGAACAGAGTGGGTTCATCTTAAACGGTTTTTGTTCTCATAACTCTTGTTCATCTCACTGGAATTTGGATAGTGATAAAAATTTCTCTCAAACAAACAAGTTCCTCTCCACACATTGTATGATAATTGAACGCATTCCAGTCACCGAGCAAAAACTCCAAGTTAAAGGAAGAAAGTCTGTGCAGAGCAAGAAGCGTAACAACCCGAGACTATGAGCAGAGAACATTACAAATATTGACAATTTGTCAGCTAGCATCCTGTGTGTGTGTAAAGATATCCAGGCTTGCTAAAATACACACATCGTTACTTTCAAGTAAGTTAATTTACTACGAATTCCTGTAAAAACAAACTTTGCCAAATGGAGTTACTCGGGAGCTAAGATTATGCCGATTTGCAGCCACCCCCAATAACTGGTTCACTTGTTCACCCTGATGAACCTCCAGTGACTGGTTCATTCGTTCACTCAAACGAACATCTAGTAACTAGTTAATTCCTTCACTTAAATGAACCTACACTGACAGATTAATTCAAATGAACCTCCAGTGACTGGTTCATTCATCACTTAGGTGAACTTCTAGTGATTAGTTTATTCATTCACTGAAATGAACCTTCAGTGATTGGTTCATTCGTTAATTCAAATGAACCTTCAGTGACTAGTTCATTCGTTAATTTAAATGAACCTCCAGTGACTGGTTCATTCATCACTTATGTGAACTTCTAGTGATTAGTTTATTCATTCACTGAAATGAACCTTCAGTGACTGGTTCATTCGTTAATACAAATGAACCTTCAGTGACTAGTTCATTCGTTAATTCAAATGAACCTTCAGTGACTGGTTCATCGTTCCAACAAAACGCTAGTAAATAGTTTATTCATTCACTCAAATAAACTTTTAGTGGCTGGTTCTCCATTTGAATGCTGACGGTTTTTTTTTCGACTCAAATGAACTTCTTGTGAGTGGTTCATTTGGTTCACTCAAACGAACCAAAAAAATATGCTCATTTCTTCTTCAAATAAACGTTTGGTGAATAATTAATCCATATAAGAGAATCTTTAGTAACTCATTCTTTTCTCCATTCAAATAAACTTCAAGTAGGCAGTTCATTTATTTATTCAAATGAACTTCTAGTGGGTCGTTCATTTATTCACTCAAATGAACTTCTACTGACTGCTTCATTCGTTCACTCAAATCAACCTCCGACGAATGGTTAAATTTGTTCATTCGGATTAAGTGCCAGCATCTGTTGGATTCGGTCATTCAAATGAACGTCTAGTGGCAGGTTCATTCATTCATTCAGTAACTCACCTCTCAGTAAAGATTTCCAAAATGATCGTTCATATAACAACTAGCGTTTTTCACTCATGACATATAATTAGGGTAGGATTATGACCTTTTGGGGTCCCTAGGCTAATGAAATTATGAGGCTCCTTAAGAAGGAGCCATCCTCTAACTCAGCAGCACCCGTCTTGAATCTCCTTACTCGCGATAATTTTAGGAACATTTTCGTAGCTTGGAGTAAATTTATTGGTTGGTTGGCATCCTTCTGTCTCGGAAGACAATGGAGTGTGCACCAAGAGAGTCAGTTATTGATCACATTGATGGAGCTGCAGCGTCGACTGTGGCTGAGCAGTGCGATCCTTGAACGTCTCCAGGGCGCACGCCTGGGCAAGGTGTATGGAGATCTTGAGTTGCCCAGACAACAGGAACCCCCTCTCTTCCTCCCTGGTGTAGTCCAAAGGAAAGCGGAGCGATACGTTTGGCACCAGGTTGGCTGCAGGAGCTGCCGGAGTCAGTGAGCATGCTGCACTGGTCCGCCTTCAGGGCTCCACTCCTGATTTGGAAGATTTACTCCTCTACACATGGCAGTCACCCATCCAAGTACTAACCAAGCTCTACGTTGCTTAACTTACGAGAACCTGTGTTTTCAACGTGATTTGGCCGTAGTGGAGTAAATTTATTGCAAATTGTTTAAATATACTAGTATAGCTACCTTTTGTTTATTTGTCAATAAAAATATTCTTTACGAAAAGCCACTATTTTACTGTTTATTGCAAACCAAATTAGCACACGTATCAACACAGTCATAGTTGAAAAACTGATTTTTTACCAAATGTTACCAACTCTCGAGTGGCTTTATGCTGCAGCCTATATTAACCTATAGGATCAGAATCACCCACGGAATACAATAAACATCTCAATTTTACTCCTATAATGCACAGAATAAAAAGATGACCTTCAGGGTTATTACATCCCAAAATCTGCATCGCATGGAAGATTATTAAATGCCATCTTCATCCTTGAGAGACGGCACGACCCTCCTATCCCCTTAACTATACCAGGTGTGGTTGCATAAATTGGAACAGTAAACCCAGCTTTACACGGCCAGGCAGGAATTACGATCTATTGCTCGCTATAATGATTTTACGCAGCGCAAATAAACAGCAAGCATGCGTTATATGTGATACATAACCATGGTCAAAATATCTATGTCCATGGTCAAAATATCTATGTCCATGGTCAAAATATCTATGTCCATGGTCGAAATATCTATGTCCATGGTCAAAATATCTATGTCCATGGTCAAAACATCTATGTCCATGGTCAAAATATCTATGTCCATGGTCAAACTATCTATGTCCGTGGTTAAACTCTATGCTTGTCAATTTCAGAACGCGATAAGAAAGGTTATTCGAGTGGGATAATATTAACCTTAGGCTCAGACAGGGCTAAACTGGCTGTAGCTAATAATGATATTTCTTAAAGAACATTTCTATTGCCACACAACAGACAGCTATTCTAATTTATTTAAAGATTTTTTTAATAAATTTACTTCGAGCTATGCTATACCCATATACTAGCTATGCCCATATACTAGTTATGCCCATATACTAGCCATATACTAGCTATACTCATATACTAGCTATGCCCATATACTAGTTATGCCCATATACTAGCCATATACTAGCTATACTCATATACTAGCTATGCCCATATACTAGTTATGCCCATATACTAGCCATATACTAGCTATACTCATATACTAGCTATGCCCATATACTAGCTATACTCATATACTAGCCACATTCTAGCTATGCCCATATACTAGCTAGACTCATATACTAGCTATATCCATATAATAGTTATGCCCATATACTAGCTATACTCATATACTAGCCATATACTAGCTATGCCCATATACTACCTATGCCCATATGCTACCTATGCCCATATACTACCTAGACCCATATACTAGCCATATACTAGCTATATCCATATACTAGCTATGCTCATATACTAGCTATACTTATATACTAGCTATATCCATATACTAGCTATCCCAAATATACTAGCTATACATATTTACTAGCCATTACTAGCTATACTCATATACCAGTTATGCCCATACACTAGCTATACTAATTTACTAGCCATATACTAGCTATACTCATATACCAGCTATGCCAATATAATAGCCATATACTAGCTATGCCCATATACCAGCCATATACTACGTATACTAGCTATGCTCATTTCTGGCCTATGACCAGCCAACCCAAATCCCTATATACTAGCTCTGCTAATTTATATACAAATGTTCAGCAATATCTACATTATCTCCAACCTATATCTACAACAATCCTGTAATACTATTACTCAATACTTACACTCTCATAATTCTCAAAGCAAGAACGACATTCTCTGCTTGTCAGTCGCACGTGCATCATTCCCAATTTCGTCAAATTACAGGCAAAAATCACGGGAAAATTACAACAGGAAAAGTTAATCCCTTAGCAAAACATCAATCAACCATTCGGCGTGATTATCGCGAGACAGAAACGGTAGCGAAAACTAGGAATTCGTCTGCCTTTTGTCACTTCATAGAGAGAAAATACACAGATAGTTTCTGATGACCCAGCAGAAACTTGTTCTGATGAACTGAGGTCACTCGGGACGTGGACAACAATGACGCCACGATGTTTACTAATTAAGAACCCGTGTCCAGCAACGCAAGAGCTAATGTCATCGATGGATTAAAGTACTTTGTGAATCGTCCAGCTGGGTTAAGAATTAGGGTGAGAATTTGTCAAAGTGGCATGCATGTGCTTCAACAATTTATATCCATTAATCAATTCTTGCATAAAGTAACAAAGTTGTGAAAGAGTAACTAAAGTAACTAATCTTAGCAGTGACATCTTAGCGCTTTAAACAGTGCTTGTAATAACATGTATGTCTCTGTTTATATTATATAGATTTGTTTATGTTTTGTTTAAAATATTGTTTATACGATTGTTTACATTTTAACATATTGTTTATATTTTGTTTAATATATTGTTTATAAGATTGTTTACATTTTGTTTAACATATTGTTTCTAAGATTGTTTATATTTTGTTTAACATATTGTTTCTAAGACTGTTTATATTTTGTTTAACATATTGTTTCTAAGACTGTTTATATTTTGTTTAACATATTGTTTCTAAGATTGTTTACATTTTGTTTAACATATTGTTTATAAGATTGTTTACATTTTGTTTAACATATTGTTTATACGATTGTTTACATTTTGTTTAACATATTGTTTCTAAGATTGTTTACATTTTGTTTAACATATTGTTTCTAAGATTGTTTACATTTTGTTTAGCATATTGTTTATATATTGTTTTGTTTACATAATAACATGTACATTATCGCTCATGAAACAAATACAACATGTTAGCTTTGGTGGTAACGTGCTGCCATCTGTTATCAAGAAAGAGTAAACTATAGAAGACAGTGCACCCTGAAATAACTACATACATGCATTTTTATGTATTTGAATCTCAGAACTCAACCTTACCTTAAAGAAGGAAGCCATTCCATTGATAAAATCACATTTCACCATTTTATTACCTAGATAATCATTATTATTCACGTATAGGAGTGAGCATTCTCTACCAGAAAGCGAATTCGAATCGGATCGAATTTGTGACTTTCGAATTCGAATCGAACCGAACTTTAGTATTCGAATTCGAATTGAGATTGAAAGATTTCCGAACAAATTTTCGAACCACTAGTAAAAATTTGTCTTTCAAAGATCATGCATGTTACTCGATTTTGTTCTGCAGTAAAACCGCCAATAATTTGTTTGAAAATTGTGCGCAGAAATCACGGATAAATTATGCTAATTGCATGATGTTTCAATCGTTTTAATGATAAAGAGAACGTACGTGATTAAAGTGTTCAATTATTCGAACATATTAGGTTCGAATTCGATTCGAACTCGAACGTTCGATGCTCGCCCCCTTATTCACGTAACAAAGATAAGCACGTATCAGCGATGAAACAGTTATAAACAGGCTGCATGAGATTATGGATATCCATAAAATAAGACCAAAAATCCATAAAATAAGAAATGCATAAAATAAAAAAATATTTGTTTTGTGATTTTTTGTACAAAGTAACGAGTTGTAAGCATTGGCAACACTGAAAACGAACGTTAGAAGGAGAGAAAGAGCAAGAAAACAACGTTAGAAGGAGAGAAAGAGAAAGAAAACAACGTTAGAAGGAGAGAAAGAGAAAGAAAACAAACCAACAAAAGCGCATTTCCGGATTTGCTATTTTACATTGTTTTTTCTCATTGTCTTTTTGTTATCAAGATGGCGAAGTTTCAAGCAAAGCATGAGCTGGAGTTCGATCTGAAAATAACTGAGAGAGACCCAGCCATTGTCTCGTAAAATTTGATTAAATTTGAAATGATATGAAACCGATAAAATTAAAACTAAGTCCTGCGTGTTTAAAAACACGTTTCAAGCCTCCCGTTTTTACTTTTTAATTGATTTCTCCCTGGGCATCTCGTTCCAGATATAGTCTATGTCTTATTTTATTGATACCCATAAAATAAAATTTCAAAAATCCATAAAATAAGCTATTTTATACATATCCATAATCTTATGCACCCTGGTTATAAATCACATCGTAGCACGGCACAGCACTCGAAGACCAACTGAGTTCACCAGTAATAACACAAGCATAATGAGTGGATAGGAAGAGAATGAACGCGCTTAACGCTAGAGCAAGCGGAGGGAGCGACGGGGGCCACGGTTCAGCGGAATAAATGATATCATTGATGACCGCAGTGCCAATTATCCCAGGATGAGAAAATTAAGCAGCTTTCACACATAAACAAAATGGCAATTCATGGAAAAAACAGCGACAATGCGAGAACACCTACATGGGCTAAATGCCACAAAAATTTTAGAGAATTTTAATTAACCCTTTCATACCCGTTGTATCCCGTGGGATACGAGAATATTTTCTGCCTTTAAAATTAATAAAATTTTAAAACTGACAGTTATTTGATCTGTTAATAGTTATTTTGATTTAAGCCAATAACAATAGACTAAAAATGGTGATAAAATGGCAAACTAGAAAATCTACATAGCATAAAAAACTGTGCAAGGTACAGTACTTTAGAGACAACTTTGTACACATCTGCATAGCATGCATACTAAATGTCTTAAATACTTTAAAAAATTATCAGCAGTTGCAAAATGAAGCACATTTTATGCTTCCATTGAATCCCAATGTATCCCGTAGGATACAGGCTATATTCAGCACGAGGGCACAGGTAGAAAAAAATAATTATTATGTGTAAACAAGATGGACATACTGAACAAAAGTACCAAGCCAAAAAAATTTTTCTTATTAAAAAATAATTTGGGACTGAAAGGGTTAACAGGACAAGTGTATTTTTGGTTACAGACTGGAAAACTGACCAACTTTACGGAAAAACTCTAAAAAGTAATAAAAAGTAAGTTCGTGCACGATTTAATAACAACGATTAATGCACTTATAACGACAGAAGTTAAGTAGCATCGAATCTGATTAACAAAGCAATGAGCAATGGGAAAGTACCAGAAAAACTCCTCATGCGCAGTTTCATTCACGAATTATTCCTCTTTGCGCAGAGAATGTACAACATATGTGTATGTCAGGTAACTGTGCTTACTGTACCAATTGCTAAGACTCTTCCATTGATTCAGTGTCTCATCTAGAAGGACAACGATATCAAGGGTCACTATACCACACCTTGCAAGTTTGTTGACTCTAGGTAGAGTGATTTCTGAGTTATTTAGTGTAGCATTGGAGAAATAATAAAGAAAAATAAACAGCTTATCAGTAGTGAGAGCCTACATATATTGCAGAACTTGATTTGTTCAATCTTGTTAATCAGTTCCAGTACCGCCACGTGTACATGTGTGTAATCTTGAAATTTTTGAATCACTTACATGTTGTACTGCTGCATGCAGAGCTTGCGTCGGCAGTACCATTGTATAAAAGTTGTGAATTTAAACTCTTGCAATAGCCATTAGGAACAGCCATTTTAATGGTAAGTCCTTTGAAAAAAGTTTCTATAATATTATGTAAAGTTTGAAAAAATAACCAGAGCATTTGTAGCACACTCTTCACTATATAAACAAAAGTTTAAATTACGTTATGTTATCAGTAAGATCAATGATGAATTGTTAGTGAATCTGTGGTGCACACTGGGAAGGTGACACAGTGTCGTTTAACCAGGTGGGGCGAATATTTTAAATCAATTTATTTTCCAATTAGATAAGTTTTTGAAACAGCTACGTGGTAAATAATGTAACTTTGTACGTAAAGTTCTTTGGGAGATACATTAAAATTCCCCTTTCTTCCCCTTTAACAAAATAAATGGCTTCTGCCGCTGAGCTGGGGCAAGATAGTGGCTTAAAGGATGTCATCCTTTCCATAACAATGACTGGTTAGTTTTAACCTCGTAGAGTAAAGAACAATATTTCCTCTTAGCAAAGAACAATATTTGCTCCCAGTAAAACACAAAATTTCCTCCTAGTAAACAGCAATATTTCCTCATAGTAAAGAACAAAATTTGCTCCTAGTAACAAGCAAAATTATATACTAATAAAGAACAAAATTTCCTCATAGCAAAGAACTATATTTCCTCCTAGTAAAAAGCAAAATTTACTCCTAGTAAAGAACAAAATTGCCTCCTAGTAAAAAGCAAAATTTACTCCTAGTAAAGGACAAAATTTCCTCCTAGTCTTGGACAAAATTTCCTACTAGTAAAAACAATATTTCCTCCTAGTAAAGAACAATATTTACTCCTAGTAAAGGACAAAATTTCCTCCTATCTAAGAACAATAATTCCTCCTAGTAAAGAACAATATTTACTCCTAGTAAAGGACAAAATTTCCTCCTAGTAAAAGACAAAATTTCCTCCTAGTAAAGAACAAAATTTGCTCCTAGTAAAGAACAAAATTTCCTCCTATCTAAGAACAATAATTCCTCCTAGTAAAGAACTATATTTCCTCCCAGTAGAACACAAAAATAAATTTCTCCTAGTAAAGAACAAAATTTGCTCCTAGTAAAGAACAATATTTCCACCTAGTAAAGAACAATATTGCCTCTAGTAAAACAATATTTCCTCCTAGTAAAGAAAATATTCAACAAAATTCATCAACGGAGATTTTTACGCAAAGCGCAAAAGTGAAAAGTTGAAATTGTCCCCTCTGATTACCTATAATTCTTATTTACAATTCACGGTTTCGCTATGCTGATAACACAACAACCGGAAAAGTTCTGGTCCGTTTAAATTTCATGAGGTAATTGAGAAGAGAGGCAAGTTAAATCCACCTCCCCGGCGTTCCCAATTTTGACACAAAGAAAAGGCGGATGCGGCAATAAACTGACAATAACTGTAAACTTGACTACGCTGATGCTAATCACCAAATAGCAGTTTAACCAGTTAACTCAATTAGTGGCGAATTGAAAATTTCCTAAGCCTAAAATAGTATTAACCTTAATCTGCAGTGATCAATTTAAACTGCATTGTTCCTGGCGTGTTGTTAAACACAAACGACTGGTGCTGTTGGTGAATTGTTGGATAATGTTGGAAAGAAAATTGCGTTGACTGGAAACAAACATGTATTGATTACATACAATGCAGGGCAGGGATTAAATTTATAAGTTTAACATTGTAAAACAAGTACCAGTCAACTATGCCAATTTGATGACACTGCTAATGAGCACTTCCGTGGTTTGAAGTTGATTTAGGTTCGCTTTGTTGTTGAAAAGGTTTCCCATATGCATTAGTCTGACATTGTATAAAAAAGTACCAGACAACTATACTAATTTGACGACACTGCTAATGAGCACTTCCGTGGCTTGAAGTTGATTCAGGTTCGCTTTGTTGTTGAAAAGGTTTCCCATATGCATTAGTTTGGCATTGTATAAAAAAGTACCAGTCAACTATGCCAATTTGATGACACTGCTAACGAGCACTTCCGTGGTTTGAAGTTGATTTAGGTTCGTTTTGTTGTTTAAAAGGTTTCCCATATGCATTAGTCTGACATTGTATAAAAAAGTACCAGACAACTATACTAATTTGACGACACTGCTAATGAGCACTTCCGTGGCTTGAAGTTGATTTAGGTTCGTTTTGTTGTTTAAAAGGTTTCCCATATGCATTAGTTTGACTTTGTATAAAAAGTACAAGACAACTATGCCAATTTGATGACACTGCTAACGAGCACTTCCGTGGTTTGAAGTTGATTTAGGTTCGTTTTGTTGTTTAAAAGGTTTCCCATATGCATTAGTCTGACATTGAATAAAAAAGTACCAGACAACTATACTAATTTGACGACACTGCTAATGAGCACTTCCGTGGCTTGAAGTTGATTTAGGTTCGTTTTGTTGTTTAAAAGGTTTCCCATATGCATTAGTTTGACTTTGTATAAAAAGTACAAGACAACTATGCCAATTTGATGACACTGCTAACGAGCACTTCCGTGGTTTGAAGTTGATTTAGGTTCGTTTTGTTGTTTAAAAGGTTTCCCATATGCATTAGTTTGACTTTGTATAAAAAGTATCAGGCAACTATGCCAATTTGATGACACTGCCAACGAGCACTTCCGTGATTTGAAGTTGATTTAGGTTCGTTTTGCTGATTAAAAGGTTTCCCATATGCATTCGTTTGACATTGTATAAAAAAGTATCAGTCAACTATGCCAATTTGATGACACTGTCAACGAGCACTTCCGTGGTTTGAAGTTGATTTCGGCTCGTTTTGTTGATTAAAAGGTTTCCCATATGCATTAGTTTGACTTTGTATAAAAAGTATCAGACAACTATGCCAATTTGACGACACTGCTAACAAGCACTGCAGTGGTATGAAGTTAATTCAGGTTCGTTTTGCCCTTTAAAACGTTTCCCTTATGCATTAGTTTTAAATTGTACAAAAAAGTACCACTCAACTATACCAATGTGATGATATGATAAGATACTTGTTAAGAATTGATGCTGATAGTATAGGCGAACTCACTTTTCAAACACGTTTGCCCCATTACCTTATTAGGGCAAGAGAAATAGCTGACTAAGACCATTACTTCGTGACTAAAGACTGAGGTTAAAACGACGCCAAATCTGGCCACTAAATTTTTGGGTGACCACCATAGAACCACTTCCTTCATCTATCTCGGTAAATGAAGAAATTTATGTCCCATAAAGTAGCTATCACTGCTCTGCCAGCTTAACGTCTTAACTTAAAAGATTAACTATGAACAAAAGCTAGGTACCGGTCCTACTTCCACCATCTAAGTTGATGCCACTGAGGCCCCGAATTCCGCTGCGCAGATATCCGAACTACATAAAAAACCACCTGCCACCAGCCCTCCTTCACGTCACCCACCCAAAATAGTCAATCCCTAACACACACACGCACGCTCGCACGCACGCACACGCACACATATACTCGCACACATGCACGAACGCACGCATGCACTCACACACACACACACACACACACACACACGAACGCACGCACGCATGCATTCACACACACACACACACACGAACGCACGCACGCATGCATTCACACACACACACACACACGCACGCGCGCAGGCAGGCAGGCAGGCACGCACGCACGCACACACACGCACGCGCACAGGCAGGCACGCACGCACGCACACACACACACACACAGCAAAATCCTCAAATGAGCATTGGGTATTGTATCAATGAAAAGCTTGTTTATTATGCGCATGCGCCTATAAAGAATAACCACTATACAAATATCAATATTAATAATGATAATAATGTTATAGTTTCACCAATCTGGCATGCAGAATTGAGCGATGACCTGGGGCCACTGAATTATTTCAACCCCACTCTGCAAATAAGATTCACAAATGGACAGCCCATAGTTGGTGTTTGCCCAGACATTAAGCCTCATACTTGACCTCATCAATGACATTTTTACATCCCTGAACAGGTACGTGAAAACGACGACAATGGAAATTGTAAACTGCTTGTTAAGGCGCGTTCACACGTGCACGCGGCGAAGGGAAACAGGGAACTGTGGAACGGCAGAACGTCTTTAACCATTCACAGACATTACAATTAGGGGTGAGCATCGTACAATTCGAAAGTTTGAATTCGATTCGAACTAACATTTTAATTCGAATTTCATTCGAACCTAAGATTATAGGTTCGATAGTTCAGCACTTAAACTGCATACGTTCTTTGCCATTAAAACGTATGAAACATCCTGCGAACAGCACAATTTACTGGGATTTCTGTGCACAATCTATAAACAAATTACTAGTGTTTTACTGCAGAACAAAATCACGCAATATGCATGACCTTTGTGATCTGAAAATCTTTTAAAATTGAATTTAAATTGGCACTAATAAATATGAAAAATATATCATAGGCGTATATGTTTATAATTATAACACGGTTTATTAAAAAATATGTGAGCTAAGTGTTTAAAACTTGTTAGATAAACGAAACCAATTTTATTCGTTCATAGGAAATAGTAAGTTACTGTAACTGTAACTACAACCTACTTCTAATAGTAACAAACTACCGGTTCGCGTGTATTAACCGCTAAGTATCTTTGCCCTACAGAGGGCAGCACCCGTACATATTGTATTATAATACGTATTTGTGCTAATAATTTAACACTTACAAAGGGAAATCCTACCAGCTCGTGACTAGCATGGCAGTAATGAATGGTAAAAGCGATGCCGTATTAACCCTTTCACACCCGTTGTATCCCGCGAGATACAAGACTATTTTCTGCCTTTAAAATTAATAAAATTTTAAAACTGACAGTTATTTGATCTGTTAATAATTATTTTGATTTAAGCCAATAACAACAGACTAAAAATGGTGATAAAATGGCAAACTAGAAAATCTACATAGCATAAAAACTGCACAAGGTACAGTAATTTAGAGACGACTTTGTACAGATCAGCATAGCCTGCATACTAAATGTCTTAAATACTTTAAAAAATTATCAGCAGTTGCAAAATGAAGCACATTTTATGCTTCCATTGAATCCCAATGTATCCCGTGGGATACAGGCTATATTTAGCACGCGTCACAGGTAGAAAAAATAATTATTATGTGTAAACAAGATGGACATACTGAACAAAAGTACCAAGCCAAAAATTTTTTTCTTATTACAAAAATAATTTGGGACTGAAAGGGTTAAAGTGAGTCACCTCTACACCAAGTTTCATGTGGAGCCTAAGCTAATATACCAGTACCCAATAAGAGCCGCTAAAGCTTTAATTAATAATTAGAAATGGTTATGCAAGTCTAGCAATGCAACACGTGTATAATTGAATCATTTAAAGCCAAGAAGTAAAATACAGGCCAATTTAGAAAAACGTGTACTTTAAAGGAATTATTCCCCCCCCCCTTCTTCCACATTTTCTAACAAGTGCTAAGTATAGGAAAATGGAGCATAACACAATTGTCAAAAATTGCACATTTTTTCACAGGAATACACCACAGTTAAAGCAAAACCGGCCTTAATCTTAAACAGTAGGTCAGAACAATCTACTCTTTAAAATATTGAAAAGAAACATACTTTTTTAAAGAATGACTCACGTGAAAGAATTATTACCACACAAACGCAGTTTCACGTTCGCGCCATTAGTTCTTCGGTGATACATGCATTTCACCATTTGCTAGTTAGACGTGCAGTAGCGCCTGCATTTCGGAAAGCGTTGCACAAAAAGCAGGTGCTGTACCGCTCAATTCAGATGTGTTAGTTTGTGACGTACTACACACGTTCTACACCACAGAGGTAAATTTGAAATTTGAATTTTTATCTTAAAACGAGACGTGTTTTATTAAAACGCACTGAATATCTTACAGTAGCATCATACTTCAATTTTCTCTTTCGCAAACACGTGCAACACGCTCGTGGAATATTTTTGATGTTGAAAATTATGTTAGTTTGTGATGTCATCAATAGTTGGGCTCGCCCGCCGTTAATTAAGTTTTTAACCTATAATTTAATTATCAGAAACGCTTTTCCAGTATTAACTGTGTTAAAATGTATACTGTTCGTTGGAGTAGAAAATGGGGTGGTATGTGAAAAGTCATCCCGTCTTCCTTTAATATTAATGTAAATTTCTTGGACAGCCATAATGTACATTTTGTACACCATGTACGCACACTTCTATCACTAGTGTTGTCTGTCTGTCTGTCTGCCTGTCTACCCATCTAGTTGTTTTTTACTGCCCGGCTGTCTGCCTGCAAGTGCATTTGTTTGCCTATTTGTATGTCTGTCTATCTAAATATACATCACTATATTTAGCTGTTTATCTGTCTATCTATCTTTCTAAGCATTTCTCTGTTCACCTAATGTCAAAACTCAACTGTTCAACTCTTATTGTAATTCTTTCTACGGTATGGCCACCTGGCGACATTTTTATAATTACAGTCTCAGCAAACTTAAAGTAGCTCACAATATTTCAAAACGCAAACTTTTCAACTACCCATATGATTATAGTTCTAGGACCATTTCAGTAGACCACGATGTTTTATACTTTGATGTAATACATAGGAAAACTGCATACAGTTTATACAGTAGAGTAATGCAAAGCTCAAATCTTCTTTAGTGGAGACCAGTGGTGGAAAGTGTTGGGTAGAAATTATGAGTAACGATTCAGGCTGGGAGCATGATATTGTATATATATAGATTGTACTGTTATTTTATTTATTTATGTATTAATTTGCATGTGTTGAGAGGAGGTGTTATAATTATTGTATGTATTGTAATTATTGTATGTTATGTATTCTATGAACCTGGTTCGAAATAAAGAGTTAAATCAAATCAAAAAATCTGTCGCTGTTAATTCTGCTCACTATTCTAATTAATAAAAAATCTTGCAATACAAAAACTAAAGTTACACAACGTTTCAGTATTTGAAAAACAAAAGGCATGGACAAGCATTAAGCACTATTTGTGGAAATTGTAACTGTATATATTAGGTGCTGCCATCTAGTAACTAATCCTTTTACATTTTACTAGCTAAACTCACCCCTAGTATAATAGTGCGGTCATATTCACTGGATCTCTCCCTATTTTACAGTAATGGTTTTTGTGAAGCCAAGTTTGCATAATTACCTATACCTACATATACTGACTGGATTTACTTTCTAGTCACTGTCTCACTCTCAATGCAGTGCAGAAGTCATGCTAGTCGTGCTACACACCTGTCTAACTCACACTCCCAGAGCAGTGCAGCAGACATGCTAGTCGTGCTACACACCTGTCTAACTCACACTCTCAGTGCAGTGCAGCAGTCGTGATCCTCATTTTACTTACTGTCTAGCTCTCAGTGATCAGTGCAGGACACTCTTGTTCTCAGTGTTCAGTGTAGCAGTCATTCTACATATGTGTACGTTGTCTAATAAACGCTTTTCAGTTTTCAGTGTACCTCAAACATGACTTTCACACTATTTTTGTTTTTTAATATAACCACATTCACCAAAAACACACAGAAAAAATCACAGGCAATTAATGGCAAACAATTACGGGAGAAACATAGAATCCATATTAACTAAAACCAAAAAACAAAAAAAATTAAAAAAGCTATTTGTCAACCTATTAATAATTCACACCCGCAAATTTCAAGATTAGTGTTAACGACCGACTAGATCAACAATAATTATTGTTAACTTTTGAAATAAAAACGTGTAGTCATGACTTTGCAAAATCAGCGAAAGGTCGCTAGTTCAAATCCAGGCCGCGCCCCGACTTTTTCACATTTGCTTTCTTGAAAAAGTTTTTAATCAGAGCTAAATATGGGTGTACATGCGTGCGTATGTACGTGAAGTACTATATGTAATGAGTTATAGGATGCGGGTAAGCCTACGAAATACAGTCATGTACCAAAAATTAATTAGGTCAGGAGGGATAGAAATAAAAAATATGGAAAAATCGTTGTGTGTTCTTCATTGAAAATGTATTGGTTCTTAACTTCTACATCATCATCATCATCATACGCCCGTCATGTCTATTGTAGACATTGGGCAGGCAGAATTCTAAAACAAAGAAATCTGCCTTCAGACAGGTAAATCCAGACAGCACCACTTCCGCGAAAACTTACATCGGTTCTTACTAAAACTAGTTGCCGCCCTGCCCGTCAATCTTGGCTCTGCTCTTCCGAAATAGCAAAACAGCGCGGCGCATGCGCAACACGTTCATTAATCTACTGTAGCAACGTGCTGGAACGCCTGTCTGTAAGTTATGCCTTAAGTTTGGCAAGCAGCCAACTTCATTTTTTCACTTAAACAGTAACAAATCTTGGTGTTAATTTCACTGTACGTGGCAGGCAACGTTGCAAGGCAGAAATGTATGATATGTTCCAGGACATGGTGCGTTTACTTAAACGTTTTGGAGTCCGTGGACACGAACTGGAAGGAGTTGTTGGTGTAGTTATGTAATGAATTGACTAGCTATTTGTAAGAAAAGTAGTGTTTACGCCGTTAAAGCGATGTTACGGCATTTAGGAGTCTACTCAGAAGTCTACAGTCATGTGAAGCAGGCAAGTTTATTGTAGTTGAAATAACATTAGTACGTGTGTAAAAACCAGACCAGAATTTAACGTTTAAATTTATCGTCGGCAAGTTGTTAAATTTCCAGGGCCTATTACAGCCTAAGCGAGGCCCGGGGAAGTGGGACGTGTGAGCCCCCTCGGGGGGGGGGGGGCAGAAAATGTTTGAACTGCTAGAACGCCGGAGAAGCATTTTCGAAGAGAAAATATGGAGTTATACAGTTGTTAAAGGAAAGAACAATTGAAAGAAAAACTGCTTTATTCTCAAGACCAGTCCTTAATACTTGTGTGTGTGTGTGTGTGTGTGTGAGAGAGAGAGAGAGAGAAGGGGGAGAGAGAGAGAGAGAGGGGGGGAGAGAGAGAGAGAGAGAGAGGCAGCATGGTCGCATAAAGCAAAAAAAAATGTTACCTTGGTGCGAGGCCCTAGGGAAGTATCCCCACTCCCCCCCCCCCTGAAATAGGCCCTGTAAATTTCTAACATTGCAGTGAAGAAAATCAGTATGAAGATTTTTTAATAATAATGATTATGGCATGTTTTGTCTTTAGCATATGAAGCCTGCTGTTTTACGTAGCATGCATTTCAGAGTTGATGGTATACTGCATTGTACTTACGCAAGTACATATAATTATGCTTTTCTTAAACTTACACTGTAGCGAAAGCAATAAGACATCTTTTTTTCAGGGAACGTATCAAGCCATATTTCTAGGTTATAAACTCGTTAGGCACTTGCTGCTCAAACATCTCTAAAAGAAGAAATGGCAGAGACACTTTAAAGCTTTCACTTTGTTGAAAAGTAGCAATGGAACCTGCAGATTTAGTGGCTGGTGTCAGAATACGAAGTTCTACTTTTGCAGCCGTAACGTGCAATGAGGACAACTTCATGCCAAGGAAAAGACACGATAGTAAAACACAAACACCAAAAGACAAGCAGAAAGCTCATGACAATGCCCTGATAAAAGCAGCTTACTCCGGACAAGTGGAAGACGTGGAGAAGTGGATTAGAAATGGAGCAAAAATCGACTGCACTTCTGAGATGCACAGAATGCGTTATGAATTTGAAGAAAAAGGCGGCACTCCACTTCACATAGCTGCTGCCATGGGTCACGTTGATGTGGTCAATAAATTACTAGATATGGGTGCAGAAATAGAGAGTACAAGAAACAATGGCTGGAGACCATTAGAACTTGCGTGCAGGAAAGGACATGCGGATGTCGTAGAAACACTGCTAGAGCATGGTGCTAACATTCAGTGCACACAAGTGAATGACGATAGTACACCGTTGCACCAGGCAGCATGGTGCGGTCAGCCGGAAGTTGCTGAGGTGCTCATTAGACATGGTGCACAAATAAACTTGCAAAACATTCAAAATACAACCGCATTGGATGACGCAGCCAAGAAAGGGTACCTGGTCATTGTTGAAAAGTTAGTGAGAAATGGTGCAGATGTTAACACAAAAAACTACCGTGGTAACACGCCCCTGCACCACGCAGCATGGGAAGGACACGCAAACGTCGTAAAATTTCTCATCGATAACGGTGCAAACATCTACACGAAGAACTATCTACGCGAAACGCCTTTGAATTTAGCCTGCAAATGGGGTAACGTTGATGTGATTAACATATTTTGCGAGCAAACTGCTAACCAACAGAATAACAATGTGAAAAAACTCGTTAACACTGTAAACATACAGGGAAACACAAATCTTCACCTTGCCTGTTTCAATGCGCACAACATTGGCTCAAGCATACAGACTGTGGTGTATTTATTAGACAATGGTGCCGACTATAAAATAAAAAACTACGAAAATAAAACAGTATACGACGTGTGCACTAAAACTAAAGGTAAAACACCAATATACAAATCGCAAAAGAAAGCGGCAGGTGTGCTACTTACTTACAGGTATTTCAATTCACTTCGCGGCAGATCGTCTTTGACGCTCTTTCACATTTTCAGCTTTTTGCTCTTATTTCTGTGGACAGATCTTTTAATGAGGAGACAAAATACAAAAATGGCATCCTTGGTTACCGAGAGCAACTACAGAGCACTTACACGTGATTATGCATTAATTATTGGGTTTTGTATCCATCTGCTGCTCTGTCTACAAACTGCATTGCTTAAAAGCAACTATGTAGGCCTACGCAGTCAGATGAAATTGGCAGACATCATGCACCTGCCAGAAATTGGAAAATTGCAGCAATATGACGTCTTTCACGAAATTCGTAAAGAGGTATTAGATTTATTAGAAAATGTTTGTGAAACGATTACTCGACTTTCAAATCTGCACTGTGAACCTGTGATGGTCGGTAGTTCAGCTTGTGATGTAAAGGTTGGACTACCAGACGAGTTTGATTTTTTTGTCATCGTCAAAAAAGGTGAGCTTGTCGTCAGGAGGAAAAAGGCAAGAAAGGTGAGAATCAGTCGAATTGTCGAGGTTTTGAGTAAAAGAAACATGGTGTCTGCTATGGTTTTTAGTGGCAACTTGGATGAACCATTAGAGCCATTAGTTCTCAAAGAAAGATTTGCAAAATCACTGTGCAATGCAATGGCCAGGGTGTTAAAACTGAAAGGCCAAAAGATATCGCCCAACGCCTTTCCATACATTGTAGAATGGAACAAAGTTTGTACATGTTTTAAACTATTGGTGAAGCTGGATTGTGGTGAAACAGTTCCCATATCGGTGGATGTTACTCCATGTTTTGAAAGTACTAGAGAGCCGCCTGGTGTCAATGACGTCTGGCCTAACTCCGTTAGATGTTTTCATTTTGTGCCAAAGCCACTGGGTAAGGGTAAAGACGAACGTTTCAGTTGCACAGCATCAATGGCTGTAGCTGAGGCTGCATTTATTCGTGAACTTGATGATAGAATCAAAGATGGAGCACGTCTCGCTAAGATTTTGGTAAAACCGAATCTTTATGGGGGCAAGTCACACTACGAGAGAATAACGGCAATGTTGTCGTCGGAAAAGAAGTTTTTGATAGGAGGTGATGCAAAAGTCGAACAAATGTATCTATTGGCAGCAAAAGTAAATCTACCAAAACTTTTTACGATCCTAAAATACGAACCAGATGAGGTGATCGATTCATATATGATCAAGCTGGCATTTATCAGAGAGGCAATAATTGTACCAGATCCCGAAAAATGGTGTGGGGAAGTGGAGCTCAGAAGTCGTGCAGTGTCCATGTTTCGCTACGTCAAGGACTGTTGTGACGAAGGACGAATGCCGCATCCATTTGTGCCACATCTAAATGTCTTTGAAGATCTGAAGCAGAGACGGATCAACAGCATATCAATATTGGTTTTAGCAAGTAAATGTGCTGGTGCAATAGCTGGTTTAATCCAGTCAGGTTCGTATAACTATTTTTTCTATAATTATTTTTCAAAGTTGCTGTGACATTATTTTGTTTAGCATGTTTGGTTTTTTTAACCATATTTCTTTTGCATATTCAACTCTGAAATGAACATAGTAGGTTATCATAGATGTGGTGTTGACGATATGGCACAGAAGGTAATACATTTTCCAAGCGAGAATCTAAAAGCTTGCAAATGTTCATTAACCTGAGACATGTTCTGTCCAAGCAATTAGGTTTAGAGGGGAAGGAAAGAAAGTTTTAAAGCCAAAAGCTTGCCATACAAAGTAACATTGCTTAGCATTACAGTTAGCTGTTTGAAAGACTTATGTAACTCAAAAAAGAAAATTCTTAATTTAAAATGTTCATGCCAACTGATAAAACGTCACTGACTCACCTTTCCAGCATGTACCAAATATTTCCAGCATGTACCATACACCACTGGCTTATCAAAAAGCATTTTATTAAGCTTACTGATAAGGTAAAGTACTTTATATGTCTGCTTAATGTGTGCAGTGTGCACTAACAATGCTCTGATTATTTTTCGAACTTTATATAATGTTATATGAACTTGCTTGGATTTCTTACTCAATAAATGACTGCAAAAATGGCTGCACTTAATTATCATCATGGGGGTCTAAATTTACAGGTTTTACACCACATTACTGCTAATGCAAGATCCGTATGAAATAAGACGGCATGTAAGTTATACAAAATTTTGTGACGAATTTTTCAAACTTGATGAATTCTGTTTCTCTGAGATGAAACCATTCAGTTTCTCACTCGTTACCTTCGTCTAGGTAAAGTTCCATCTCCAACAGGGCTTCTTCAACCGGATATCAAGGAATTTGAGGATGAGTTAATCCAAGAGATACAGAGGAATGTACAACCGGATCAGAAGCCCAGAGCCAAAGGATGGGTGACCAATCACTGGAGACGAATTCTTTATATAGATGAAAATCTTCCAAGTTTGTAGCAAAAGGAGGCTGGAGTGAGAGTGCTTTGTCGAGTCTGTCAAGTCCTCACAGAAGTGCACCACTGACAGATGCTTATTTCAGAGTTATTCAAAACTCTTTGAGATAATGAATAGTGTGGCAGCTTCTTTCGTATTATATTCCAGGAATGCAACTCATGCCCTTGATTAACATGACACTTTCTTTTTGAGTATTATTTGTTGAAGACAACTTGTCCTCTAGCATTATACGTGTGTCTGCACGACTCGTGCTTATGATTAACATGACAGTTACTTTTTTGAGTATTTGTTGAAGGCATAGCTTGTCTTTTACTGCTATATTCTGTCTGCATGACTGATGCCTTTGATTAACATGACAGTTACTTTCTTGAGTATTTGTTGAAGATATAACTTGTCTTCTAGTGTTATGCATATGTGTTTATGAACCATCTTGTTGATTAACATAACAGTAACCTTCTGAATATTATTTGCTCAAGACATAGCTTGTCTTCTAGTGTGATGCAGGTGCATTATGACTCATGTTTTTGATTAACATAACAGTTACCTTCTGAGTATTATTTGTTGAAGACATAACTTGTCTTCTAGTGTTATGCGTATGTGTTTATGAACCATGTTCTTGATTAACATAACAGTTACCTTCTGAGTATTATTTGTTGAAGACATAACTTGTCCTCTAGTGTTATATTCTGTCCTCACAACTCATGCCCTTGATTAACACGACAGAGACTTTTTGAGTATTATTTGTTATGACTTATGCGCTTGATTAACATGACAGTTACCTTTTTGAGTATTATTTGTTATGACTTATGCGCTTGATTAACATGACAGTTACCTTTTTGAGTATTATTTGTTATGACTTATGCGCTTGATTAACATGACAGTTACCTTTTTGAGTATTATTTGTTATGACTTATGCGCTTGATTAACATGACAGTTACTTTTCGAGTATTATTTGTTACGACTTATGCGCTTGATTAACATGACAGTTACCTTTTTGAGTATTATTTGTTACAACTTATGCACTTGATTAACATGACAGTTACTTTTTTGAGTATTATTTGTTATGACTTATGCGCTTGATTAACATGACAGTTACTTTTTGAGTATTATTTGTTATGACTTATGCGCTTGATTAACATGACAGTTACTTTTTGAGTATTATTTGTTATGACTTATGCGCTTGATTAACATGACAGTTACTTTTCGAGTATTATTTGTTATGACTTATGCGCTTGATTAACATGACAGTTACTTTTCGAGTATTATTTGTTACGACTTATGCGCTTGATTAACATGACAGTTACTTTTCGAGTATTATTTGTTATGACTTATGCGCTTGATTAACATGACAGTTACCTTTTTGAGTATTATTTGTTATGACTTATGCGCTTGATTAACATGACAGTTACTTTTTTGAGTATTATTTGTTATGACTTATGCACTTGATTAACATGACAGTTACCTTTTTGAGTATTATTTGTTATGACTTATGCGCTTGATTAACATGACAGTTACTTTTCGAGTATTATTTGTTATGACTTATGCACTTGATTAACATGACAGTTACCTTTTTGAGTATTATTTGTTATGACTTATGCGCTTGATTAACATGAGTTACTTTTCGAGTATTATTTGTTACGACTTATGCGCTTGATTAACATGACAGTTACTTTTTGAGTATTATTTGTTACGACTTATGCGCTTGATTAACATGACAGTTACTTTTCGAGTATTATTTGTTACGACTTATGCGCTTGATTAACATGACAGTTACTTTTTGAGTATTATTTGTTACGACTTATGCGCTTGATTAACATGACAGTTACTTTTCGAGTATTATTTGTTATGACTTATGTGCTTGATTAACATGACAGTTACCTTTTTGAGTATTATTTGTTATGACTTATGCGCTTGATTAACATGACAGTTACCTTTTTGAGTATTATTTGTTATGACTTATGCGCTTGATTAACATGACAGTTACTTTTTTGAGTATTATTTGTTATGACTTATGCGCTTGATTAACATGACAGTTACTTTTTTGAGTATATTTGTTATGACTTATGCGCTTGATTAACATGACAGTTACTTTTCGAGTATTATTTGTTATGACTTATGCGCTTGATTAACATGACAGTTACTTTTTTGAGTATTATTTGTTATGACTTATGCTTGATTAACAGAGTTACTTTTGAGTATTATTTGTTATGACTTATGCGCTTGATTAACATGACAGTTACTTTTTTGAGTATTATTTGTTATGACTTATGCGCTTGATTAACATGACAGTTACTTTTCGAGTATTATTTGTTATGACTTATGCGCTTGATTAACATGACAGTTACTTTTTTGAGTATTATTTGTTATGACTTATGCGCTTGATTAACATGACAGTTACTTTTTTGAGTATTATTTGTTATGACTTATGCGCTTGATTAACATGACAGTTACTTTTTTGAGTATTATTTGTTATGACTTATGCGCTTGATTAACATGACAGTTACTTTTTTGAGTATTATTTGTTATGACTTATGCGCTTGATTAACATGACAGTTACTTTTCGAGTATTATTTGTTATGACTTATGCGCTTGATTAACATGACAGTTACTTTTCGAGTATTATTTGTTATGACTTATGCGCTTGATTAACATGACAGTTACTTTTTTGAGTATTATTTGTTATGACTTATGCGCTTGATTAACATGACAGTTACTTTTTTGAGTATTATTTGTTATGACTTATGCGCTTGATTAACATGACAGTTACTTTTTTGAGTATTATTTGTTATGACTTATGCGCTTGATTAACAGACAGTTACTTTTTTGAGTATTATTTGTTATGACTTATGCGCTTGATTAACATGACAGTTACTTTTTTGAGTATTATTTGTTATGACTTATGCGCTTGATTAACAGACAGTTGCTTTTTTGAGTATTATTTGTTATGACTTATGCGCTTGATTAACATGACAGTTACTTTTTTGAGTATTATTTGTTATGACTTATGCGCTTGATTAACATGACAGTTACCTTTTTGAGTATTATTTGTTACGACTTATGCGCTTGATTAACATGACAGTTACTTTTCGAGTATTATTTGTTATGACTTATGTGCTTGATTAACATGACAGTTACCTTTTTGAGTATTATTTGTTGAAGGCGTAGCTTGTCCTCTAGTGTGATACATGTGTGTTGTGACTCATGCATTGATAAATATGATCGTTTTTTGAGTATTAATTGTTCAAGACATAACATGTCTTGCAGTATATTATACATGTGTATTTATGACTCAATTTAAGTCTTTCGTGGTGTGATTGGGGTTTGCTTGCAGAGTAGTTTTGGTTTATTGCTACTAAGTTTTTATGTTGCACAATCTCGAGTAGCCGATTAAGCTGATACTGAAATTTTGAGCTTTATATTTCATTTTTGTTTTTCAAGTTATATTATTTATAAACACAGAAGGTCTATTTGTTTCGCAATAAGTTTTTTAGTCATGATTAAAATTGATTATTGTACACAACTTCATTCTACTGCCAAATCTAAACATCGCATTTTATTTTATTATGATAAAAAAGTAAAGTGCGTACTCGTATCGAGGTCAAAGGTCACTCTGTAAGAGGCTGTTCAATAATGTCAGATGCCTAGCATCGCCCATTAAAAATGGTTGCTATTCCAACACCTGAAGGCCAGGTGTGCAGAGAAGTTTTCTCTTAAAATGAAAAGCTAAGAACGACTTCTTAGAAATATTAAAATATTTTTGATTCAACTGTTATGCAATTGTATGATCATTTGTTTTTGAATAAATGTCATGTACATGCATAACATACTGCACAGATTCTTCTTTAAGAAATTACTGTATGAAATCCATTAATCCAGGACGAAAGAAAGGTGTGTCGTTTGGAGCAAATATTCAGTAATATCATAATTTTATGCAGGTGTTAAAATGATGGTGTATGCTCATTAGCTGTAGATCTGAACCTACATTAAAGCTATCCATGAAGGTGGTAAAGCTCAATGCTGAGCAACAAAATGAAGCAATGCTAAGCCTTGCCAGCAAACGGATGGATGAGTTTCCGGAAAATGTATCCACATGGTGTCACGATAGTTGTTGTGTGTCTTGCACTTAGCCTACTTACTTCGTTTAGCTTTACGGATAGGAATAGGTGTTGACGAAACCACAAGTTTGCTGAACCATCAGAGTTAAAAAGTTAAATAGCGCCAAACCTGGCCAGTAATTGAATGGGTGAGTTCCAAAAAACAACAACTGAATACTCTTCCTCATCAACTAATCTGATTTAGCAATGATCAAAACATGCTAAAAAAAATTTGCCCTTGCAATTTCCCATCTCGTAAAATCGCCTAGGTTCCGGTACAACCACAAGGCTCTTAGTTAAGTGGGCAAGTTGGATGCTAGCATACAGAGAATCGAACTGTACAGGAAAAGTAATTAATATCTACTTGGAAAGCAACAATTTGTCAAATTTAGTAGGTTATCATAAACTAACCAGTCAATGTACAAGCCTAAACACTTCATCACAGGAAGATAGTTCATTTAGTCAGTCAGTATGCTAATTTGATAATCAAAGAGCAAAGATATATGTATAATATATGTATAAATATATTAAAGAAAGAAATATTACAACAACACTAATATATTACAACAACAATAAAGGTATTAATCTGCATTAAACGCATTAATACGCAATCAATGAACGTATTAATCTGCATTAAATGCATAAATATACAATCAATGAACGTATTAATCTGCATTAAATGCATAAATATACAATCAATGAACGTATTAATCTGCATTAAATGCATAAATATACAATCAATGAACGTATTAATCTGCATTAAATGCATAAATATACAATCAATGAACGTATTAATCTGCATTAAACGCATTAATACGCAATCAATGAACGTATTAATCTGCATTAAATGCATAAATATACAATCAATAAACGTATTAAGCAGTATTAAACGTATTAACAGACAATCAATAAACGTATTAAAATGTATTAAACGTATTAATACACAATCAATAAACGTATTAAAATGTATTAAACGCATTAATACACAATCAATAAACGTATTAAGCTGTATCAAATGTATTAAACTTCACATTTAGCTGTCGGTCTGGGCGTCTTTAGGTCTGACATTAAAAAGAATGTATATATGTATAATATATGTATAGAAAAGAGAATTTTAAGAGAATTAATCACTGTCACTGTGATTAATATTGTCAAAATTTAGTCACAAACACTTAATCAAAGATTGTTCGTTTAACCAGTCATTATCTTGATTTGATAACCACAGAGCAGAAATACATGCAATGATAGGATTTTAATGGCTGTGCTGTGATTAATCACGTTCGTTAACTGGCTGGTACAACCAGTAGCAGAAATTAAAATGTGACGAATGATGAATTCAAGATTGAACCCATCAAGCAAGAAAATCTCCCTAACTTAACCATTTCATTCCCGTTGCATCCCGTGGGATACGAGAATATTTTCTGCCTTTAAAATTAATAAAATTTTAAAAGTGACAGTTATTTGATCTGTTAATAGTTATTTTGATTTAAGCCAATAACAATAGACTAAAAATGGTGATAAAATGGCAAACTAGAAAATCTACATAGCATAAAAAAAACTGCGCAAGGTACAGTACTTTAGAGACGACTTTGTACAGATCAGTATAGCGTGCATACTAAATGTCTTAAATACTTTAAAAAATTATCAGCAGTTGCAAAATGAAGCACATTTTATGATTCCATTGAATCCCAATGTATCCCGTGGGATACAGGCTATATTTAACACGCGGGCACAGGTAGAAAAAAATAATTATTATGTGTAAACATGATGGATATACTGAACAAAAGTAGCAAGCCAAAAATTTTTTTCTTGTTAAAAACTAATTTGGGCCTGAAAGGGTTAAAAGCGTCTTGTTTATTTGCAACTATTTATTAATTTGAATGCTGTAAACAAGGCTGTTTATTTTCTAAATTTAGACCTGCTAAACAATAAAGCTTATGAAATATTTCTTCGCCACTTGAAATTCGGTGTGTTCGGGAAGTTCCGAGGGAGATGTAATTAAGCCAACACTGAGCATGGTCGATAAATAGGTGACCGCCTATCTATCTACCAGTTACATCTGCCCCGAACTGCTTGCCTGGTAGAGGGAGGATATAGCGCATTCACACGTGACTAAGCTGTTTCAGGCAGATTTGCTGTCCCATCTCAGAGCATTGATATTTACAATGAACTACGTGTTGGTCCTGCCACTATCACTCACATTAAAGCAAAACCGGACCCAATCTTAAAATGTAGGTCAAAACACTCTACTCTTTAACATAATGAAAGGTAACATACTATTTTTTAAAGAATGACTAATGTGAAAGACTTATTACTACAGAAATACAGTTTCACGTTCGCGCCACTAGTTCTTTGCTGTTATATGCATTTTGCCATTTGCTAGTTAGATGGGCACTAGCGCCTGAATTTCAGAAACACAAAAAAAGGAACCTATCAGTTCAGATGTGTGAGTTTGACACGTGCAATACACTCGTGGAATGTGCTTGATGTTGAAAATTATGTTAATTTGTGATGTCATCAATAGTTCGGGTTGGCCGCCATTAATTAAGTTTTTAATCTATTATTTAATCATCAGAAACACTTTTGCAGTATTAATTGCGTTGAAATGTATACTTTACATCGGACTTCCTTTAAATACACCTCCCACACGGTCCAAGATCATCAAGCTTACAGAATGGTAAACTGGGTAAAAGAGTGGACTTACTTGGACTCAGCATAGACAGCTGCAGTTCAGCCGAATTATTATCCCAACAGGATCCATCCCGATCGTTGGGTTCATCCGGAGCTTGGTCCCATAACCTCGGCACAAATGCGCCGGAACCGTCATATGGTAGCCTCGCATCATCAGAAGAGATTTCGTTGTGGGGAAAGTTGTGACTGGCTTGCAGATCTTCACCTGACAGAAATAAAATCGTGATTAGAAATAAAATGAAATAGACTTGAGTTCAGTAAACAGCAAACTTGAGCACCTAAAAGCAAATCTGCAAATCTATTGCATGCAGTTGATTAGTCCATGAACTAAACAGCTATTTTAGCGAAAACTCTATGCAAAGATCCCTTGGCACCATTGATTTGACTGCGGACAATTGTCCAGTACATGGATTGTACTAATAATACTAACAATAATAATTTCGTTTAGGACAATGTCCAAGGATAACACCTTAATAATGGTAATAATAACCTTAATAATAATAATAATAATAATAATAATAATAATAATAATAATTATAATTATAATAATAATAATAATAATAATAAGTAACTCAATACTTATTTCCAAGGTGGTCTCGATTATTAATACCTGCATGTTACTTCGATAAATCTGCGTGGTTGGTCAAAGAGCCAGCGGTGCCAATTTTCAAGTCTTTGGTATGACACGGTTGAGAGTTGAACCGCAACAACCGCACATGCTGTACACTGCACTTACCGCACAACTGTAACAACCGCACATGCTGTACACTGCACTTATCGCACAACTGCAACAACCGCACATGCTGTACACTGCACTTACCACACAACTGCAACAACTGCACGTGCTGTACACTGCACTTACCGCACAACTGTAACTACCACACGTGCTGTACCCTGCACTTACCGCACAACTGCAACAACCGCACGTGCTGTACACTGCACTTATTGCACAAATGCAACAACTGCACATGCTGTACACTGCACTTATCACACAACTGCAACAACCGCATGTGCTTTACACTGCACTTACTGCACAACTGCAACAACCGCACGTGCTTTACACTGCACTTACCACACAACTGCAACAACCGCACGTGCTGTACACTGCACTTGCCGCACAACTGCAACAACCGCACATGCTGTACACTGCACTTACCGCACAACTGCAACAACTGCACTGTACACTGCACTTACCAGACAACTGCAACAGCTGCACGTACAGCAAATACAATTAGAATAGTGATGCTGAAACTTGCACATAATCCTAAATGACCCATTACTGATAAGTTTGTTTTAGCTACTACTAACTGTATTAGGAGATGTAAAAGACAAGTCCATTTGTTAAGTAGCACAGTGCACTCCCTGCACTCCAACAACATCAGGATCTCATGCTGCTTAACTAATTACAGCCTGTCGAAAAGCTATATATTTTTCATCATAACCGAAGTGTGAAAGTAACACCTCCCATTTTTACCTGCATCTTCTGGGCATCTTTTATGTTCACGTTTTAATCTGGCAGAATTACTTGAACTTCGACATTTCGTGGGAACGTTTCTGGGGCTTCCACTCAAATCCTTATTAATCTTTGACAATGGAGATTGCCGCGCCTGAACCGAACGACTTTGCGGTACGCGTTTCTCCGTCTCTTTGCCCGACGCATTCGCGTGAACTAGCTCCAGTGGGATTCCATTCACTACGCTATCCGACCGTTCAACAGTTTCGTCGAACTTGGCAAACATAGCTGGATCATCAACGTATTCCTCATTTAAACTAGCCCACGGTTCTTTCATCGCATCGACATCATCAATATCGAACACGTAAGTATCGACGATGTCAGTTTCTGGCAGCTCGTTTAGTAAATTCCAATCACAGTCCTGGAGGTAGGAACAAGTCGAAGATTTCTTTTCGAATTTAGCCATGACTATGCCTTTTCATCGGTTGCAGAGACCAGACATAATCCATGCACCATATTCAGCTTTTATAACATTGTTTCAGTCACACAAAAATCAACACTATTGACTAAAATCACCCTTTCTCACACACGCGATTTACGTGGCCATGCCCTACACGGTGCAATATTTCGAGTTGACAGAACATTTGCACACACACCAAAGTTTTTGTCGTACCGCTCAGCAAACATCTCGTTATCAGAGATAAGAACGTTCACACAACGCATACGAAATTAATTTGTATGCAGTTTACCATTGCAAACATTTTGCTAATCAACGCAATGTTAGTAAAGGTAATAAACTTAGCAGAACGAATTGAGATGTAGCGTCCTGCTGCCATCTACACACAAAAATTTGAACTCATTCAAAAATATAGAAGTCCAGCAAGAAGATGATAATCAGCGCAGTGTTAGCAAAGGTAATAAACTTAGCAGAACGAATTGAAATGCAGCGACCTCCTGCCATCTACACACAAAAATTTGAACTTATTCAAAAACATAGAAGTCCAGCAAGAAGATGATGATCAGCGCAGTAATAAAAATATTTTAAGCATCTTACTGCCGTCTACAATAGAACTCAACCGTTTGAGAAATATTGGTCTGGCAAAAAACTAATAAATACAATATCATAGATAAATACTATAATTATAGATAATACTTTAATTATAATAAAAACTATATAAATATAATTACAATATGCAAAATGTCCAAAATATGTTATATGTTGTAAAAAATAGTCAATAAAAACTACTACTGCTAGCAAAGATAGTAAAGCAAAAAAGTAAATGAGCTTAGAAGAATGCAGAAAGAATTGAGACCATTGATATTATATTACTAGGTTAAAATCAGCAATAATTATTATCCATGTTTGAAACATGGCATCCTGCTGCCATCTACAGGTTGAAATTTCAACACTGAGAAATATTGGTCTGGCGACTAGCACGCAAGATTTTCTTTTTTATACAAAAATTTTCTCAGACAATTATTCTATCTGAATCAGTTTAAATTTCAAGGAAAATAAGTAAAATATCAACCAAGAACGCAGATTAATTTTAGCAATTATTGTTATAACTGATAATGAAAACAAAACGAATATGGAAATTGACCAACTGTAACAACATGGGATGTATATTCAAGTCTTATTGTTTCAGTCTTTGAAAAAATATTACTTTTATAACTTTAATAAAGCTAGAGTGCTTACTACACAGTTGTGGTAAAATTCTTCAAAAACACAGATATGGTACGCGAGCTTCTACAATTATTAATCATTTTAAAGTTATTTTGCGTAAATGTACGTATAATTTTAGACGCAGAGTTTTAAATTCTTGCAATGGTTTTTTAAAACATGTGATTTACAATAGTAGAGTATATGCTCCAAAATTTTTACCCATTGGAATGTAATTGTAATGTACTTTTAATGTTTATCATTTTTGCAAACATTTTAACTAATTTTCTTCTTATTTTTCTGTAGATGGTAAGTTTATGTATTTGCAATTAGTTGTTTTTTTAGTAATTATTGTATGTTTATGGCCTAAGACTATGTCTACGAGCTGAAATCAAAAATAGAATAAAATAATAACACGGAAAGAAAGACACAGATCCTGGGTGGGGTAAAGGGGGCTGCAGATGGTATGGGGGGGATGCAGCAGTATACCCCAACCAGTTTCTGTGGTAAAAGGGCCTTGCAAATGTGTACACACTTCTATTGACAGTTACTCTGTGTTAGACTACACTACTTTATAGAACGTTTAATTGCGACACAAGATGCATAACTCATTAGCTCTAGCTTTAAACCTTCCATAGTTTATATTTTATTAAACTTAATTTTAAGTGATTTCTATTTGCTATTTAAAGTGAACAGTTAGGAACACATTAGGTTTCGACGCCTTACTATTTGACTGGTTATAAAATCTAAGTGTCAAGACATTTCAAATCAAACAGGTGGCACAACTAGCTGTTAAACATTTTTTTGTTTATAATTATTTTAGGTGGGTTAACTTAATTTAGTTTTAAGATATTTGCAATGCATGTTGCCGTGCTCTAAGCTGTTAAGATCCCATAAAAGAGAGCTGGGAGAAAAAAGTAAATAATTAAAAAGTAACAGAGGACACGATCGGAAAAAAACACTTGCTACCAACAAGGCGCTATAACACTTTCGCACCTCCTACTTTTTTCTAGGTTATTACTCGTTTCTAGACTCAGAGGTCATTATTCTATTATTCTCACGTCATCAGTGAATGTTTCCGATAATCTCGTGGTAAATGTAATAGCGCCAACTGCAAGACTACGATGTCTATGGATTCTATTTCATGGACAGGACAAGCAGCATCCAGCTAAACGTCTCGTGACGGTATCATTTGTTAGTGTTATTAAACTATACTGTTGCTTTGTTTCATATAGGACACATTAATTAAACTAAGTAATTTCAAGCAATCGCCAAAGGTTTTAGCTAAATAATTGGAAAACGTCTGCTATGAAATTACACGCACCGCTGATATCAGCTGAGCCACCGTGCCGTTTAAATGCATGCGCCTGCAAAAATAAACACAGTTTAGAAAAAAACTAGTGAACGTGTCTCTTGAGTCAAAAACTATCACCAGTTTTAATTAGCCGTGTAAATCTAAAGCTATTGATGATACTTTTCTTAGATTAGCGAGTTATTTGGTGCAATCTGACACTACTTTAGTACAAGAAAATTCACTTAGTTCACTTCGGCGGAGTAATCACCGTCTTGCGCGGAGAAGCTAGCATACTGTACGATATACAGTACTCTTGGAGTGTGTCGAGATAACAAACTGTCTTTGAACAGAAGCGATTATTAAAACAGGAATGTTGTTGAGTGTGCGATGGCTACTGATGTTATATTTTCTGGTGTGAATGCAACAGAAAATGGTAATTTCAATACGATGAGAAACGTGCCAGATTTAATACAGTTGCATTTGAGCGACGAGCAGGTTTTCGAAAATGGCATTGAAGAGCCTCGAGATCCTGACTTGTTGGAGGAACGATTTCGCGTTGATAGGAGAAAACTAGAACAGATGCTAGGTGAGAAGACACTGTAATAGTTAATACTGAACCGGTAAATGAAATTAATAATGACAAGTGTAATTCCACCAAAAATTTAGCTGCAATGTCATAAATCAACTTACTTATTTATGTAAGCTTGTGTAAATATACCTTTAAATATATGTAACGAAGTGTTTATTCGCTTTAATGTTGAGCTTGTTGACTTCTTCAAATGATTTCATGTGCTTTTATGAGAAAGCGCTGTGACATTGCTGCATTCAAATATTTACGGTAACTTTCTACACAGAAAAATGGTTAAAATAAAATACTAAAATCAGTAGCAGCGTTAATGATGTGTTTTATGTGTTACATTGAAAAGTTGTTTAGTAAGCAATTCTTGCAGTTTTCAGAAGAGGAAATTTTCTTAAATTTACCAAACACAGATTTTTTTACTATGCAACTCTATCTAATTTTCCCAAGATTAATATAGAGTTAGCCTAATGGTTGTTCGGTAATCAGTTTTACTGTATTAATATTGTCCTATATTATTATTTTCGTTATATTCAGTTCCCCTTTCCCCCATTTAAAGTTAATTTCGAAGAAAGTAGAGTTGGTTGTATTATGTAACTCAACTTTCTGATTATAAATAATTCAACGGATTGGTTATAAATTGGGAAATATTCTTAAAATTTTCCATTCTGATTTACATTAACTACAGCACAATTATCTACAAGCAATAAATACTTTGCAGCTATTGTTCTGAGAAACATTCATATAAATGTTTGACAGTATTATAAAAATGTTGGCAGACTTCTGATCGAATAATAAAAACATGGGCTCAATATCAATTCAATTCAGCTTAATTTTCTTAAATACATATAATGTACATTGGCAAAACGCTAAATGCAATCTGTACAAACAAGTCACATCAAATAATGCATACATAAAATTAATTCTTATAAGCTTTGTGCAAAAAGCTGTTTTATAGTGATTATGATAATTATTAAGATTTTTTGGTATATTGTATACTTAATTAGCTGCCTAATTAAAATGTAGTACACTGATGCAAGAATCACAGTTAAATATCATTTTTCAGCAACGAAATAAAAGAATAATGGCTCAGTAATGACCACATCGGCATACGTAATGTGCTAGATCCAGATTTTCTGTTTTTTCCATATATTCTTCAGGATATCCTTTATGTTTCTGCTTCCTAGATTTTTTCCGTACCAGGAAAACTTGTCTCTCATTTTTCCCCCAACTGACTGCTTCGTTGTATTGAAACGGCAAATGCAGAAATTAATTAGAGATTAATATTTTCATGTTTTTTTTCATAAATTTATGCGTTTATCACATTCGTATATTGTATTTTTCACATAAACTAGTTATTGTATTATATAAAATATTATTATAAAGCTATTTATGGATCTGCCTGCAGGTAGGTTAAGTCCTTGAGTGCATCTGTAAGTGGGGCTATAATCTAGCAACTACCCTCCATTGTATACCATGGGACAGAAATAATTTATGCGCCACTTTTACACATTGTACATCTATCAAGCTTTTTGAAATTGCTGATAATAAACTTTTCCTCCTCTCCGCCTCCGCTGCCCTTTGCCAATCGCCTTCCAATTAACATACCATTCGACATAAAATTCTGATACCTGTAACTCCTTTGTTGCACCTTGCGTGGATAATTTCGCGAGGTGAATAAGAATATCCGTCATCGTCGTCGCTCCACAAGGCACCCCTTGTCCTCTCTGATTGCCCGTACAAGTTTGCCCTTTTTATTACTCGTAAAAAACCTACGGCGAGCGTTGTTAAGCCACGCTTCACCGGATTCTTCTAAATGCCGGGGCATCTAAAATGGTAATTTGTTAATTTCACTCCCTGGGCACAAGCTTCTAGGAGCAGGTATTGCAAAGTTTTTATTGTATTTTAACACGACGACGTTACTTTTGTTTTTCTAGCCGCTGCATCGGATGGAAAAGGAGATTCGGTTAACGACTTTTTTAAGAAGGTAATATTTAATTATTCCTTCGTTAATTAATTAAAGATTGCTTAAATAAGCTCACCTGCCGAAATTTTTTTAAACCAAATTTAATAAATTTTTTAGAATTTTTCATCTGAATTACTCGACAGTGCAAACAGGAAAATCGTTGTTATTATTGTGCAAAATTTTATTTCGGTCGTTTCCTAACTTTGCTAAAAAATTATTGGTATTTCAAGCCGAAACTTATAGCAACAGATGTTGCTGAGTGTTTCCTAAATATTGTATTGAATGAAAAATAAATGTGAAAACTTCATGACACAGTTAGATTTGAACTACAGACCTCTGGCTTACAAGACATAAGGCATGGCAGCTGAAGTACTTTGGCCTAGTAATCACGACGGGCATTAATTCAATCCACGACTAAACTACTTTCACGACAGGCGTTAATTCAATCCACGACTAAACTACTTTCACGACAGGCGTTAATTCAATCCACGACTAAACTACTTTCACGACAGGCGTTAATTCAATCCACGACTAAACTACTTTCACGACAGGCGTTAATTCAATCCACGACTAAACTACTTTCACGACAGGCGTTAGTTCAATTCTTGTAGCTGGCAAACCTCGTGGAACTTTTGTCTCGTTTCGTTTCTTTCGAAATAAAAGTAATTTGGTAACAACTTTCGGGTAGCTATCGTATTCGTTCTCTCCAAGGTATCTTCTTGTTTCAAGTTCAACTAAGTAATGGTACTGCAAGCATTGAACATACACCTACTGCAAGGTGCAGTAATGTAAACTTAAAGCGTTTTTAAATATCTCAAACGAGTTTAAAACACCTGCCAGCGTGCCCCTGCAAACGACCTTACCTGACTGAATGCATATGTAAGCTAAATCCCATTTAAAGCTTGTTAGCACCATTAAAGCCTTGCCGAGTGCAGTTCTTAAACTTTGACCTGATTTTTAAAGAAATTTTTTGGAGTCTTTCGAGTTTTAACGAAGCGTTTGGGGTGATTAGATTTCTCCGTGCCTTTTGGTATAATTTTTTTATTATTTGTGTGTGTGTTTAATTTTAGCTTAGGCGTCTTTCCATCTAGGCACCAGTGTTTATTCAAGCATTTAACTCTAATCAGACTCCCCTCGCCTTTTTTCTAGGCAAAAATTTGACTTTATCATATTTTTATTTAATTTATTTAATAATATATGATCATACATCACAATACTATGCAAAGTAGTGTAATACTATACTACACAATACATTTAATAAAATAATTCATGCAAAATTAATATATTATGTTTGCTAATAAGGAACATTTTTGGCACAAAAATCAAATTTTATTGATTTTATGATCATGCTCAATAATGCAAGAAGTTATACTACACATTTGTAAATAAAATAAATAAATAAATATTTGTAAATAATCTGTAAATAAATGTCATGCATAATTAATATTATGCTAGTTAATAAATAATATTTGCAGCATAAAAAATCATTTTTGCATTTAAACTATATTTTCGATAGATACAGCATGAATTTACAAGTAGGTAGGTTTCTCTTTGTTTATTTGGCCCTAAATGTTTAATTTGCTAAAACACGGCTCAAAGAGATAGATTCTTTTCATCTTTTCCATAGTTCTTAATTCCTACCATTACTGAACAGCAATTGTGAGATGCATACTAAAGTTTGATATTGTATGGTAATTTATAGCTTTGCACATTTTAAATGATGTCAAATTTGACACCGGGGTGGTCCTCCAGCAATCTAATCCTCTCTCTCCTTTCTTTGTATCTCTGCTCATTTGAGCTCTTTCTCTCTTTGAGAGTCTCCGCGCACAAAAGGAAATCTGCAGATTTACAACATTTTGCCCCGGGGACAGATGGATCCGTGGTCACGCTGTGCCGTGCACTTCATAACCAATGTGAAAATACCAGCGGGTAAGGTGACCCTGAAATGACGACGGCATATAAAGAGACTACTGGGAAATGATCGATTGTGGCCGTAGCTATGATTACGATTAAATTTTAATGTGTTTATTTTTCTGTACATCAAATTACAACATACAAGAATGTACACATTATTGGCACTGCATGCATTATAATTTCGCTCTACCTTTCGCAAAACATATATAACATGTTACGAAGGTCGACGTGCAATGTCCTGTTGCTTCGTGCGATATCGAAAAGTTCCAGTCCGTTTACGAGGTTCTTTGGCATGTAACTTTATTGAAACCTCTTCTTTCTTTCCTCAAAGGGCTGCAGTGTTGATTGAATTAAGGGGCACCATCAACAGCCTGTTTTCATTTGACCTAGCTACGGTTGCTCCACCATGGGCATCAATTACTACAGACTCCATGTCCAAATTCTTCTCACTATGAAAGTATTCACTTCTGGTTTTGTCCATTTTCTTTTCATTGTGTAACCCTTCACACAGTTCTTTCATCCCAAAAAGGAAAAGGTCCGCTGCATCTTGAATTGGTATCCAGGGCACTTTGATTCTTTCCGTCTCAAATTTGAGAAGTTTTTCTAATCCTACGACAAGCTCCGTGGAATTCAACCGTTTCAATGCCAATCTCCGTATCATCTAGTTCAACAGCAATGCAAACATCACCCATAATTGCAGGTTTTTCAAATTTAATTAGGAGCACGCACACAGGTGTCTCGCTAATCTGGGACCCCCAATGTCCCGGCTTGTTGATTGTTTACCTGGATGCAACGCAGTAGAACTAGATAAACATCTGAGTGTTCGCACGTGGGCTACATGTGATTAGAGTCCCAAAGAAGGAAGAGAGTAATTTGGTGATTCACCCGAGTGGTTGGCTAACCTTCGATGTTTTTCCACCATTAAACGGTGTCAGGAGAAGCGGCGGGAGGAACAGTTTGGGTCAGAGAGGCTGGTATGTGTGCAAACAGCAACCCAAACAATCTACTTAAGAGGTGTCTCTTTGCCCGGGCGACTAGCGACCTTGCAGGCATCCATGCGTCCGCCCGCAAAGTGCTTTTCATTATGATTCTGACCTGAATCAGAGGAGCTTACCTTTCTCCAAATTAAGATTTGAAGTTAAGTTTGGAGTACTTGGCGCTGACTCCATATGTGACGGCTTGTATCTTTGGAATTTAAATTACCACAAATTTTGTGTTACTAATTTTACTGATTTATTACCTCTTACATACATGCTTATTTTTCCTTTCTTTTCCACAAGGAATCTACTTTCTTGCTTTTCTTTGGAACTTACCAGTTTCTTTGTTAAAAATGGTGCCAATAAAAATTTATATGAACCCCTCTGCTATTGAAGTCGTTCGATGATCTTCAGTTTACGGTGTGCACTCACTTCAAGTAGTTAATTCTTTTCAAGGTGAGTTTATTGCCAATCCCCGAGTTCCATCCCTGCAGCATATCTGCCGTCATTTTCCGCTTAATTAAAAATTCAAAAGCCGAGGTATTAACTATACGGCTATCCGCAACGGCTGTAAAATTCTGGGCCCTGAAAAGTAAAGTGCTTCTGTGACGTTATGGTTATCGTAGCTACCTGAAAAGAAGAAGGACTCGGGTTCGAGTCCCAGTGGAAATGCAGAATTTTTCATACTTCCTGATATGTTATTGCTTGCATGCATAAATATGATTGTCATTTTTGCTGATATACAATGATTGTCATTTTTGCTGATATGCAGTAATCCTATTTTGCACTTTGCTACATTATCTCAGTTTGCTTAGAATGACATTGCAGTAGGTGGCTTAACAGACTAAATTTTACACACATTTCTATGAATTCATATATTATAATGTGCATTTTTTTGTATGTTATAGATAATGGATGATACAAGTACTCATATAACATGGCCGTCCAAATTGAAAATTGGTGCTAAAAGTAAAAAAGGTAGGTTACCTATGCGTAAAATTATTGATACAATTATTACCTTATTTTGAAACTTATTTTTTACATACTTCCCCCTTTTCTTTACTGTACCTCACTTTGTTATACTAATTCGTGATCAACAATAGGTAAAGCTGTATTTCACATATCCATATAATTATCGACACAATTATTACAACTTTTTTTACATACTTTTTCCCTTTTCTTTGCTATACACCATTTTTGTGTACTAATTCATAGTCAACAATAAATACAATGGCTAAAACTATATCTTACACATAGATAAAATTATCGATGCAATTATTACAATATTTTAAAACTTACTTTTTACATACTTGCCCCCCCTTTTCTTTACTGTACCTCATTTTCTTATACTAATTCGTGCTCAACAATAGATAGAGCTGTATTTCACGTATGCGTATAATTATCGATACAATTATTACAATATTTTAAAACGTACTTTTTACATACTTTTTCCCCCTTTTCTTTACTGTACCTCATTTTCTTATACTAATTCATGGTCAAAAGTGGACAAAGCTGTATCTCACATACTCTGCTCTACCAGTTAATTCCTGTAGGTGGTTTATTACATTTGAGCAAAACAGATTGTCTCCATCTTGGCTTGCCTACAAAAGCTACCTGTATATAGGTATTGTTTAGACTAGTATCCCCATTACTGTGGCACACTACAAGGTGCATACTTTGTGTATTTGGAATCAGCCCCATGGGTCCTATCTCTACTCATTGTGCATATACTGGCTACTGAGACAGGTTATGTGGAATCTTCATCCATTGTCAGCATCAGCTGAACTGTTAAATGGTTAGGAATGTTATTGTGTCCCTGCAAAGATATGCAGTGCTTTGTTGCCTTGTTGAGTGCTCTGTGGCACTTCTAATGTACAGTAACTGCTCCTAATTAAAGGTAAAGTGCTCAGGCTGTTTGACTGGGACAGTGATTTTTATGTGATTTTGATGAACTCATCATCACATCATACGCCCGTCATGTCTATTGTAGACATTGGACAGGCAGAATTCTAAAGTAAAAGAAATCTGCCTTCAGACAGGTAAACGCAGCAGTAATCCAGCAGAAAAAAAACTAGACACTGTTATGCCATAATTATTAATTATAGTTATTATTATAGTTTTTTCAACGGAAGAAATCTTTTTAGTCACACTACACTTGCATGTTCAGCGAGTCGTTCTTTTCCTGCCATTCTTTGCATTAAGGTTATCAATTTAGGTAATTTGAACAAGGGACGAGCAAACACAATGAGATATCAAATTTTAATCGAACCAAATATTTGGTTTCATATTTGATTCGGATCAAATTTCAATCGAATTCCGTTTCAGTGTTAAAGATTTTTCGAGTAAATTTCAAATATAGTTTGTAATTATTAAAAATTATTTTAGTTGTAGTTGATAAAAAATTGTGCTCATTGCAGGAGGTTCCAAACATGTTAATGATAAAAAACAAACGTGATTAAAACACTGAATTATTTTAATCCATAAATGAAAGTTCGAATCAAATGCCAGTTAAAAAACTCGCTCAAATCGAATTCAAATATTCCATGCTTAGCACTATTTTAGATGTAAATAGAGATCTTCAGTAAATGTGAGAGACTGGTACACCTAAGCATAAAGAAATAGGATGTTATAGGTTTTACACGTCAAATGTAGACACAGGAAAGTTCAAATGTGACTTAGGTAAATCAAATGTAGACAATAGAAATTAGCACTGCATTAATGAATTAGTTTGTCTCAAGAAACATTGTTTATTTTAAGAATGTATTGTTTTCTCTAACAGTTGCAATGGTATGTAAAGTTGACAGAATATTAGTGAACCTATAACGTTGTTATTTTAACTTAAGAGCAATTATTAAATTGAAATTAAAGAAGATTAAATTTAACATCCTTAAACTTTACCACCTATCCACATTTCAGATACCAATGTCACATTTGACTTGACATGTGTCTACATTTGACTTACCAAAAACGCTTAAGACTTCTTGAAAACCATTGTTAACACATTTGAACTACCTAAGTCTACATTTGAGTGACCAAGACACATTTGAACTACCTAAGTCTACATTTGAGTGACCAAGACACATTTGAACTACCTAAGTCTACATTTGAGTGACCAAGACACATTTGAACTACCTAAGTCTACATATGAGTTACCAAGACACATTTGAATTACCTAAGTCTACATTTGAGTTACCAAGACACATTTGAACCACCTAAGTCTACATTTGAGTTACCAAGACACATTTGAATTACACAAATCTACATTTGAGTTAACGCAGGTCTACATTTGACGTGTAAAACTTATAGTACTTGATTAAAAAAACAAGAATTTTTTTGCTTTCTTTGATTTGTTTTTTCTGGCCTTTGATTCAAATTTGTGATGTTACAAATCAGAATTCATTTTAACATTATACCTGCACAGTTTTTAATAACGAGCTCGACTGATTACAAAGTCGTATTTAGTTGCGCATCAGCAGCAGCAGTCCATTCCAGAATAACAGATTTACCTTTTTTCATTAATTCCAGAACAAGCAATCTAAAACAAATTAGGACAAATACCCACTACGGAACGAATTCTGTAATCAAACAAGCAATTCTACTTTGGAATTCTCTACCATTACAGGTTAAACAAATCAAGTCCCTATCAGCATTTAAAACAAAATTAAAATCACTAATATTAACCAGATATGAAATACCATCACACCAACACGACAACATACACACTAATTCTGAATTCATATATCCACGGCCATATTAATTAAATCTTAATTTTTTTCATTTTTTGTGCATAGTTGTAAATATTTTCGATTTTATTCGTCGTTACTTTCCATTAGTGCACAGTAGTTTAGATTGCACTGACGCATTTGCCTTTAGCAGTGTAAGTTTTTATTAACTAACACTGATTGATCATCTCTGTAAAGTTTTTATCAGTGATTATCAATGTATTTGAATGGCAAATAAAGATTATTATATATATATATGTTGGCATGCGGTCACTTTCGTATTGCTACTGTGTTTCTGGTCTATTTTTAACATCTAAACTTCGAGAAAAATTGAAATTTACGGTTTTCGTGCAAATCTTTACATTGTTGACAGAACTCCATTTTCCACCCTGCTAGAAACCCTATTCTTTACCATTTTTTGACACCTTGGCACTGTTGAGCACTACAAGAGATTTCAGATTCGTCATTTTTGCCTATTTTTAGCACCCAAACATGGCAGTTACTAATAGCAGTGTCTACAACCACATCTCTCTTATAAGTCATAAGTCATTTATTTTACATTACACATTTACAATAGTTTCATGTACAATATCTAGTGAAAGGGCCTACAATGAACGTAATACAAATAAGAAATACTGCACAGGAAAAGCCTCAAACACTGTTCACCTATATACGAAGGTAAATGTGTTGCGGGCAATCAAAAAGCAGGGCTTGTTAGATTGTCCCAGACAGTGATAAAAAGTAATGGAAATAATCTGAAAATTTAAAGTGAATCGTGTGATAAAAAAGCAGTGCAAAAGGCTGTGAAAATGATCAGAATTAGACCAATACTGGTTTAGCTGTACTTGCCACCCTTTCCTCCATACTCACAGCACCTCTTAGGGGTTTCTTTCAATACCTTCTCCTGGCTTCCCCGAACAACAACATCCGCTTTTGCGCCGGGTAATTCAGTGCAGCTGAGTTGATCCTCAATGAATGCACATGAGAACGTTCCTCTGTGCCCCGAAGTTTGTTGTTTTACTCAATATCTGAAAATGTTCTCTGCAAGTGAAAGTCTGTCAGATTGAGCAAGCGGGGCGGCTCCAGAAATTCTTCATCATGACAGTGGGTGTGGCGGCTCTAAGATTGGAGTTTTAGTTGATAAGTTTTTCTCAGTTTTTGAAGGTGTTTCTCCAATTGAAAGTTTGTCAGATTGAGCAAGCGGGGCGGCTCCAGAAGTTCTTCATCATGACAGTGGGTGTGGCGGCTCTAAGATTGGAGTTTTAGTTCATAAGTTTTTCTCAGTTTCTGAAAATGTTTCTGCAAGTGAAAGTCTGTCAGATTGAGCAGGCGGGGCAGCTCCAGAAATTCATCATCATAGGGGTTGCGGTGGCTCTAAGATTGGGGGTTTTTGGTTAATCAGTTTTTACGCTTAAGTATGGTTGTTTTATTCAATTTCTGAAAATGTTTCTGCAAGTGAAAGTCTGTCAGATCGAGCAGGCGTGGCAGCTCTAGAAATTCATCACCATAGGGTTGTGGTGGCTCTAAGATTGGGGTTTTTTGGTTAATCAGTTTTTACGCTAAAGTATGGTTGTTTTATTCAATTTCTGAAAATGTTTCTGCTAGTGAAAGTCTATCAGATTGAGCAGGCGTGGCAGCTCTAGAAATTCTTCATCATCAGAGGGTTTGTGGTGGCTCTAAGATTGGGGGTTTTTGGTTAATCAGTTTTTACGCTAAAGTATGGTTGTTTTATTCAATTTCTGAAAACGTTTCTGCATATGAAAGTTAGTCAGATTGAGCAGGCGTGGCAGCTCTAGAAATTCTTCATCATCAGAGGGTTTGCGGTGGCTCTAAGATTGGGGGTTTTTGGTTAATCAGTTTTTACGCTTAAGTATGGTTGTTTTATTCAATTTCTGAAAATGTTTCTGCTAGTGAAAGTCTGTCAGATTGAGCAGGCGTGGCAGCTCTAGAAATTCTTCATCATCAGAGGGTTTGTGGTGGCTCTAAGATTGGGGGTTTTTGGTTAATCAGTTTTTACGCTAAAGTATGGTTGTTTTATTCAATTTCTGAAAACGTTTCTGCATGTGAAAGTTAGTCAGATTGAGCAGGCAGCTCCAGAAATTCTTCATCATCAGAGGGTTTGCGGTGGCTCTAAGATTGAGGGTTTTTGGTTAATCAGTTTTTACGCTTAAGTATGGTTGTTTTATTCAATTTCTGAAAACGTTTCTGCAAGTGAAAGTCTGTCAGATCGAGCAGGCGGGGCAGCTCTAAGATTGGGGGTTTTTGGTTAATCAGTTTTTACGCTAAAGTATGGTTGTTTTATTCAATTTCTGAAAACGTTTCTGCATGTGAAAGTTAGTCAGATTGAGCAGCCAGCTCTAGAAAGTCTTCATCATCAGAGGGTTTGCGGTGGCTCTAAGATTGGGGGTTTTTGGTTATTCAGTTTTTACGGTTAAATATGGTTGTTTTATTCAATTTCTGAAAATGTTTCTGCACGTGAAAGTCTGTCACATCGAGTAGGCGGGGCAGCTCCAGAAATTCTTCATCGTCACTAGATGGATGGCTGTTCTAAGATTGCGTTTTTTGCTAATTAATCAGTGTAACGTACAAGGAAAATGCCTTGTCTGTAAGTGCAAGTTTGTTACGTATGCCAACAATAGTCGGTGCACAGAATGGCGTCTGTTTGTCTGTGTGTCTGTCCACTCAATAAATCAAAAGGGATTAAGGCAATAATCTCCAAATTTGGCACAGGCACGTTTGATTAAGTCTAGATAAGACCCCAAAACTCGTAGGTCAATGAGAAGATCACAAAAAGTACCAAAATAGACGTAAATTTTTGCCCAGCTGGTGCGACTTCTTGTCACGACACGCTTACTAAGCGCCATCTAGTTTAAAATGTCTCGTCTGTAGACTATTTGAGGAATTCCTTTCATTGAGTTCCTGACAAGATTTTTTGGGTTTAATTTTAGCTCTGATACTTTGCAGACACTCTGGCTCCCATCTTTTCAACAAGTTTCAACGTGTTCTGCTTGTTATACATTCGCAATTTTTTGTTGCTTCTATTTTTACCGTCACACTATCAAGGTTCAAAGGCTGTATGGTGTTCAGTTTAAAGGACAAGATAACACTTTTTGTAAATACAGCTCAGAAAATTCATCATGAGCTTTTGTATCACCTACATGCTGTCTTATTGCACACAGAGCTAGCATTAGCAGTAACTTTTAAATTTAAACTGCCCCAGTGACAGCTAGGCTCAGCCATTTTAGTGGTAAGTCGATTGAAACCAAGTTTAGATAACATTGAAAAAATAATCAGAGCATTTGTAGCACACTCTTCGCAACTAAGCAAAAGTTTGAATTATTTTGTATTGTCGATAAAATCAATAATATGCGAAACATATTAATAATTGTTATTAATTAGTAAATATTGAATAATTTGGTGAAACAGTGGTGCACAGTGGGATGGCGTTGCAGTGACGTTTTAACAGTTAGCGTTTAACAACTACATAAGTACTTTCGAACAGATAATGCGCGATGCCGTAAGCAATATAACTTTGTAAAGAAACTTTTTTGGTACATACCTTAGAATTCTCTTTTTTCCCATTTAAATCAAGAAAACTACAGGTAAAAAAGTCACAGGAAAAAAGAAATGATGCTAACTTTAACCCTAAACAAAATTAATTGTGTCTTATACATTGAAAGTGCTTTGTTTTGTTCAGCTAATCTGGTAGTAAGGCTGCATCATCTACGTTCCAGAAGACGTTTCTACCGTGTGTCGATTTAAAAATAAGTGTTCTACCATGCGCAAGAAATTTTTAGTTAATAAAACGCGGGTATCATAAGTCCTGTGACAAGAAAAGGGGTACCTCAAGGGGCACCTTAGGTTTCAGAAAAATCGTCTCAAAAATTGTATTACTTTATAGCAATTTAATGCGTATATGTTGCTCGCGTTGAAAGGATTTTTTGTTTGTTTTCATTTTAAATCTTCTACAATACTGTTCCGAAGTCGCCATTACATGACGTCATATATGCACAACGTAAATCAGGAGAAGAAAAGGCAATGTTAAATTATGTCTCAAAAGACTTTCCTTGCAAATTATGTTACTTAGATTTTCGCTTATCTGATAGAAAGACTTATGTAACTAGAAAAGAAAATTATTAATTATTTAAAATGTTTTCTCTAATTGGTAAAATGTCACTGACTCACCGTCCAGGGTTCACCACTCGCTAACCAAAAAAAAACGTATTTTAATCTTATTGACAAGATACAGTAATTTTAAATTTTATTTAGTTAGTGACGTGTGCGCTACGAATACTGTCATTATTTTTTCAAACTTTACTCTGTGTTATCGAAACGTGTTCAAACGACTTATTGTTAAAATGGCTGCGTCTAACGGTCATCGCGGCAGCTTAAATTACACATTTTACACAGCGTCACTGCCAACGCAAGCCCTGTAGGCAAAAAGGCATTATGTAATCGGTATGAAATTTCGAGACGAATTTTTAGAGCTTTATGTATGTAAAGCAGAAGGTTTTCTTCTTCTTTAATCGAATTTCCCATGACATGTATTGTCTTCATTTCATGTATCAGTATCATAATTTACTACTTCCACCAGCTTTTCAGTCATACTTTAGTCCAGTTTCAAATCAACATTATCATTACACAAGATATTCAGTCGGAAACTATGTACTCCCTCTTCCAAAAACAAATATAATGAAACAGTCATCAAAGTATAATGCTATTAAAATATGGTCATCAATTCCGCGTGAAATGAAAACTCTTAATCTTTATCAATTTAAAAAAGCATCAAAGAATTACCTACTACGACGGTATAATTAACTCACAATTTTACTCATCCTGATCTTAAGTTACCAACAAAACTTATTTTGTTCTAATGTACGTTATAACTGATGAAAATGTAATGTTAATTGTCAATTGTTTCACTTATCTGGAGGAGGACTCGAAAGCTCAATGCTCCTTCCTCCTCCTCACAGTAACTCGCATAGTTTATTTTTTTTCAATGTTATATCAATTTATATGTATGTTTGTGTTGCTGTGGAATAAATTCATAATTCATAATTCATTTCCCCAAACAACAGATTTGGTTTACTATCCTCTTCCTAAAAATAAAAATATGCTTGCTTGCCTGCATGAATATATTTGCTATATTTATGATTAAATTTGCCTTTTTTTCTTTGCTGTTCATTCAATAGCTGCATTTCTAAATTGACTGCACTGCTTGCTTTTTGTGTATACTTCTCACACTGTGATTGCTGATTGCTTTTGTTCATTTATTACATTTAAGACTTACTGCACAAATTTTCTTCCTTTGGTTTTTTTGTTGTGCATTCATGATTTAACTACATTTTTGTTCATTTGCTGCATTTTAGTTCACTCGCTGCATTTATGATTTAACCAGATTGCTTGCTGTTTTGTTGTTGCATTCATGACTTGTTCAGTTGTTGTTTTAATTTTTATTTGCATTATTTGCTTGCTTTTTTCCCATTTTTATAATTATAATATAACTGCTTTGCATCTTGTTTATTTGCTACACTTAAGACCTAAACACGTATTACTCACTTAACCATGTAGTCTGCTGCTTTATAATATTTCTGAGTTATATAGGGGCGGCTGACTTGATGACCTCCTGGTCTTTCGCCACCCCATCTCTACATACTTTACATAATTTGTTGTATTTGCGCTATAAATATTGTATTAGAGATAAATAAACCTTTGAATTGAATTGAAAAATAGCAACTGCAGATCAAGGCTGCAACAGACAGGTGAAAACACGAATATTTCTCCACACGAATAGAATCATATAACTCATTTGTTAGTGATAAATGTTTATTTTGTTCTTGCATAGAGTGAAGTTGTTATTATTAATTTCTAATACAAATTCCACGGACAAGAAGCCCGAGTGAAAAAAACAAATAGGCAAAAACGAATTTAACAAGTGCTGCCGTTGTGAACTGATAAATTTTGTGCATACAAATACAATCATGTAACTTATTTGTTACTGATAAATGTCTATGTCGTTGCTGAATACAGTGAAGTTGTAGTTAACAGTTTCACATACAAATTCCACGGACAAGAAGCCCGAGTGAAAAAACAAATAGGAAAAAACGAATTTAACAAGTGCTGCCCTTGTGAACTGATGAGTTTTGTCCATACAAATACAATCATTTTCACTTATTTGTTACTGATAAATGTTTATGTCGTTGTTGAATACAGTGAAGTTGTAGTTAACAATTTCACATACAAATTCCACGGACAAGAAGCCCGAGTGAAAAAACAAATAGGAAAAAACGAATTTAACAAGTGCTGCCCTTGTGAACTGATGAGTTTTGTCCATACAAATACAATCATTTTCACTTATTTGTTACTGATAAATGTTTATGTCGTTGTTGAATACAGTGAAGTTGTAGTTAACAATTTCACATACAAATTCCACGGACAAGAAGCCCGAGTGAAAAAACAAATAGGAAAAAACGAATTTAACAAGTGCTGCCCTTGTGAACTGATGAGTTTTGTCCATACAAATACAATCATTTTCACTTATTTGTTACTGATAAATGTTTATGTCGTTGTTGAATACAGTGAAGTTGTAGTTAACAATTTCACATACAAATTCCACGGACAAGAAGCCCGAGTGAAAAAACAAATAGGAAAAAACGAATTTAACAAGTGCTGCCCTTGTGAACTGATGAGTTTTGTCCATGCAAATACAATCATGTAACTTATTTGTTACTAATAAATGTCTATGTCGTTGCTGAATACAGTGAAGTTGTAGTTAACAATTTCACATACAAATTCCACGGACAAGAAGCCCGAGAGAAAAAACAAATAGGCAAAAACGAATTTAACAAGTGCTGCCCTTGTGAACTGATGAGTTTTGTCCATACAAATACAATCATTTAACTTATTTGTTACTAATAAATGTTGTTGAATACAATGACATTGTAGTTAACAGTTTCACGTACAAAATTCCACGGACAAGAAGCCCGAGAGAAAAAACAAATAGGCAAAAACGAATTTAACAAGTGCTGCCCTTGTGAACTGATAAGTTTTGTCCATACAAATACAATCATATAACTTATTTGTTACTGATAAATGTTGTTGAATACAATGACGTTGTAGTTAACAGTTTCACATACAAAATTCCACGGAGAAGAGTGAAAAAAGAAAAAAACCGAATTTATAATGCTGCCGTTGTTGGACTGATAAGTTTTGTTGCAGAAATGTTTTGAAGCTACTGTTACTAAGTGACTTAGCGTATCGTGGTTAAGTTTTTAGCCATATTATTGTCAACTATAATACTACAGTAACTTATCATTGTATACCAATAACTTTCTCTGGCTTCGGGGGGACCTGGCTTCATTTCATAGTGAAATCATTAAAATATGGATCGTTTGCGGCGGCTGCAGCTGTTGTTGTAATTTATACCATCCTCACCCCGTAGCAACGCATCTCTGTTTATCCACCCTAGCAACCGCGTATGTTGGGTCAACACCACCCCGTCCAAGATGCCTAGTAACCAGGTACTGTTTACCTGTGTTGTGATGCTGAGCAGGTAGCCAGGTACGTGCCTCAGCATCCTCCCTATCACTTTCACTTTTCCTGTAGTTACAGAAGTTTGGGTTTGTTATTGTTACTGACGTAATATAAGATGAATTGATGACTGTAAATAGTTGTAATGTCTTTGGACTAAGAGCCACTGATTGGTGAATTTAGCCTCTAATCATGTTAATGAACCTTGGCTTTGAAGAATGCTTGATCTGTAATTAGATTAATGATTAGTTACGACAATCCGATCTTTTATTAAATCTTACAGTCGTCTGCTTATCGAATGCCAGTTGTTATGTACATTAAAGGAAAACAATGATTTTTGATATCCTATCATGTATTGAAATATGGTAAAAAGTATACATTTTAGCAGTTGTAATTATGCCAAAGGGTTTCTTGTAATTAAATAATAGTTTAAAAGCTTAATTAACAGGCGGTGGAACCCCGTTAGTATTTGCCTCCACCATCAGGCAAGAGTTTACTTATACAATTTCATAAGTGGCAGGACCAGAATCTAAGTTGCCAAACATAATAACGTGGTACCGTGATAAGCACGATCATGAACTGCCGTGTTCCTCAGTGTGACGTAGAACTCATTCTCGTGACTTCACATCAACATCTTATAGCAGTCTTCGCCGCCTACGCAAACGCGCTTATCGCGCAGGGAAGATGCCTACTATTGCACTAACTGTGGTTAGTTTCTGACGTAAGCAATAGCTGCGTTCGGTTGCCGTTAATTATCTTTCAAAGCTAATTATTCAAATAATAGAAACAATTGCTAACCTTTATAGACAAGAAAATGTATATTTTGGACAAGTAAATTAAAATGAGATTGAGTCTAAACAATCGTTCGGTTTTCCTTTGATACCTGAAAATTTAATCGATTTTGGAAAGTTAAGTTTTGCATTATGCGAAAGTGCTTGTTGTATTAATATTAAAACAAAAACGTAATCACTGCAGTCATTTATACAGATTATTTCACCTGTTTCAAACTCTTAGTCGCTCATCGGCAAGATCAAAGGTAGCATTTGCGCATGCGTCATTAATAGTAGTTTAATGGATTTTCTTCCCAAAATGCTGGAATGTTTTGCCTCATAACCTCAGAACTAATTTCTACTGTACAACTACACGTATTTGAAAAACATTCGAAGACACATTTCTTTAAAAGTTATTATGACCAATTCCAACTGTTGTTGACTTCAATAACGACTTATTTATTTAACTATAATTTCTCTCCGTGTATGTAATTTTTATGTTTTGTGTGAAAGTTTATAATATGAATTTCATTTATGCTGTATTTTCTTAAATGCGTAATTGTAATTTTTCTGTTCATCGGTATTAAAAATACTTTTGCTTTAAAAAGGCCGTCTTTATCGAATAATTTTGATCATTATTACTGTCATTATTAGGCTATTGTTATCGTTGGACAACGTATAAACACATTTCAAAATCACGTGTCTTTGTCGGGGTCTCATTGTGCTACATTTTGTTCATATAAGAGTTAATAAAATAATTTTGATCATTATTACTGTTAATTATTAGGCTATTGTTATCGTTGAACAACGTATAAACCCATTTAATAATCACGTGTCTTTGTCGGGGTCTCATTGTGCTACATTTTGTTCATATAAGAGTTAAGTGTAGTGGACACCAGACAGTAGTAGCTTTTGTTGTTGTTATTGTCTGCTAATGTTTACCATTCCCCCCCAGCTGTGTTGAAGTTTGTCGGTTTTTCTTTTCCCCGTAGTTGACAATTGCGTCATTAGGTGGCGCAGATAAACAAGGTCGTGTCATTTTCTCTAGGGGTGGTCGTCTCTCGGATAATGTTTGGAATATGAAGATATTCACGTGGGTTAAAATGGCGAATTTTTAATCGTTTTTGGCAAAGTTTAATCGACATTTCCAGACGCAAAACGGCTGTTTATAATCCTTTTTCACCCGGTTGTCTTCTCTTTGGAATTCTTCGTTAAAAATTGTTTTCCTGTTATTCAACTTAACTTGCTGCTTCATACAAATTAATTTTTTGATTATATATTCATAATTTAGCTTTTCAACTATGTTATGCTGAGTTGCGACTCGGTAATAGAGTCACAGGAAACCGTGCAGTCACAGAGCTTAAAAAATTCCTCATGAAATTTTATACCACTTGCTTGGTCCCTTTTTGCATACAGGGCTTGCATTGGCAGTAACGCGGTTTGGAATATGTAAATTTAAGCTCACGCAGTGACCGTTACACGCAGCCATGTTGAGTGTCAATCTTCTGAAATAAGTTTACGTAACAAGTAAAATTTGAAAAAATAATCAGAACATTCGTAGCGCACACGTCACTAGGTGAAATTTTAAATTATTGTATCTTGTCAATAAGATTAAAATGTGAGTGGCGCACCCTGGAGGTGAGTCAGCGACATTTTGCCAATTGGCACGAACATTGTAAATTATGATTTCTAGTTACTCAAGGCTTTCAAGCACGTAAGCGAAGTGTTAAGTAATATAGATTTGCATGGTAGATTTGTTGTGACATAATTTAACATCTCCTTTTCTTCCCCTGATTCACGTTGTGCGTATATGACGTCATGTAATGGCGTGGTTTGAACAGTATTGCGTTTTGATTTGAAATGAAAACAAACAAAAAATCCTTTCAGCGCGAGTACGATATGCATAAAGTTGCTATAAACTAATATATTTTTTCCGAATTTTCTGAAACCTACTTCAGGTGCCCCTTTTCTTGTCCTAGTTTTAACTGTACTTGATGTTTCAAAATTCATTTTACAATGGCACTTACTTACTTATTTTTGTATATTAGTTTTACTACCTGTATTTTAACACGTATTTTATTGTCGGTGAAGTTTAGCACTTGTGTTAATGTTTGTCTTTTGTTATAAAAGCGACTGTAAATAAACTTTTTATGTTGGTACAGATCTCTTCATCCCCTCCCGGGGGAATGGGACGATTTATCAGTGCCCACTGCCCATCAGTGGTGATTTCAGAGAAGCTTGTCTCTCTTTTCATTGCTCTAATTGGTGTCGTCGCGTAACTCCTGCAGCTGGCTTGACATGTTTACTGTTATCCTGCCGCCGCTCAAAGGGTTCTGCGTCACTCTAATTAAGTATCCGTGACGTCTGGTGGCATTAGTGTAAATTACTGTTCAGATGTTGATTGACTGGCGGTTATTATAGCGGTTCACACGTATACTGTTTTAGCAGTGTTTGCAAATTGTGTGTGTGTGTGAGGGTAGTTTACAGAAGTTTTGTGAAACAGTGACGTCTTCCTACAGTTAGTGTGATTTTTTGTTAACATCCGGGTTCTTCGTAGTTTTAATTGTGAACGTCTTGTAATTTCTCTGTAGGATTTTGCAGTTTGATGGGTAAATATTTGCAGAGTTTTTGGTTAAAGTTTCCGAGCTGACTAACATGATGTTTTTATGAGCCTTGTCTTTCGTTTTTACGGCATCTTAGCGATTGTTTGCATGTGCTACGCGTTTTTTTATTGATTTTCTGTACGCTGTTGTAAGTAGTTATAGTATCCTAGTATCATCTAAAAACAAATAAATTATGTAAGCAAAATTGTTAAATTGTCTATAAAATTTATCATGTTTATATCATATATCTTTTGGCTGCCTAACTACCGAATTGTTTTTCGATGTTGTTTCTAAATTCTGGTAAATTTCTTTAGTCAGTAAATCATTACATTGTATGTTTCAAAGGTAACCAACTATCTTCAACTATTTCTAGCATCACAAGGTTGGCACATATTTCTCCCTTATACACACAATTAATACACATCACTGCATGATTGAAATTCAGTGCTTGTAATGAGTATACGAAATATAAGATTTTACTATTAAAATGGTCTGATTTAAACAGGTAATTTTTATACGGAAACTTTCCAAAAATTACAACAGATTTCTAGTGCATTACTTGTACTTTGCATCACCCATTGTTTGAAATGTTCCCTTATGAATTTCACTTTATTACAATCCCACAGTATATGTAATATGGAATTCCACTAACACATCCTTCTACCCTTCCTGTGTAATCTAACCTTTCTCCCAGTTCTTTTTTTGTTCACCCATCCATTTTTTTATCGGGTTCACATGACAGTGGGCTTATACAAGCCTTTGCTTCTCTAGCCCACTGCAGTACAATTATTCTTCTATGATAACGATAGTGTATGAAACATAACAATTTAATATAGTATGAAGTAATAATTTTGATGTCACTGTGTGCTTTATATTGTACTGGATGTGATAATAATAATAATAATAAAAAAACATGGTTTATGTTTACGAATTACAAAAATTATAAGTGTCAGAATCAACCTATTAATTTTGAATAGAAAATCTTTTGTGGGCAATATTCCGTGCAGAACACTAAACTCATAATTGCGTATTTTAAGATCTTTTGTGCATTTGAAAGGGGAGGTCTATCATGGTTTGTTGTTGTTTGAAAAGATTGCTGTCTCCTCTTCAGAGGTTTTGTTTGCTAACTGTTACTCTAAACTGTTTTCTATTTGCCCATCTATTGCACATGTCTACAATAACATTCAGTGTTTTTAGCCTGTGTCTAAATTGTTCCATGGGTCAGTGGGGTTTGATTGTTCGTTCGCTTGTTATATTTTTACAAATCGCTCCAAACAAGCCCACTGGTTAGAAGCTACGCAGGGTAAAGGTAAAGATAAACTGTTCTATGGGTCATTTTTAAGTGAGGTTTGATTGTTCGTTCGCTTGTTATATTTTTACTAATCGCTCCAAACAAGCCCACTGGTTAGGAGCTATGCAGGGTAAAGGTAAAGATAGGAACAGATGTCCAGAAGAAAGTAGAATTTATGCAGCGGTAGATTGCGAGGTACCTGTTCGTGTTCTTCATGAATCGGGTAGTTGTGGTTTTCTTGTAGAGAATTTCACAGATAAGAAGCCCGGAGAAAAACTGGATTAAATACATTACGATATTTTTCTTTTCTAGATCCACACATCAAAGTGATAGGCAAAGTGCCGGGGATTTATAAAGCGAAAGAGAAAATTATGGCTGTGCTGGACACAAAGGTATTGCTTGTAATATATAGTTTTTTGTGATTTCACGGAGTTTTTTATTATAAGTCATTTGAACTGCAAGTTTGTTAGAAAAGCTGTTTAAATTATGATGGAGGAACAGAGTAGTTGTTTGGTTACAGTGAGCGTACTTGGTGACCAAAGTAACGCAACACTAAATCCGATTAGTAAATGGATCAGGGATGAGAATTTTCTGCGGATATGCGGAATTCCGAGTTTTTGGAAGACCATTTTTGTAAATTGTGTAAATTCGCTGAGAAAATTTTTACAGACCCAGTACATTATTTCATAAGCTGACCGCTAGTTGGCAGGGGGTCACTTTGTTTACATCACGTACATCAGTGTAACCATGTGTATATCTCTATGTATAAAAATATAGAATTAATCGTGCGGAGTTATTTGAGTCAATTGCAGACAGTTTTCATATACTTTTGCATAGGAGTGGCCAGTACTTAGGCGTTTTTGAGACAATTAGGTATCATGTATCCTTGATAGTTGGGTATTTTAAATTATGCATGAAACAAGGTAACTGATATTTTAAGTCCACTTAGAGGCTCTCTATGGTCACAAAATTGCAAGTTGTTGCTGGCTGCAAGGGGCTCGCCCCCCTTGAACCCCCATGGGGGCTACGCGGCCCCCAAACCCCCGGCCTGTTTCAGAGTTTTTTTGTAATTGGTCATTCTCATCCCTGTTTTATCACATCTTTTCTAATGCACTTTTACTATTGTACTGTATATGAGAATTAAACTTTAACTGAATTGAAATATGAGACATTCAGACTTCAGAGCAAAATTTTGTTTAGCCTAGGCATGATATCAATTGATTAAAAATCTAATACTCAAATTTACAGGACTTTTTCTTAAAGCTGTGGTAATGGCATTATAAATAATGATAAATAGTGGACACCCCCCCCCCCCCCACACACACACTTGCCTAATGTCAAAAGCAAATTCTGCCAAAAAGTGTGATGAATCTCAGAACTGGGCCTGGACTTGAACTCATAACCACCATAACCACAACCGCCAAGCCACTTAACCCCTTGTGATTATGGCAGGTCTTTATTCGCCTTGAAATTGCAAATAATTACTGACGTGCTATGGCTTAACACTCTGGCTAAAAGATATTTCTGTTTTATTTTCCAGAGTAATAGGGTGACGTTAAAGATAGACGTGTCGCACACGGAGCACTCACAAAAGATATTTCTGTTTTATTTTCCAGAGTAATAGGGTGACGTTAAAGATAGACGTGTCGCACACGGAGCACTCACAAAAGATATTTCTGTTTTATTTTCCAGAGTAATAGGGTGACGTTGAAGATAGACGTGTCGCACACGGAGCACTCGCATGTGATAGGCAAGGGTGGCAATAACATCCGGAAGGTGATGGAGGACACCGGATGTCACATCCACTTTCCGGATAGCAATCGAGGCAGCAACTGTATGGAAAAGAGCAACCAGGTAGGCGAATAAAATTTTATTTTTATTTTGTTTTATGTTTTGTTTCATTATACTTTTTATCTTGCTTTATTTTTATTTCATTTTATTTTTTGTTTCATTATACTTTTTATCTTGCTTTATTTTTATTTTTATTTCATTTTATTTTTTGTTTCTTTTTTGTTTTGTTTTGTTTTATTTTTACTTCATTTTATTTTTATTTCATTTTATTTTTTGTTTCATTATATCCTTATTTTGCTTTATTTTTATTTCATTTTATTTTTTGTTTCATTATATTCCTACTTTGCTTTATTTTTATTTCATTTTATTTTTTATTTCATTATATTTTATTTTTATCTTTATTCTTATTTCATTTTATTTTTTGTTTCATTATATTCTTATTTTGCTTTATTTTTATTTCGTTTTATCTTTTATTTCATTATATTTTTATCTTGCTTTATTTTTATTTCGTTTTATTTTTTATTTCATTATATTTTTATCTTGCTTTATTTTTATTTTATCTTATTTTTTGTTTCATTATATTTTTATCTTGCTTTATTTTTATTTCGTTTTATTTTTTATTTCATTATATTTATCTCATTGTATTTTGTTTCGTTCATTTTTTTGTTCAATTTTGTTTTGTTTTTCGTTTGGTTTATTATTTTATTCTCTTACGTTTTTTCACCGTGTTAAAAAAGTGGACTGAATTGAAAGTTTGATGAAACCTGATATTGTTTTTCTCATTTTGACCGACTTTGAGACAGTAAGTGTGAATCTGTTAAGTCTACACCATGATGTCAAGTGCCACTCAATTAAGATCAAGGAAAACTGGGCTTCCATGACCTGGCCACGTGTCAGGCTGGATGAAGCCCAAGCATATGTTTTGGCTTATTCGCGTCTGATAGTGAAGCCAGTGGAAGAAAGTCACGTGACCTCAGGAGACCAGGTTGAAACAATTACAGCAAGTCTGCCAGTAGAGTGGAAAATGTTGACGTACAGTAGGTTGAAGATCACCTTGGGTTTCTTTTGCTGGATTTTCCCTACATGTTTTGAAAGTGGATTTATTGATTTTTTGTCAGTGGAACAGGGGCGTGCTTTTCAATTCAAGGACAAGACTAATTTGTTCTCCATGAAAGTAATTTTATAGAAATCTGTCAGCAGTTATGAGATGTTCACACATTAACAACTAGTTTGGATGCTTTCACTCGGGCTCATGTTCTAGTGGGATGCTCACACATTAAGAATTAATTAGTCGAAATCACTCGGGCTCATGTTCTAGTGGCATGTTCACACATTAAGAATTAATTAGTTGAAATCACTCAGGCACATGTTCTAGTGGCATGTTCACACATTAAGAATTAATTAGTCAACATCACTCAAGCACATGTTCTAGTGGGATTTTCACACATTAAGAATTAATTAGTCGACGTCATACAGGCACATGTTTTAGTGGGATGTTCACACATTAAGAATTAATTAGTCAACATCACTCAAGCACATGTTTTAGTGGGATGTTCACACATTAAGAATTAATTAGTCAACATCACTCAAGCACATGTTTTAGTGGGATGTTCACACATTAAGAATTAATTAGTCGACATCACTCAAGCACATGTTCTAGTGGGATTTTCACACATTAAGAATTAATTAGTCGACGTCATACAGGCACATGTTTTAGTGGGATGTTCACACATTAAGAATTAATTAGTCGACGTCATACAGGCACATGTTCTAGTGGGATTTTCACACATTAAGAATTAATTAGTCAACATCACTCAGGCACATGTTTTAGTGGGATGTTCACACATTAAGAATTAATTAGTCAACATCACTCAAGCACATGTTTTAGTGGGATGTTCACACATTAAGAATTAATTAGTCAACATCACTCAAGCACATGTTTTAGTGGGATTTTCACACATTAAGAATTAATTAGTCAACATCACTCAGGCACATGTTTTAGTGGGATGTTCACACATTAAGAATTAATTAGACGACATCACTCAAGCTCATGTTTTAGTGGGATGTTCACACATTAAGAATTAATTAGTCAACATCACTCAAGCTCATGTTTTAGTGGGATTTTCACACATTAAGAATTAATTAGACGACATCACTCAAGCTCATGTTTTAGTGGGATGTTCACACATTAAGAATTAATTAGACGACGTCACTCAAGCTCATGTTTTAGTGGGATGTTCACACATTAAGAATTAATTAGTCAACATCACTCAAGCTCATGTTTTAGTGGGATTTTCACACATTAAGAATTAATTAGACGACATCACTCAAGCTCATGTTTTAGTGGGATGTTCACACATTAAGAATTAATTAGTCAACATCACTCAAGCTCATGTTTTAGTGGGATGTTCACACATTAAGAATTAATTAGACGACATCACTCAAGCTCATGTTTTAGTGGGATGTTCACACATTAAGAATTAATTAGTCGACATCACTCAAGCTCATGTTTTAGTGGGATGTTCACACATTAAGAATTAATTAGACGACATCACTCAAGCACATGTTTTTAGCTGGATGTTCACACAGAAGACTAAGCTTACCATTCACGATTATTTCAACTCGGCCCGTTCCAATCATTAGTTTACAGTCATTATTTGATCACCAAAATAGATATTTCTTGTTTCACGTTTCTTTCAGTACATAGAACTTATCATAGATACAGTAAAACCTAGAGTGCCATAGATACAATAAAGAACCTAAATAGTATCAAATATTTCTTCAAATATTCACCTTTTTACATGGTGCAACACACCAGATTTTGTTTTGGTTGAATTGATAGTGCAGAAGTTGTTTCAACTTTAGTTGATCTGGGCATGGCAGTTTTTTTCTTGTGGAGCAATTAAATTTTGTAAGCGCAGTCACACTGGTTTACAAGGCGGCACCCTGCCGGCTTCCTAAAATTTACAGCCCTTTTCAAAATGAGGGCTTATCAAAAACTCTTCCCACAGTCTGCCTCCCGGGGATTCTAACTTTACAGTTCCTGTGTGTCGTTCCTGCATGTAAAAATGTTTTGATCCAGATTTCCCGGAAAACTGGAACACCAGATTGTTTGTCAACATTGATGTTTATAAACCTGGATGCAGAAAGTGTTTTATGGGCTCCAAGAATCTCTTTATTGCGGCCGTGGTTACTCTGGTTTTGTTTAATTATTTTCACACTGTACAGGGGATATTTTATAGGCTAGTATAGGTTGTCATCAAGTTTTGGTAACATCTGGTAAAAAAATCTGATTTTTCACAACGATTGTGTTGAAATGTGAACCAATTTGGTTCACCTTAAATAGTAAAATGGCGATATTTCGTAAGGAATGTTTTTGTTGAAAACAAAGAATAGCTATTCTAGTTTATTTAACCCTTTCAGTCCCAAATTATTTTTTTTTAATAAGAAAAAAATTTTTGGCTTGGTAGTTTTGTTTAGTATGTCCATCTTGTTTACACATAATAATTATTTTTTTCTACCTGTGCCCGTGTGCTAAATATAGTCTGTATCCCACGAGATACATTGAGATTCAATGCAAGCATAAAATGTGCTTCATTTTGCAACTGCTGATATTTTTTAAAGTATTTAAGACATTTAGTATGCATGCTATGCTGATCTGTACAAAGTCGTCTCTAAAGTACTGTACCTTGCGCAGTTTTTTGTGCTATGTAGATTTTCTAGTTTGCCATTTTATCACCATTTTTAGTCTATTGTTATTGGCTTAAATCAAAATAACTATTAACACATCAAATGACTGTCAGTTTTAAAATTTTACTAATTTTAAAGGCAGAAAATATTCTCGTATCCCACGGGATACAACGGCTATGAAAGGGTTAAAGAATTTGCAATAAGTTTACTTCAAGGCATGTAAACGTCGCTAAAAAATATCACGATTAAAAATATTCAAGACGGGTGCTGCTGCGTTAGGTGATGTCTCATTCTGAGAGGGTCCCGTAATTTCTTTAGCCTAGGGCCCTAAAAGGTCATAATCCAGCCCTGACTTCGCAGAATAACATTATGATAACGAAGTTATGATAATGACGTTTTTAGAAGGACGGATAAAATCTTTGTGTACTACTTTTTGCTTTCTTGCACATTAATAAGTAATGTGTAGTACTTTGTGTACTACCTTTTGCTTTCTTGCACATTAATAAGTAATGTGTAGTACTTTGTGTACTACCTTTTGCTTTCTTGCACATTAATAGGTAATGTGTAGTACTTTGCGTACTACCTTTTGCTTTCTTGCACATTAATAAGTAATGTGTAGTACTTTGTGTACTACTTTTTGCTTTCTTGCACATTAATAGGTAATGTGTAGTACTTTGTGTACTACCTTTTGCTTTCTTGCACATTAATAAGTAATGTGTAGTACTTTGTGTACTACTTTTTTGCTTTCTTGCACATTAATAAGTAATGTGTAGTACTTTGTGTACTACTTTTTTGCTTTCTTGCACATTAATAGGTAATGTGTAGTACTTTGTGTACTACCTTTGCTTTCTTGCACATTAATAAGTAATGTGTAGTACTTTGTGTACTACCTTTGCTTTCTTGCACATTAATAAGTAATGTGTAGTACTTTGTGTACTACCTTTGCTTTCTTGCACATTAATAAGTAATGTGTAGTACTTTGTGTACTACTTTTTTGCTTTCTTGCACATTAATAGGTAATGTGTAGTACTTTGTGTACTACTTTTTTGCTTTCTTGCACATTAATAGGTAATGTGTAGTACTTTGTGTACTACTTTTTTGCTTTCTCGCACATTAATAGGTAATTTGGGGGTGCAGAACCAGTTCAAAGTGAAATTTTAAAGGAAAGGTCAAGTCTTCTAGGAAGTTAGGCTTATTTCAATATTCACAAAGATGTTAGAAGGATTTAGCAATAAAACTGCAATAAGTGCCCTGCGTAACTAGTAAAATCACTTTAAAGTCGCGATCACTTCATGCTTAGACGCTCCCATTTTGAATGCCCATTCTTCTTCCAATGACGTCATTCGTCGTGAAGAAAAGTAGCGCACTGTCAATCCTTATCAAAAATATAATAAGTTTAGTTAGCTCATTTTGTAATACTGTTGCCTGAAGATTAGATAAGCAGCAGTGGTTTGAATTGGTTTAAGCAGCGCGCGCTTACGGAAAACCACGATGCACTACGAAAAGTTACGAAGTCCTCCCTGTATGTTCTTTTCTCTGGATTATATAGAAAATGTCATAATTTTAAAAATTACTAATGTTCCCTAAATTAAACTGATAACATTAATGCCCACCAGTGTCTAAAAATCATTTTATCTATATTCGGTAAAGGATATCAGACTAGGTGACTTTATAGTCTTTTCGCTATCCTTTCTCTAGTTCTAGATCTATCTATACATTTTAACCATTCTTCAAAACTTATGAGCGATTCTTTTATTAATCATGTTTTATTGTAGTATTATAAAGAGATAAATAAATTGAAATTGAATTGAGTTGAATTGAATTGTCTTTTCGCTATCCTTTCTAACCATTCTTCAAAACTTATTAGCGATTCTTTTATTAATCATGTTTTATTGTAGTATTATAAAGAGATAAATAGATTAAAATTGAATTGAATCGAATTGAAGTCTCCTAGTTACGTCATGATTTTCAAGTGAATGGCGGCGACGATCGTACCGGAAAATTTCTATTCAAAGTTAGTTTGTTTTAAATTTACGCTTTATAGACGCTTCTTTGCAAACTTCTCCGTTAGATTTTTCTAAGTTTAAGTTGTGACAGTAAATAAATCGAAATTTTTTTCCAACCGAATCTTTTTGGAATTCCTCAACGACGGTTAGCAAAGGTGACCGGACATTTTTACTTTTTCCCGGGAGTTCATCGAACGTGCGATTTGAGCTTCCAAAATATACGAGGACAAACATGCGAAACACGCTCCTCTTTCCAAAACTGTTCCTCCTCTTTTGCTCCAGCTGTTTCCAGGAACTCTCGTTTTTACGGGAGTGTATCCGGAGCGAGGAGACGACTCTTGTTTGGGGTATCAGTTTACGTTGTTTTGCAGCGCGTCGGCGAGCCCGAGGATGAAGAAGAGGTCTGATGGCCAGATGATGGTCTCTAGAGCTATGATGATCAGCTCAACAGGATTTGTGTATTAGTTAAGCAATGTTTGATCTCAGTACGGGTTGGTGACCAGTCCTGTTGTTCATCTTCACAGAATATACTGGTCACAGTATATGCTTTAGCGTCAAAGTTGAGCAACACTGGCCATGTTCAGTGAATTGATTGTCCTCTGGCAGTTTCTTCTGTCACAAACTGTTTATCTCAGGGTGGATGCATGAGCACTGAGCAGCCACTCAGTCATGGAGCCGCCACTGTTTAGTAACTGTAACAATATCAACTGTTTTTTAACAAGTCCTGTACATTGAGTAGCTTTGACCTATCACCCAGTGATGGAGCCGCCACTGTTCAGTGATTGTAACATTATCAAGTGGTCTTCTTTTAACGAGTTCTGTACATAGACTAGCTGTTGACCAGTTACCCACTCATAGAGCCACCACTGTTCAATGACTGTAACATTATCAAGTGGTCTTCTTTTAACGAGTTCTGTACATTGAGTGACTGTTGACCAGTTACCCACTCATAGAGCCACCACTGTTCAATGACTGTAACATTATCAAGTGGTCTTCTTTTAACGAGTTCTGTACATTGAGTGACTGTTGACAGACTGTTGAACAGTTCGCTTTGCCTCGCTGCTATTTTTAACCTAGCGGGAAGCTTTGAAAGTGAATTAGTTTGTTTTAAATGCGGTCCTGGGCTCATCATTGCTCTGCTCTGGTGCAGTTTGCCCTTCCCTTTTTAAGTCTTTTGAAGGGTCTCGGCCCTTCATACTTGTAACTTTTTGTCTCAGGAGTTAGGACGCGTCTTGTTATAAGTTAGGGATTAAGCATCTCATTCACACAGCCTACTTCACATGTAGGTGCTTGTGGCAGGCCCGGGATCCATCCCATTGTCAAGGTCGATTGTGTAATATGAGGCACTGAACCAGTGGAGGTGTTTTAACTGTGCTGTGTTGTGCGCGGATCTTCCCTTATTGAGATTCAATTGAGATGAAAGAGCCAGAAGCAGTTTTTATGGTATTCACCTATCTACTTACTAGTCAGCTCCAGTGTTGCCAAACTTTGCAGCTAACCTCAACTAATACTGCATTGCTTACAGGCATGCATCCTTGTAACTTTCTGCGTCACACTGTTTTAACTTGCGAACACGTTTGGCTTTCGTCAGTGTGCGCATGCGCATTAGTTAAAATTTGCTTCAGGTGTTGTAAAACCGTTTTCAAGTTTGCCTTCTAATAACATTAGTTCATTGATTTCTAGTGACAACTGACATCTTTCATTGACTTCAAGTCAATTCGGTTTTATTTATAATTCTCTTTTTGTACACCATGCAGCAAATATTGTTAACAGGTTTAATAAGATTAGTGAATAAGTATTACAGGTGAAAGATGCAAGATTTACCTGCCAGTTTTAATTGATTACCTAATTACATTGCAGGTGAAATTTAACGTTAGTGCCTGACATCATTGTATTAGCTGTTGCGCGTACGCATTGGCTTGACTCCTGGACTGGACACTGTCCAGCGCTTGCACTGACCTGTCTAGTATAAGTCACATGTAGATGCTGTATGGGTAGCTCAATAATACTCACTGGTATTCAGTTCGCTCTTTGTTTATCTTCGTGGAGGTGTGAATTGATTTAATTGTTCTACGTCGTGTGAACTGCCCTTAAGCTGGATGCTGCCTTCCTTAAAGAATTAGAACAAGTCATTCAGTATGTTGTGCGTATTTTGCTGTTATCACTTACAACAAGTGATAGAACATTGCAAAAATGCTTTAAAAAACAACAACGAAAAACTTTCTATAAAGCATAAATTTAAAATATACTGCCTCGGTGTAGAAATTTTCAGGCGCGGTGGTTGCCGCCATTCGCTTGAAAATCACGACGTAACTGGGAGACTTCAGTTCAATTCAATTTCAATTTATTTATCTCTTTATAATGCTACAATAAAACATGATTAATAAAAGAATCGCTAATAAGTTTTGAAGAATGGTTAAAATGTATAGATAGATCTGGAACTCTTATTACCCCACTTTTACCCTAAATACCACGCGTCAGGCAGGGCAACAGCAGGTACCATTTTTAAAGTCTTTGGTATGACCCGGCCGCTGGTTCGAACTCACGACCTCCCAGACGGAAGCCAGACGCATTACCACTAAACTAAACCATCTGGTCAGATTCTATTTTAACATTCATTTTAGCCCTATTGAGAAAATAATGTAATTTTGACTTTTCTTTAGTTCGTGACGAGTTTACTACGAATGCTCTGATTTTTTTCAAACTTTGCACAATGTTGTCCAAACTTGTTTCAAGTGACTTTACCGTTAAAATGGCTGCGTCTAACGGTCATCTTGGAAGTTTAGAGTTACAAGCTTCATATAGCGTTACTGTTAACCCTTTCGTGCCCGTTGTATCCCGTGGGATACGAGAATATTTTCTGCCTTTACAATTAATAAAATTTTAAAACTGACAGTTATTTGATCTGTCAATAGTTATTTTGATTTAAGCCAATAACAATAGACTAAAAATGGTGATAAAATGGCAAACTAGAAAATCTACATAGCATAAAAAACTGCGCAAGGTACAGTACTTTAGAGACGACTTTGTACAGATCAGCATAGCATGCATACTAAATGTCTTAAATACTTTAAAAAATTATCAGCAGTTGTAAAATGAAGCACATTTTATGCTTCCATTGAATCCCAATTATATCCCGTGGGATACAGGCTATATTTAGCACACGGGCACAGGTAGAAAAAAATTATTATGTGTAAACAAGATGGACATACTGAACAAAAGTACCAAGCCAAAATTTTTCTTATTAACAACAATTTTCGACTGAAAGGGTTAACGCAGGTTCTGTATGCAGTAGGCAAGCAAGTGATTTAAAATTTCAATACGAATTTTATTAGCTTCATGCAAAAGTAGTCTTTCTTTGTACTTCTTTTAAGAAGCTTTCCATATTTCTGCTTATTCTTCCGGGCATTCCTGAGGAGCCTTGCCATCAGTGCTCATTCTTCCGGGCATTCCTGAGAAGCCCTGCCTTCAACGCCCATTCTTCCGGGCATTCCTGAGGAGCCTTGCCATCAGTGCCCATTCTTCCGGGCATTCCTGAGGAGCCCTGCCATCAGTGCCCATTCTTCTGCGTATTCCTATGAAGCTCTGTCTTCAACGCCTATTCTTCTGGGCATTTCTGAGGAGCCCTACCATCAGTACCCATTCTTCTGGGCATTCCTGAGGAGCCTTACCATCAGTGCCCATTCTTCTGCGTATTCCTATGAAGCTCTGCCTTGAACGCCCATTCTTCCGGGCATTCCTGAGGAGCCCTACCATCAGTGCCCATTCTTCTGCGTATTCCTATGAAGCTCTGCCTGGAACGCCCATTCTTCCGGGCATTCCTGAGGAGCCTTGCCATCAGTGCCCATTCTTCTGCGTATTCCTATGAAGCTCTACCTTCAACGCCCATTCTTCCGGGCATTCCTAAGGAGCCCTGCCGTCAGTGCCCATTCTGCGTATTACTATGAAACTCTGCTTTGAACGCCCATTCTTCCGGGCATTCTTGAGGAGCCCTGCCATCAGTGCCCATTCTGCGTATTACTATGAAACTCTGTCTTCAACGCCCATTTTTCCGGGCATTCCTGAGGAGCCCTGCCATCAGTGCCCATTCTTCTGCTTATTCCTATGAAGCTCTGTCTTCAACGCCCATTCTTCCGGGCATTCCTGAGGAGCCCTGCCATCAGTGCCCATTCTTCTGCGTATTCCTATGAAACTCTGCCTTCAATGCCCATTCTTCCGGGCATTCCTAAGGAGCCTTGCCATCAGTGCCCATTCTTCTGCTTATTCCTATGAAGCTCTGCCTTCAACGCCCATTCTTCCGGGCATTCCTGAGGAGCCCTGCCATCAGTGCCCATTCTTCTGCGTATTCCTATGAAACTCTGCCTTGAACGCCCATTCTTCCGGACATTCCCGAGGAGCCGTCAGTGCCCATTCTTCTGCGTATTCCTATGAAGCTCTGCCTTCAATGCCCATTCTTCCGGGCATTCCTGAGGAGCCCTACCATCAGTGCCCATTCTTCTGCGTATTCCTATGAAGCTCTGCCTTGAACGCCCATTCTTCCGGGCATTCCTGAGGAGCCCTACCATCAGTGCCCATTCTTCTGCGTATTCCTATGAAGCTCTGCCTGGAACGCCCATTCTTCCGGGCATTCCTGAGGAGCCTTGCCATCAGTGCCCATTCTTCTGCGTATTCCTATGAAGCTCTACCTTCAACGCCTATTCTTCCGGGCATTCCTAAGGAGCCCTGCCGTCAGTGCCCATTCTGCGTATTACTATGAAACTCTGCTTTGAACGCCCATTCTTCCGGGCATTCTTGAGGAGCCCTGCCATCAGTGCCCATTCTTCTGCGTATTACTATGAAACTCTGTCTTCAACGCCCATTCTTCCGGGCATTCCTGAGGAGCCCTGCCATCAGTGCCCATTCTTCTGCTTATTCCTATGAAGCTCTGTCTTCAACGCCCATTCTTCCGGGCATTCCTAAGGAGCCCTGCCATCAGTGCCCATTCTTCTGCGTATTCCTATGAAACTCTGCCTTCAATGCCCATTCTTCCGGGCATTCCTAAGGAGCCTTGCCATCAGTGCCCATTCTTCTGCTTATTCCTATGAAGCTCTGTCTTCAACGCCCATTCTTCCGGGCATTCCTGAGGAGCCCTGCCATCAGTGCCCATTCTTCTGCGTATTCCTATGAAACTCTGCCTTGAACGCCCATTCTTCCGGACATTCCCGAGGAGCCGTCAGTGCCCATTCTTCTGCGTATTCCTATGAAGCTCTGGCTTCAATGCCCATTCTTCCGGGCATTCCTAAAGAGCCCTGCCATCAGTGCCCATTCTTCTGCATATTCCTATTAAGTTCTGCCTTCAACGCCCATTCTTCCGGGCATTCTTGAGGAGCCCTGCCATCAGTGCCCATTCTTCTGCGTATTCCTATGAAGCTCTGCCTTCAATGCCCATTCTTCCGGGCATTCCTAAGGAGCCCTGCCATCAGTGACCATTCTTCTGCGTATTCCTATTAAGTTCTGCCTTCAACGCCCATTCTTCCGGGCATTCTTGAGGAGCCTTGCCATCAGTGCTCATTCTTCTGCGTATTCCTATTAAGTTCTGCCTTCAACGCCCTTTCTTCCGGGCATTCTTGAGGAGCCTTGCCATCAGTGCTCATTCTTCTGCGTATTCCTATGAAACTCTGCCTTGAACGCCCTTTCTTCCGGGCATTCCTGAGGAGCCCTGCCTTCAACGCCCATTTTTCCGGGCATTCCTGAGGAGCCCTGCCTTCAACGCCCATTCTTCCGGGCATTCTTGAGGAGCCCTGCCATCAGTGCCCATTCTTCTGCTTATTCCTATGAAGCTCTGCCTTCAACGCCCATTCTTCCGGGCATTCCTGAGGAGCCCTGCCATCAGTGCCCATTCTCTTGACGCTCCTAAAAACACTCCCCTATATCCCTGTTTCCTTTTCTAATCTAACGAATGTTTAGCCAGGCATAATCCGGTCATAGTCTATATTTAGGCTGAGTTCTGGAGTGAAAGGGAAGCTAGCTGATGGTAGCCCATGTTATTTTTCTAGCCTCATTGACTAGTGAGGAGAGCAATGACTCTTACGGGCGGCAAACTTCACAAACAGGCGTAAAAAATTCAGCTATGCCAACAATTTGTGCGTTGTTTGGAAACCTTAGATGTTGCACCCGGTTGCAGAGCTCAACTCTTGACAAACTGTTTGCAATTCGGCGGTCAAAGTTTTTTATTGGGTCAGGAGGGGCTGATCTGGAAATACAGTCATCAGCAAGCTGAGGACAACGACTACGGCTACGACCATGACGATAATAAAGACTAGGTTAGCTTTAACAGCAGCAACAGTGACAGCAACAATGGCAACAGCAACATTGTCATAAACAACAACGACAACAACCGCTAACAAAAGCATTAATAACAACAAAAACATCTCAAACGAACAACAACAACAATAACAACGATAGTTATAACAGCAGCAACAACACCCTCATCATGATCAACAACATCAGCAACACTGCACCACCACTAACAACAGCATTGACAGCAACAAAACGAACAACAACAACAATAGTTATAACATCATCAACAACAACAGCACCATCACTAACAATGGCATTAATAACAATAAAAAAAGAACAACAACATTCACTTCTTGATAAACCGTTTATAATTATGCAAGGAAGAGGATCTTGCATTTGCCTAGAGAGGATCTGCCTGACATGCAGTCATTGAGCGAGCTTTGGTTTTGCTTGCCCAATCAGCTAGCATCAACAGGTAGATTAACTGTAACAACAACAATGGCTCTAGCTGTGATTATGACGACAACGGCAACATTTACAATAATTGAAGCATCACCAGCTCCAACAACATCAGCAACAATAACAACAGCAGCAGACTAGAAGAATTATAGATCTTTCTATCAGAAGATGATGACACTTGACATGTTATGACTTGTATTATGTGATCTACCTTGGAATTCTCTACCATTACAGGTTAAACAAATCAAGTCCCTATCAGCATTTAAAACAAAATTAAAATCACTAATATTAACCAGATATGAAATACCATCACACCAGTACGACAACATACACACTAATTCAGAATTCATATATCCACGGCCATATTAATTAAATCATAATTTTTTTCATTTTTTGTGCATAGTTGTAAATATGTTTGATTTTATTCGTCGTTACTTTCCATTACTGCAAAGTAGTTTAGATTGCACTGACGCATTTGCCTTTAGCAGTGTAAGTTTTTATTAACTAACACTGATTGATCATCTCTGTAAAGTTTTTATCAGTGATTATCAATGTATTTTAATGGTGGCAAATAAAATGGAAGAATATATATATATATAATTCTCTCTATCACACACACACACTATCTCTCTATCTGTCCATCTATCCCTCCCTCTCTCTCTCTCTCTCACTCACTCTCTCTCTCTCTCTTTCTCTCCCGTCTCTCTCTCTCACTCACTCACTCTCTCTCTCTCTCTCTCTCTCTCTCACTCTCATAAGTTCCTATGAATATATATATATATTTCATGGCGGAAGCAAAAATGCAAGGGGGGATGCAAGATAGAGATTCTTTACCACTTCCCGTAGGCAACAGAGAAGTTCTTTCTCGCCTGTCTGGAGTTTTCCCCCTCATGCGGATTATGATTCCGTGAACACGGTTTGATTAAATATTGCTGTCATCGAGGGATATCATCTGATCCTCTACCGTCAGTTCCTCTTCGTCTAGGTGGTCTTTTTTTTGACAAAATTCAGCTGTCGGCGATCAGTTTTTTCACAGACGTATTAAACGCAGCCATTAGTGTCAAAGGCGTTGGCTTAGATTTGAGTCCGTTTTTATCCATGGGAAAGTTGATAGGCTTTTGCATTATCCAGATTGTTGTTGTTGGTGTTGTTGTTGGTGGTGTTGTTGTTGTTGTCGGTGGTGGTGGTGGTGGTGTGGTGTTGGTGGTGGTGGTGGTGTGGAGTTGGTGTTGTTGTTGTTGGTGGTGGTGGTGTGGAGTTGTTGTTGTTGTTGTTGGTGTGGTGGTGGTGGTGGTGTGGTGGTGGTGGTGGTGGTGGTGTGGAGTTGGTGTTGTTGTTGTTGTTGGTGGTGGTGGTGGTAGTGGTGGTGGTGGTGGTGTTGGCGGCGGCGGCGGTGGCTGCTGCTGCTGCTGCTGTTATTGCTGGCATTGCTTTTTGCATTGTTGATGTTGTTGTTGTCGTCATTGCTACTGCTGCCGTCACTGTGCCGTTGCCTCCTCAGCTGCCATTGCCATGTCCTCCATTGGGACTACTGTTGTGGCAGTTGTTGCTGTTCGTGTACTTTTTTACTAACTGTGGCTCTTGGTTTAATGTGAATAGTCATAGCAGCGTCAATATTCAGTTCGGGTCATTAACAATCCTCTAAAATCAGCTACTGAGCTACTAAACCTAAAGAAGTGTCTTAGCATTGTTTATGTGTATATGAATCCTTCCTCAATGAGATAAATACCTGACTGCCTCATGAAACACCATCCAGAAGCAGTTTTCCAGCCATTCATGCATCCGTTTACTAACCGGACTCAGTGTTAGTCAACTTTATCGTTATGCATTTTGTAAACACTTTGCCATACCCCTTTAATGTCTAAATTTTACTAATATTTGTATGGCACTCTGATTTTGGGAAGATTTTTTTCATTTTGACAAGAGTACTGGGCAAATTGAACAGTTAATATATTACCGTATAGGTACTGAGTCATTCTGCCTTCCTTGTAGATTATTGAATGAATCGCCAGGCTTTTAATAATTCATGAATGATAACTCCCCGCGTTCTGATTGGCTAATGTCTATATTCGTGATGGTGATGTGATCGCTTAGTTGAGCCTTGCACAACGTGGCTAAATTATTCATGATAACAACAACCCGGGTTTTATGATCAGGTCTATGGATATTGAGTCATAGATGTATAGTTCAGTAATGCTTGGTGTAGTCAAATTCATGGCTTTAAAACAGCAAAATTATTAAGTTTTGTCTTGAAGAATTATAGCTAGTTGTTTAGTGAATGTTTTGTTTTGTTTTGTTTTATTTTTTGTTTTGTTTTTATTTTTAGTTGTATCTTGTTTTGTTTTTATTTTTAGTTGTTTCTTGTTTTGTTTTTATTTTTAGTTGTTTCTTGTTTTGTTTTTATTTTTAGTTGTTTCTTGTTTTGTTTTTATTTTTAGTTGTATCTTGTTTTGTTTTTATTTTTAGTTGTTTCTTGTTTTGTTTTTATTTTTAGTTGTTTCTTGTTTTGTTTTTATTTTTAGTTGTTTCTTGTTTTGTTTTTATTTTTAGTTGTTTCTTGTTTTGTTTTTATTTTATTTGAATTTATTTTGTCCTATTTTGTTTTATTTCGTTTTATTTGATTTATTATATTTGATTTAATTTAATTTTATTTTAATCTTTTATAATTTTATGTGATGCTTTGTTTTATTTTGTTTTTTGAATTCATTTGTTTTATTACATTTTAATCTGTTTTGTCCTATTTTGTTTTATTTCGTTTTATTTTATTTATATTTTTTATTTCATTTTGATTTATTTTATTTTATTTTATTTAGATCTTGTTTTAATTTACGTCATGATTTGTTTTATTTTTTTGTTTTAATTTTTTATTTTAACTTGTTTGTCTTGTTTTGTTTTCTTTTGCTTTTTTTTACTATATTTTAATTTATTTTGTTTTTGTTTTATTTTATTTATTTTGATCTTTTTTATTGCATTTTTACTGAAAAAAGTTACAATGTCAAGAACAGATGCTAATTTTTTCATTCATTCATTTCTTGACATTTTAATTTCAACTTTTGTCAATTTCTTTCCAGGTTTCCATAGCAGGTCAAGCCGCTGGAGTAGAAAATGCAAGACTTCAGATTCGGGTAAGAAGAATTAGATTGTAATAAACAGTTCCATGTATTGATGCTGATTGTGAAAAGGTCAAAGGTTAAGTGTACCAGCATTTGTATACACTTGACAACGCCTCGCGCCCGCACTATTGTAATAGTAACATACTAATAGAACCTTACCTAGTTAATCATTCTGTGCACAGACTAATGCATAATTCAGTAAAGTCCACATGGAACGACTAAATTACTGAACAGATGTGGAAGACGGCTTTGCCTTACCAAACGTCACGTGACGGTTGTAGTTAAGACGTGGTGCTGTGGTACACTTAACCTTTGACCTACAACAAATGCGGGTGCACACTGCCAAACTGTTCGTGAAAAGTTTTTGTGAAACCGTTTTTGACTGTTAAAAAGTGCTTTTGGAAAAGCACCGCGTATTTTTCACAAAAATTGCTATTCTCTAAAGTTTGAAACAACTAAAGTTTCCTGCTGGAACTGTGGCAGATGCCACTCTTTTTGCTACAAAAAATACCGTTTTTTATGTAAATGGTTGGTTGGTTGGCATCCTTCTGTCTCGGAAGACAATGGAGTGTGCACCAAGAGAGTCAGTTATTGATCATGGAGCTGCAGCGTCAACTGTGGCTGAGCAGTGCGATCCTTGAACGCCTCCAGGGCGCATGCCTGGGCAAGGTGTATGGAGATCCTGAGTTGCCCAGACAACAGAAACCCCCTCTCTTCCTCCCTGGTGTAGTCCAAAGATAAGCTGAGCGATACCTTTGGCACCAGGTTGGCTGCAGGAGCTGCTGGAGTCAGTGAGCATGCTGCACTGGTCCGCCTTCGGGGCTCCACTCCTGATTTGGAAGGTTTACTCCTCTATACATGGCCGTTGGGTCATTTGACCTCCTCCGCCCTCTAGCCGTTGGCTGCCTTGTGCAGCTCCTCCGCCTAGTGTCGAGATACAGTGTGGACATCTCGCAAGCCTACAGCACCTGGTATTCGTAGGCGGTCTCCCATCCAAGTACTAACCAGGCTCTACGTTGCTTAACTTCGGTGATCATACGAGAACCGGTGTTTTCAACGCGTTTTATGTAAATATTTGCCGACATATTTACTAATCGTTGATATTTATTTCATATAAAAACTTGGCTTCATTTATTGCAGCAACTGTTGCCGCTGGTACTAGTATTTGATCTGAACGTGTCGGGAATGATGCCGGTGCCGGATCCGTCGTCGGCGAGGATTCGTCAAATCATGCAAACGTATGACCTGCAGGTGTGTATTGTGCATTCTTTTATCCATCCAAACAAACATACAAGAAGCCAAACAATCAAGCAAGGTGCAGTATAAAATACGGTTAAAGGAGATAGTAAACTTTAGTAACGTTTTGTATTTTGTATTTTCTCGATAATACTGCATTTATTTATATTTATATTTATATTTACTTAAATGGATAATTATCTGTATTTTAATGATAATTGTAAGATGCAATGATAATTGTAATGAATAAACTCTTGAAACGTCACGCTTACTCACTTGAAAGACTTACATACAGTCATACCTCTGTTTTTGACCATAATTCGTTCCTAAAGTGTTTGAAAACCGATTTGGTTGAGAAGCGAATCATTTATTCCCATAAGAAATAATGTAAAGGAAAATAATTCGTTCTCAAGCACCAAATGAACTGTAAAATATTACTAAAACGAAATATAATAATGCAAAAATGTTTATTCAAACAGTAGATATGATATAATTGATAAGAAAAAACATAATAGAATTACTTTGAAAGAAAAACATAATTGTTCATGCACGGAAAAAGCGGAGAAAAATAAGCGTAGAAAGCACTTAGCGATGTTAGGCAATTCAAATCTTGTGCGTGACTACTCTCGGGCGCGGTTGGTTACGCTCGGCTCTACTCGGCTCGCCGCGCATGTGTTCAACTCGCCGCGCGGTTGGTACATATAACTTAGCAAAGCTTAAGAAAAAATCAAAAGAGAATATCATAGGCAAGTACTAATTAACCAAGTGAATAACTTTTAAAACAGATCAGTATAACCCCTATACAATAATTCATTGCAAAATTACTGTTCTAATTATAATATTATTACGGTACTAAAGTGCTAACGTTACAGTTCATCTAAATAATTGTACAGACAACATTACTGGATATTTAACCCTTTCAGTCCCAAATGCTTTTTTAATAAGAAAAAAATTTTTGACTTGGTACTTTTTTTCAGTATGTCCATCTTGTTTACACATAATAATTATTTTTTTCTACCTGTGCCCGCGTGCTAATTATAGCCTGCATCCCACGGGATACATTGGGATTCAATGGAAGCATAAAATGTGCTTCATTTTGCAACTGCTGATAATTTTTTAAAGTATTTAAGACATTTAGTATGCATGCTATGCTGATCTGTACAAAGTCGTCTCTAAAGTACTGTACCTTGGGCAGTTTTTTATGCTATGTAGATTTTCTAGTTTGTCATTTTATCACCATTTTTAGTCTATTGTTATTGGCTTAAATCAAAATAACTATTAACAGATCAAATAACTGTCAGTTTTAAAATTTTATTAATTTTAAAGGCAGAGAATATTCTCGTATCCCATGGGATACAACGGGTATGAAAGGGTTAATATAATTATTAGTCAGTCAAATTTTCTTTTTTCCTTCTTCTAATTTTCCTCTTTTCATAATCCTGTACAAACCATAACTGTTGGCCAATGTTTACCTCTATACCACCTTTCAAGTTTCCCCGTCAAGCTAGACTTGTGACACAATGCATTATTGTAACTTTCTTTACATTATTAATATTTTTAAACCGTAAATATATAATTGTTAAATTGATAATTAAATTAAATGGAGACAGTTTCTTCTCGAAATTTGTGGTCGAAAACCGATTTGTACGAGTACGGAGACGTTCGACAACGGAGGTATGACTGTAATTAGAAAAGAAAATTCTTAATCACCCAGTCAGTCTAATTAACTAGTCAATTTTTTTATTACAGGCACTTAAAAACATTTATAGAAAAAACTTTTTATTAAAACTTTAGTTTACATGGTTATTTTTCATGTCAGATGTTTCAACAGAACTACTGCTGTCATCATCAGTGTAAATTTTTACAAACATACAACCCGTTTATAGAGGCAGAGCCTACAGTATCAGGGATGAGAATTTCCCGCGGATACACGGAATTCCGAGTTTTTGGAAAACCAGTTGTGCAATTTTTGTAAATCGCATAAATTCGTTGAGAAAATTTTACGGACCCAGTAAATTATTTCACAAACTGACCGCTAGATGGCAGGCCATCACTTTGTTTACATCACGTAGATCAGTGTAACCACGTGTGTATCTCTACGTATAAAAATATAGAATCAATTGTGCGAAGTTATTTGAGTCAATTGCAGACAGTTTTTATATACTTTTGTAGAGGAGCGGCCAGTACTTAGGCGTTTTTGAGACAATTAGGTATCATGTATCCTTGATAATTGGGTATTTTAAATTATGCATGAAACAAGGTAACTGATATTTTATGTCCACTTAGAGGCTCTCTATGGTCACAAAGTTGCAATTTGTTGCTGCCTACAGCCTGTTTCAGAGTTTTTTTGAAATTTGTCATTCTCGTCCCTGCAGTATAGAACATTATGGGCTAATTATGTGTTTAGCAAAAGCCAAATAGGTAATGATTAAGTAGACTAATAGAAAAGAAATTGATACAGTAAATTATGTACTAGATAAACTTTTTTCATTAGTATCTTCTGTTAAATAGATAGCAGTAGCTCTGTCGAAACATTTGATATGATTTTTAACTATGTAAATTCAAAGTTTTAATAAAGTTGTGCTGTTTTAACTATAATTAATTAGTGATATTGTTAATTGCCAGGTAATTTGTGAAAAGCGTTGACACCATAAGTATCCCCTACTGTCGTGGGTACAGGTGGCGCTGTTGGTTTGTGTGCTACAAGGGGGAAATCTTAGGCCTGCTCTGTCATGCTGGGTTACCCCTACTGTCATGGGTACAGGTGGCACTGTTGGTTTGTGTGCTACAAGAGGGGAAATCTTAGACCTGTTCTGTCATGCTGGGCTCCCCCTACTGTCATGGGTACAGGTGGCACTGTTGGTTTGTGTGCTACAAGGGGGAAATCTTAGGCCTGCTCTGTCATGCTGGGTTGGTAGTCAGCTGGAAGAGCAGGAAAGTAGTTATGCCAGGTCTCAAGTTCAAAGCTCAAATAGTTCACATTTTTTCAAGATCTCCTTTCTTTCTCCAACTCATTCCGCCTGCATTGGGTAACAATTCTCTCTCTCTCTCCCTCTCCCCCCCCCCTCTCTCTCTCTCTCTCTCTCTCTCTCTCTCTCTCTCCCTCTCTCCCTCTCTCCCTCTCTCCCTCTCTCCCTCTCTCCCTCTCTCCCTCTCTCTCTCTCTCTCTCTCTCTCTCTTTCCTGGTTTATAAAACATTCCATCAATCACGGCCAGAATCTAATTAATAAATAAAAATTCTTAATGACTTAAATCTTTCTTGTCACCTGGCTTACTGTCCCAGTTTACCATCCCGGTTCCCGGAAGAACCACACTCTCAAAGCTGACGTCTACATCCGGGCACTGAGCTCTACGGGTGTTCAAGTTTCCCATCTGCAGTTCATTTCTTCCTTTTTTTCCCGCTAAACGGATTTCTCGGCTAAATGGATTTCTTGTTATTCTAGATTTCTATGCGACAAAAAGCCGGGATGTACACGTGCAAGTTTCTGGAGGTGACCGTTCGCGGATCTGCCAGCAATGCTCAGCTGTTTAAAGATGGCACCAACGCCCTGATCGAGCATCTGACCGGCGGTCTGGTAAGAACCGTAAAATCACCGTAGCCTGTATTGCTTTCTTTTTGACCCCTTGAAGGTCTCGTATTTTCTACCTAGTGTATGAAGAAGATGTTTAAATGCCTTGTGCAGGCATGTTGCTCATTTTATGTTAGGGTTAAGGTTGGGTTAGGGTTAGGTTAGGGTTAGGAATAGGGTTAAGGTTGTGTTCAGGTTTGGGTTTTGGTTAGAGTTAGCATTAGGGTTAGAGTTAGGACTAGGTTAAGGTTAGATTAGGGTTAAGGTTAGGCTAGGTTTAGGGTTAAGGTTAGGTTAGTTTTAAGGTTAGGACTATTGTTAGAATTAGGTTAAGATTGGATTAGTGTTTGGGTTAGGGTTAAGATTAGGAGTAGGATTAGGGTTAAGGTTGGCTTCGGGTTTGGGTTAGGGTTAGCAATAGGGTTAGATTTAGGACTGGGTTGTGGTTAAGATTGGGTTAGGGTTAGCGATAGGGTTAGAGTTAGGACTAGGTAAAGGTTAAGATTGGGTTGGGGTTAAGGTTAGCATTAGGGTTAGAGTTAGGACTAGGTAAAGGTTAAGATTGGGTTGGGGTTATGGTTAGCATTAGGGTTACAGTTAGGACTAGGTAAATGTTAAAATTGGGTTAGGGTTAGAGTTAGGACTAGGTTAAGGTTAGGTTAGGGTTAAAGTTGGGTTAGCATTAGGGTTAGACTTAGGACTAGGTAAAGGGTAAGATTGGGTTAGGGTTAAGGTTAGCATTAGGGTTAGAGTTAGGACTAGGTAAATGTTAAAATTGGGTTAGGGTTAAGGTTAGCATTAGGGTTAGAGTTAGGATTAGGTCAAAGTTAAGATTGGGTTAGGGTTAGCATTAGGGTTAGAGTTAGGATTAGGTTAAAGTTAAGATTGGGTTAGGGTTAGCATTAGGGTATGTACGTTATGTAGGGAATTGTAAACTTCCTTCTTTTATTTTTGTATATGTTTTGTACTGTTGTATTGGATGTGAAAAATAAATTAAATTACCATTATTACATTCGCCCTGTCTGTCTGTTTATTAGAGAATTTTGAAATTTTTGCACAGATCATCATCGGCACATTATAAACTTTATAAAACAAACTTTCAAAGTTTACATTCGATGTTTTACTGGAATATTTGCTGCGCTGTTTACGTAAATAAAACCGTCTAGTACGTGTCTTGGTATGTAAATATTTAATGTGTCTTTTATTCTACCAAGGTATCGGTGGTGGTACGGATGCAGCTAGAGATCTCTCCGCAGCATCACTTGTTTGTGCTCGGCCCTCAGGGCAGCAATATGAGGAGCATACAAAAAACAGGTGAGGATGACTGTTGCGCACCTTTTCTGCGTGGGTGGGGGGGTCCGTGGTTTAACCGCACGGCTTCATTTTGCACGTGGTATGAATTTTTTATGTTAGTTACTCATAGTGTATATTTCTGAGTCTGAAAAGTTGAGTATTTTGGTGGTGTAATGATTTGCTGCCCGGAAAGCTGAAGGTGTTGGGTTCGAGACCAAGTGGCGGTGATGATTATTTAGACTTTAGTTTAGTTTATTGCTTTCGTGTTTTTGTATCGTGTTTCCGCACAATTCGCACAATTTTCGTCAAACGACTGCTAACAAACTGCTATTTCACATTGTCGCCATCTTTCCAAATGCCTCACAAACTATTGCGATAATGCATCAACAAAGTGTGGACGGCTGTGGCACACTTGCGATTTTTGTCGATTCAACTTTAGTTATGCATCAACAAAGTGTGGACGGCTGTGGCACACTTGCGATTTTTGTCGATTCAACTTTAGTTATGCATCAACAAAGTGTGGACAGCTGTGGCACACTTGCGATTTTTGTTGATTGAACTTTAATTATCGACACGAAAACTTGTAATGCAATGCTGTTTTTTTATTTGTTTTCTGTCTTAATTGCGTAATTTTTTCCATAATGGGGGGGGGGCGGATGCTACAGTACAAGATAAAAATGTGAATATAACTGCAGAAGCAGAAATAGAATTCTCGCAACCAATTTGAAAATAACTTTTAGCTATTTTCTTCTTTTAAATGCACCGGTTGAATGTGTTGTTATTTTCACAGTTTCTTTAAAATCGGAAATAGTTACAGAAATATAGTAATTCAGTTTCGCTTCTATTCGGTGTAGGTGCCGGTATACACTTTCCAGACATAACCAAACAACAAGTGGAGCGGAAGAGCAGCGTGTACATTACTGGAAGCGTGGAGAGCGTTTACCAAGCAAGAGAGCTGCTTATTGTATGTTAAGTTTAACTATCCGTTACATTGGTATGATATGTGTTTCATTTGTGACTACTTAATCCTGTGTCTTGTTAGATATTGTGAGTGAGTGAGAGAGAGGGGAGAGAGAGAGAGAGGGGGAGAGAGAGAGAGAGAGAGAGAGAGAGAGAGAGAGAGAGAGAGAGAGAGGGGGGGGGGGAGAGAGAGAGAGAGAGAGAGAGAGAGAGAGAGAGAGAGAGAGAGAGAGAGAGAGAGAGAGAGAGAGAGAGAGAGAGAGAGAGAGAGAGAGAGAGAGAGAGAGAGAGAGAGAGAGAGAGAGAGAGAGAGAGAGAGAGAGAGAGAGAGAGAGAGAGAGAGAGAGAGAGAGAGAGAGAGAGAGAGAGAGAGAGTGAGAGAGAGAGAGAGAGAGAGAGAGAGAGAGAGAGAGAGAGAGAGAGAGAGAGAGAGAGAGAGAGAGAGAGAGAGAGAGAGAGAGAGAGAGAGAGAGAGAGAGAGAGAGAGAGAGAGAGAGTGAGAGAGAGAGAGAGAGAGAGAGAGAGAGAGAGAGAGAGAGAGAGAGAGAGAGAGAGAGAGAGAGAGAGAGAGAGAGAGAGAGAGAGAGAGAGAGAGAGAGAGAGAGAGAGAGAGAGAGAGAGAGAGAGAGAGAGAGAGGGGAGAGAAGAGAGAGAGAGAGAGAGAGAGAGAGAGAGAGAGAGAGAGAGAGAGAGAGAGAGAGAGAGAGAGAGAGAGAGAGAGAGAGAGAGAGAGAGAGAGAGAGAGAGAGAGAGAGAGAGAGAGAGAGAGAGAGAGAGAGAGAGAGAGAGAGATGTAAACAAAGTGATGGCCCGCCATCTAGTGGTCAGCTGGCTAAACAATGCACTGTGTAAGTAGTATACGGGACTCTTTAGCAGTGCAGATTTTGTCTGATTTTTCCGCTATCCGTAAAAGCGAGGTCCGGCAAACCGAGATATGAGCCTAGTTGCTAATGGTGTAAAGTTTAGTAAGTCCATTTATTGATTTTTTGTGCATTTTTTCTTAGGGAACTCTACCGCTGGTTTTGATGTTTGATATCAAACAAGATCGGGAGTTTGATCCGGTGTGGCTCACGCGTCTCAAAGAAGAGCTGGACGTTTACGTGTCAGTTAAACCGAAGCCAAAAACCTCAAACAAAGTGAGTGATTCCTTTCCAGCTCAATTAGATAAATATTGTTGACGAGTTTTGCACGTTTGAGTAAAAACTGAGCGTGGATTAGGTACCATAGTCGTCGAGTTACGACGGCAATCGGTTCCGGTGGACTGGTCGAACTGTGATCGGATCTGGATTGATCGAGTCCGATTTCGTTGAATTAATCTATAAACTCAGTTCTATATTCAAGGCTGAAATAGTGGCGATGCATCGACAAAATCACTAAATTTAATGAAAATTGCGCAGTGCGTTTCTCTATCTGTTCTGCCCCCCCCCCACGTTTTCCATTCACCTTACGCGCCTGTACATGTAA